>VWYH01003827.1:397066-549151 GCA_013399365.1 Pampusana beccarii | reverse complement strand
TTTTTTTTTTTTTTTCATTTTATTTATTTAACAAGCCTGGATCATATAAGCTGTAGGGTAAAATTAATTGACCCTTGCCATTGTAAGGTTAAAAGTGTGTGTAATTAAGGTCCTGTTAAATAATGCATTTTTCACAGCAGCAGCAAAATTACAGCAAGCTGTATCAGAACCAAATAGCCTATATAGTAGTAATGCATGAGGCAAAAGCTTTCTCTTCATCAAAATTACAGGAATATTTCCAAAATCACAGAAGTGTTTCCAATGCATACATTATTATAAAAACAAATTTACACTATGATAGTATCGTAAGTAAATTTATCTGTATGTTATCATACAAATGATAACATCTTGAAGCAACCCACTTGCTGAAGAGCAATGCATGAACAGGATTCTAAATGTTTGTGTGACTTGTTTTAACAGCGTGGCACTAAAACCTCTGATGGATTAATATAATACAGTGTGCCTTATGTTGTGCAGCTTCTTTAGGAAAAATTGTCTCCTATAGCAGTTTGTGGAATTAATTGACATTGTTTGCAACAAAATGCAGAAAGAGAACGGAGAATCATGAAGCAACAATAAAAATAAGTTAAGACCTAGAATTTCAGTGGTTCTTGAGAGTCAGTAGAGTAAAATCTGGCAAGAAAGCTATTTAACACCTTCAAGGGAGAAGGGTCTTGTGTCAGCCACTTGGGTGCACGGGGCTGTGGGAGGAAGGAGACTGATTTCAAAAGGCAACTGAGTCTGGGTTGTTGGGTGTGACTGCTTCCCAACAGGTCAGACGGGTTTCCAGTGTGTTACTGTAGTGCACCGTTAACTTTCTAGTTGGTACTGGGGCTCTGCATTTTGATATTAAATTCTTCACTGAACCGTGGTAAATGCTACACTGCACAAGGTAAAAACCAAACATAAAGGTTGGTATAGATTGTTGATTAAAACTGAAGGCCAAAATTTGGGCTTAATCTTAGCAATTCCTTTGTTCAAACTAAATGATTCCGATTGTGATACTTGAATCAATGGTGAAGCTCCTTCAACTTCGAGGCAAAAAGGCCTATGTTCTCTGAGTTGATAGGATAATTGAAAAATTAGCTTACAAACATTTTTTTGAAGTGGTAGGATATTACTAGTAACCTCTTTATAAAACAAACAAAAAAAGGCAAACCCCAAATTGATTCCATTTGCAGCCATACATTCTGTTCCTAGGATGTATTTTCCTCTTTTGTGATATTTTTGAGATAAAAAGACTATCTGAAGATTTACAATCACCTTTCTATATATATATTTATCCTGAATGGAGGTAGTGGCACATCTTTAAAAATAGATAAACTCTGAAAGAAAAATGTTAAAATATTCCCAGGAAGTCATCATTTGGCTACAAGGCAGGTGTTAAAATCTGGACTCTAGATTTGGTGCTACAAGCTCAAGCCAGACTGTCCTGTAGGTAGGAGCCAAGGGTAAATACTGGGAAACCGATCAAGTTTGGGTCAGCTCATGAGAATCAAAAGAAAGGGTACAACTGATTCGTTTAGCTTGAAGGATAGTGTGCAATCAGATTTTCATCAAGTAAGAATAAAGCTATTTCCCATGTGCGTTTATTTTGCCATACTTTTTTGCAACTTCGAGCAACAATATGCTGCAAGAGAACAATATAATAAGTAACTTGAAGATAAAAATTAAAATGCCCAATTATTGTGCAAAGGAAGAATCTATTAAGTCTGGAGACTGATTTTTCAGTTAAAAGTGCTCAAAGATCACGGAAATGGATGAACATCTCAGAACTTTGACAGCAAAATTGCTCCCTGTACCTGTCGATCTGGTTAACTCTGTAGAGAGGGAACTCTAGCAAATGCATGGATTTGAATGTGCATCATTTAACTAACGTAAAACCTATTCCTCCCAAGCTTCCTTGTTTCCTTCTTTTTTTCCTTCCCTCCTTCATGTCTTCTTTTAAAAAACACTGCATCTCCCTAGAAAAAGAGAACAAGTGTCTCCAACTGTCTCATCAGATACATTAAGAAAAAAATGGTTGATCCATACTTTCTATTTGCTATATTGTTTCCAAGTGCTGTTCCCCTTCAGGTTTTGGCATGTTGTTTCTCCTGTTGGCTGCTGCCTCATTTCTTCTTTTTGATAGGCAGCATCTTCTGAGCAGCTCCTTAATGGGCAAAGGAGAAGGAATGTCCCTGTCAGTGTGAAACATTTGTGCTATACTTTTGGGCTCCTAAAAATAGCAGGAAATTGAGCTGCTTTTCAAAAACCCAGAAGTAGGCTCTTGAGATCATCAATCATGCAAAGAAACGGGGAGATTTTATCAGATACATGGAACAAGCCAGTTGAGAGACTGCCAAAACATTAAACTATGGAAAACTAGAAATGGGCACAAACTCCAGACTAGAGACTTTCCTCTGTTATAATGAAAAATATTTACAGAAAATTCAAAGTTTCTGTTTTCGAAAAGAGAATAAATTTTTAAACCCGATGTCTGCATAGCTAAAAGTGTGCCTAGAAAAACAGTTTGGGAAAGAGAAAACAAAATGAGAATGCCTGAGGCAGAATGACTGATAGAGACTTGGCAAATAAACAAACATCTGGTGAAGGCAATGCATCTGTTTGTAGGCTGGGTTGTTCTAAACCACTTAATAACTGCTACGGTTGTGAAATCAGCAGGTATTAGGTTGTTAGGGTTAATTTTTTAAAAAATTCTACTTATGCCATTTGATTAAAACAAGCAGTGACAGGTGACTAAGAGCAGAACACTTATTGTGAAGATTTCCAATGGATTGTTTTAAAGGTGCTGAAGCAAAATGTCAGTTAAATTTACTCAAAACTTTCTGTGATGTTCACAGCCTTTTGTGCCATTATATACGAAGCAAGAAAGTACTTTCAAAACTATCAAGTAATATACTTAAATAGCAATTTTCATTTCATATGATGTGAAGCACTCTTAGTACAGAAGAAGCAATTTTTCTGAAAGTGATGATGAGCTAGAAAGCTGGGCATGTGGAAGAGATTTATCTGTCATGGTTTGTCAAAGAAACCTGGCTGGTGTTTGTTTTTGGTTACATGTGCGGTGAGCAAGAATAATACGGAGGAATGGCATTTTTAGCCACTGCATCTTCTCAGCTAGTTAGGAGACTTGGTGTCTGTTTGTGTATTAATTTTAAGTGGGTGACTCTCAATCCCTTTAAAAGCAGAGGTGGGAATATTTTAAACTTCAAATTGATCAGTGCAAGTCTTGCTTGTTTTGTGAAGCTGAACGTGTTTACTGAATAGCATTAGGCCAAGCTCTTGCTTCACTGTATCTTATCACAATATTTGGAGTTACAGTGGTCTCTGCAAATTGATACTCGAGAGGCTGTTTGCAGTTTTCTATTAACACAAATGTACTGATTAGCGAATGTTATTAAAAACTGCTTCATATTCAACCGGTATTCTATGGTACGCACACTTTAAAATGCACAACGCTATTTTTTTCTGATTTATGTATCAGATTAATAGTATTATAACAATGTACTGCTGTTATTCTGGTTTAATATTGATTACACAATTGCCTTCATTGCAATTGCTTTCAACTGATTAAAAGCACTGTTCAAACTTTTTTAAAAGCAGGAATTTTGTAATATCTTTTTTTTTTTTTAATATGAACTTGATGCTGTACAAGGGCCAGTCTATTTGAAGACTGGGATGGGCGACTAGAGATGGAAATGGCCACCGAGCAGAGGCAGTATGGACTGTCAGCCCAACCGCCTTGGTAATCCAGGGACAATACCCACCTATTGCCCGGTTACCAGTGGAGTTCACTTTGCTGGCTGTCAGTGTACATTTCTAGCACGTGAATTTACAAAAACTAATTTGGCCCCTAACAGCTTTGGCTGCTGGTACACGAAGCTGAAAAATCATGAGAAAGCTAATTAAAAAAGGTGTTTGTATCAATATTAGAATGGAAGAAGAAAGGAGCTGGACAAGCAGGGGTGTAACACGTGTCTCTTTGTACCGTTAAGGGACAACTGGACTGTCCAGAGCAACAGCTGAATATGGAAGAAGTTTCATCCTCTCATTTAAACTGATGGCACAGAAAGAAAGCTGCATCCTTTCTGGGTGAAGGTGGACACAAATGCACTACCTGCGAAATGCTACCACTTAGAAATTTAGTTAGTAAGCGGGGATGTATTGTTGGCATCATTCTGGTTCTGCTCGGTGAGAATTGTATAAAAGTGTATTTCATTCTCTGAAACAGTGAGAACCAAGGCAGTTGGGTTTTGTATAGTTCTATTAATAATATAGTGAGCATCAAACAAAAAATATCTTCTGAGAAGTATGAGCTAAGGGAATTATATTAATCTCCTGAACTGGAACTGTAGAGGCTTAGAAAGCTTAAATCAAGGGCATCCAAATTTTGCCCAACTGAGGGCTGTGTTGGCATTTTGTCTGGAGTTTTAGGGCTGAATCTCATTGATTATTGCTGGCCTCCTCTTTAACACAGAATGGAGCTAATGGAGATAAGCTTAAAGCTAGAGAGTCAAACATTCCTGGTACCTGCACCAGAGTTTGTTGATTTTTGTTGGTTTTATTTGTTTGTTTTGTAATTAAAATGTCTACGTATACAGCAGAAAGCACTGTTATTCTTCTTTTTGCACCTCAATTGTTTTAATGTACACTGATTTCGAGATATGCTAGTTTGGAATCTAAGATTCTAGCTGGTTTCTTTCTGTCTAATGTGTCAACAACATTTTAAGAAGTCTCTGCATGCAAAATGAGCTGATTCAATTTAGCCTGTGCCTGTCATTTCACTTACAGAACCCGCTTCAAATTGTGTAGATTTGATTTCTAGTGACCGATACCGACAAAACATAAAGTATCATATAACAAGTAACCACTGACAAATTAACAGAGAAATTTGCTTTCATTTTAGCATTGCCTTTAGTAGGTTTCTTTTTTACCTTCTTGCTGGGGACTAGTAACAGTAGTGTCATACAAGGTCATCTTGCAGTTGTAATATACTGGTGAATGCCCCCGGACTTCTCGATTGAAGCTGAGAGTTCACAAAGAAACATTTGTTTTAAACAGAAGTATCGTTTTCTTCCTGTCTCTTCCGTAAGTTAATTTTCCTACCATTCCATGTTGACCTATTGAGATCTATAAAACCATGATTTGAACAACATCCAAAGTGTTCCGTATGCAAATAAGAACAGCTAGAGTAACAAATTCAGACTGCAGGAAAATAGGGAAAGTTTCTCTTTCCTATCTCTCATATCATTATCTCTACCATAACCTTTGCGTGTTTCTTGATAACTTTGGTGTGAATTTGTAACTTTGTAACTACAAAGCTTCTGGAGCTTTTGGTAATTCTTTTGGTTTTGGTTTCACACCCACATGTTTCGTGTGTGGTACATGTGCCAATGTACACCATATCTCAGATTACATCTGTTGAATACCTTAGTATATAACTTTGCTTTACTTGGAACAGTAATTTGGGTTCTTCAGGGCTCCAAGAACAATTTTACTGTAGGTAAATAGAAGCATGTTCTATTCAAATGTTAGAATGTATGTATATGGGTGTTTGATCAATTCACCACTCTGTCTCTTGCATTTTTTTATTGATTATTTTCTGTGATACAACGTTTTTGTCAATCTTTTACATTAAACGAAAAATACATTTAAAATGAATATTACGTAGAGGCTTAGATACCAAAGAGATGGGGCAATAGAAATAGATGCATTGAAGTAATTCCCACAGACAACTTTTTATTTCTACCATATTTTCCTCTTTGTTTTTGGTAGGTGAAAAGAAAAGGAGGTGCATATCAAATAGCTGTTTAAGATAAGGGGATGATTTGAATGGATGGGTGGGAGAGCATTTATTTTATTTCAAATAGAAGAAAGTTGCTTTATGTGCAGGTGGATTGCAGAAGGTTTCCCTCTTCTGAAGCCCATCTGGGAAGTTAGTTTAGCTCTATTGATGTTTAAGACTTCTCCTTTCATCACAACCGCATGCTAAGACAATAAGTAATTGAACTGCATGTTTTGCCTTTTTAAAAAGGTGTAATCTCCTCCTGAAGTGTAGAGAGATGTTTAGCAGGATTTTTCTAGTTTATCTGTCATCGCACCATGCAGGCGAGGTTCCAAGCCCAGACTGCAGTATCTCTTTATGATCCCTTTTTGATGAACACCTGTTTCTGGTGTATAAATGTGTATCTGCTGAGATGCAAAATTGAAATAATTTGAACAGTGTAAGAATAATTAGGATTTTTTTTAAAGGTCCACCTGTTCAAACTACTGTTTTGTTTATTTCTACATTACATATAACATAGATACACGTTTAACAATTGTGATTGCATAGGCATCATTTTTCTGTGATATTTTAACCTAAAAATGAAATTATTTGTAGTTTAAAAAAATCAGAAGTCTTGAAATGAAAAAATAAAAAAGTGTATTTATGCATAGGTTACAATTTGTATACTGTTTATAACCTAGCTATTAAAAAAATAAATCCTGTCTTTTACAATAATAGATGTCTGTTCCATGTTTTCAAATTTAGAACGTGAAAACAGATATGACAGTAATTTTGTTCACTTTTTTGAGCAATATATATTTTCATTTTGTAAATTAAATGGCTCTATTTCATAAAAATCCCCCACAAAAAAAAGCAAATACTATAGATTATTGAAATTATTTGATAAACATAGCTATGCATGGTCTGCTTGAAAAATAGAAACAATGACTAGAACATTTAAATATATTTTAAACATGGAATGTGCATTCATTAATGTATTTTATAGCTTTAAATGTGAAAAAATGTATTTTTTATAATAAATGGAATCAGAAATTCTAATAATTTCATCCTTCTAAATGATTATACTACTTATTAGAGAACAAATGAATTAGTCTTAAATTGAAGTTTCAAATGTAAAATCTATAATATATAAATGCACGCATACATCCCTTGGTTCATAAGGTATGTCACTTTGTTATAGACTCATATTCCTTCATCAGTAGGAGGCATTTTGAAGGCTGGTTAAAGACTACTGTCAGTGGTTTATTATACCAACATCAAGATGAGGTGTATATTTACAATTTCAATTTAATTCTTAAAGTCTGTTACTGTTTGTATTTCCTAATTTAGTTTCAAAGTGAGAACTGAAGTATATCTAAGCTAGAAAAGCATACATTTTTCAATAGATAATACCTTTTTAAAAATAGTGATGTAAACAAAATATGAAGACAGAAATCTCATAAATATATGAAGTTTTATTCTCACTAGTACTATTTCTAGTACATTGAGAGTATTAAGGAATAACATTCACAGATGAGTAGGACTAGTTGTTGATTCTTAAATAAATCTCCATATCTTTCATATTAGTCGAACTATCTAACTCAGTCAAAGAGATTTTTCTACTAATTTTTACCCCTCTCAAATACTTTTACTCCTATTGATCTCATGTAACCTTTCATAGAAGGTTTAGTGGAACAATGGAATAAAACTCACTATTAACTATAATGAACCCTGGAAATGGTAGTTAAGAATTTAGATTTAGCAAGTTTTCATTATAACACCTTGCCTTCAACTGCTGTAAGTTTGCAAAGCTTCAGCCGTTTAAGAAATTTTGCTCAATTAGTTTCTGCTCACAGTGTATGATGTTTTATGGTTTATTTGAAAGCTGAAATAAAATCTCTCCAGCAATTTTGCAGATGGGTGCAGTGGACGCAAAATACTTTTTAACTTTTCACAGTATAGAAGGAAATACAACACTACGAAATTATTTTGACTGGGTTATAAAGGAAGAGGCTGAAGCATTGGCACAATAATTAGTAAATTAACACTTTAGCTTAACTTGGGGAAATAAATAACGAAAAAAAAAGTTTCAAAGGTTTTTTTGAGACATACATTTTGGTCCATGTGTCCTTCAGTTTCATCACTTTTCTTTTTCCTAAAAGTTATGTTTATGAAAATTTGTTTATGTCAAATTAATGAATGATACCTAAACTGACTGCTTTCTGTTCCATACTTTGCATATCTGTCACTCGTGTTACCATAGCAAGCTAGTAGTTGCAGAACCAGAGTGAACATGTAACACTGGCAAAGGCTTTCAAAAGACTTTGTTTTATGTAGGATAGAATAGGAATAGTACTGGAGTAAAGAAAATATGTTATCTCCATCTTTTCTTCATACTTCGAACCTCCTCTAGTTGTTTACTGTAGCACTATGGTATTGAAATAGATACAGTTAGTCACTGCCCTAGAACAAGAAATGCCAAACTTATAGATTTAAGGCGTGGGTTTTTTTGGTGGGGTTCTTCTGTGGTTGTTTGCTGTTGTTTTTGTTTGGTTGGGTTTGGTTTTAATTATTTTTAAAATAAAATAAACAAAGCGGCAAAATCAGTGACAGTTGTTTTAGCAGACTCGCCTGTTTCACTGAGTTGTTTGCCCATTTAAAAAATTACAATGCTTTAAAATAAATATAAAAATACTTTACCTTTTAAATTTGATTGAATGCATTTTAAGAATCTCAAAATCAAAGCAAAATGTATGATAGATGATCAAATATTAACATTTTCTTTTCATGGTAACGTAAAGATAATTTTAAAAAATTAATTTTCCAGAAAGCTGGAAAATAAGTTATTTGTCCAGTTCATGGTGCAATTAATGTAGAGTAGAAGAACATTATTGGATTAATGAAAAAATTTTGGATACAATAATAATGTGTTCTACAGAAACATGCAGAAAAGGGAGGGTCATTTATGGTTTTAAATATGTCTATATTCCTTAGTTCATGCTATTCTACATGTTTTAATTTTTCTTTTAAAAATGAATTTCTGTGGGGTTTTTTTCCTATTGTAGTGATACAGATGTCACAGCGCAGACAGACACCCTGTCATGTTGAATTTAGTCTTGCGGAAAGGTGTCTCTAGACAAACAATAACAGCAGCAGAAGTGGGACTGCCATGTTCCTACATCACGTTCTCTACAATGAGCACTTCACAGTCTAGTTGCAACCATTTACAGTCAAACCTAATTAAACACAGGCACGTTTTTCTTTCTCCTAAAAGCAAACAACCCATGTATAATGGTTATATTGTTAACTTTAATAAAAAGCTACAAACTGTGAAGGATGAGATTCCAACAGCAAGGTTAAGTCAGTGATGTATGTACACAGAGTTCTGAATTCAGTGTGTTGTTTAACAGTTCAGCTAGTTACAAAATAGAAAAATAATGTTTTGAATTTTTTTTTACACCTTTCTTCTGCCTTTTTCCCACATTTACACTTACGTAATACAATGAATGATGCTTTCTTTCCTAAGGACACGTGACTTATTTGTTGAAACTGAGTATATGTGTGTACCTTAAAGTGTATGAGTATACAGAATTTAGTGGGGAAAAAAAAAGGTTATGTTGAAACATTGACATTTGCTTTTTGAACAGGTGAAAAAAAGTTTCAGAAAATGTGGAAGAAGGGTGTAGCTACAGACAAGATTTTTTTGTGGTGCTGAGGAGATTCTTGAACAGTTCAAAACTATGGCAAGGGCAAGATCTGAACATGAAGCAAACTTGATCATTGTTATTGGGGAGATGTTCGGCACTTTGAGATCATAGCTTTTTTTTGCATAAGGCTGCATGCAGCGAGTACATGGATGAAGGCAGTGGTTTATTTGAAGGCAGTATGCAGTCTCACTTAACTTGTCTTTGAGATCAGGCTAGCAAGTTAAAACACTGAGTGAGCATTGGTCTCATTCATTTCAGGGTCTTCTGTTCCAAAATTTGTTCTGTGCTTTCTTCTCCACTTTGATCCTGCTTAAATGGTCAGAACTCTTATTCTACTGGATGCTTAGTCTAGGATGGATTTGCAACACTAAATTTTCTCCTGAATTATTTTCTAATTGCTAAAAATCAGCTCATATATGGAGAGATGCCCATTTCAGATTATTTTAGATGGAGGAGTATCTCTTTTTGCTGTGGTCCTCTGTACAGAAATTTCTGAAACTAGTTCAAACGTAATAACTACGGGAAATTTTACATCTCACTGAAACGTGTCTTTTCTTGCTTATCTGCCATGATCAGTTTGGAACCTGAAATGACTGGTGAATGTAATCTGCCATTTAAGTCAGCCTTTACACGTATTTTGTTGAACAAAACCTTCCGCTTTATTTCTTCTATGTGGGCCTGGAAATTCACTTCTTTTAACCCTTCTGCTTGTATCTTTAAAACTTTGAATAGTATCACTGTCCCTCTTTGTTTACAATTCAGATACATAGTAGAACATATCAACCCCCAATCACATGTGTTATTCCAGCTGTATGAGATTTCGCCCTAATTGTCATGTCATTGGACATATCTATGAAATATACACTAATTTATCAGACCAATTAAGGTAATCTTCACTTTCTAATCCATGTGAAAATGCAAGGCCCAGCCTCAGTTACACATTCTGTTAGGCTGCCATTGCTCTAAATACGACAGTTTTGAGAAGTGTAAAGATGATCAGAAAGCTTACCATGTCTACTAAAAGCTAAAACTTCATTATCAGAAACCTGAAACCTGTTATAAGAATTATTAGTATTTTTATTATATCAATGTCTGGAGCTCTAGCTATTGGCCCAGACCCTTTTTATTATAATGTAAGGTACAAATACAGAAGAAAAAGATAAGACCCTGACCTGAGGAACTTACAAGCAAAGTAGAATCATGAACAGAGAGAGAATGAGGGTGTCAGAAGTCTTTCATTAGAGTGATTGAGAAAAATGATGCATTTGGGGAGGTGTCAAAGGGGAGGCATTAAGAGATATTAGAGATACTAGTTGGAGTTAGAAGAATGGTTTAAAGTAGGGAGAAAAAGGCAACCTTGAACTTATTTCTGAGAAAAGCTTTTATAGTAAACCTTTGAGTACTATGAAATTCAGTGGACACTAAGTCTATGCAGTTGAACTAAGGATACTTTTTTCAAAAGAGTAATCTGCTCATCATTCTTTGCTGAGTTGTTTTTGAGGAGCCAAAGATTTCAGAGTAGATGAAAATTTTCATTTTTTTTCACTGCCATACCAAAATATGAATATATGTAGAAGGTGTCTATGCTTTCAGTTAGCTCAAATATTCTATTTAGAATTTTCTACATGCTATAGATACCCTGTGTGAATACTGATGAATCCTGATTTGGATTTCATGCAGGTTTTATATTGAATCATGGAAGATGCTTATAACGCATCATTTATAATGTTGTGGCTTTCAGTTTTTCAGTGTTTTTGATGATACTAAAAAGGAGTAGATATTGTCACATGATGACTGGAAAGAGCCTAATGGCTTTTTTTAGGTTATAGAATCCATGTCTATAAGAAAACATATATGAATATTAGAAGGAAATCTACTCCTCATAAACCTTTTGGAAATTGTTATACTGTAGATTATTTTCATATATTGTAAAAAATGGTCATACTGTCAATTGTCTTAAAGCTTTGGTAATTGTTAGTAGTTTAATGATAAAGCACTTAAGATTAGTGTGTCTGTCACGTGGGAGGTGCCTCCGGGAGGCTCTCCTGAACATTTTTGTGCTCCTCCTGATTCTTCCCATCTTCTCTTGCTGTCTCCAGGCTCTTCCTGGCCTTCCGGACAGCCACAGAGAACCCATGCTTCACCTGGACCTTTTGTGCTATTGCTTTCTTATAATGAACAAGATTGTCAGGGGAAATAATATGGAAAAAAAAAACCCACCTAATAATTTTTAAAAAAAAGTATTTTATCACTTGCTTTGTGTCAGGGATCAGAACCTAAGTTAACAGAACATTTTTACTAAGCACTTTTAATTTGTCTTATTGTTTATAGAAACCTTTGAAAATTTTATTTGACTGATGGTGCTTTGAATAAAAAGGTTCTTACCTGCTTCTAGCAGATAACAAAGGAAGAGAATAAAAACAATTTGTTATAAATTTTCTTTAACCAGTTTGTTGCTCAGTAGACCTTTGGCTGTTTTCCTCATATCCCCTTTTCTCTCGGGACTGAAAGAGGAGGTTGCAATTGTTTTCCCCTATCTGCACTCATGCAACCTTGTTTCATGGGTCACAGATTTGTTAATCTGGGTCCGACAGGTCAAAAGGAACAAAGAGGCGGGTGTTTGGTCTGGGACTTAAGCAGGCTACCTGCTTTGAACTGGAAAAAAAATATTAAGTATTCTAGTAAACTTTATTTCTGCATCTTTTAAAAAAGCCATGTAGAAAAGAGTGAAAGTACAGATGGCTGTTATAGATTATTAATGGTACATGACAATGGTTGTTTGATTCCACAACTCCCCCCCCCTTTTTTTTTTCCAACAGAAAACTGGATTTTCAGCAGATGAAATATATTGCAGAAAATATCAGCCTTCCTCTTTCTAGAAAAAAAATATTAAAAATACGTCAGCGATTTTGGTTTTGTTGTTGTTCCGTTTTTAAATTAAAATTAACTTTTTTTTTCTAGAAGCATGAAGAAAATAATTTATCCAGTAGTGCTTACAGTTGCATGTTCTTTAATAGTGGAAAAAGATGGGCTGCAGAGAGAGGCAGAATAACACAGTAGTTCATGCTGTGAGAGACAATTAGGGAGGAACCTATGCTGGATGCATAATCAGTTGCTCAGTATGGTGAAAGGCCAGGAGAAGGCCTCCAGCAGAGAGGCCACCAGTGGTATGAGGTGTGAGGGAGTCCAGAAAGAAGCTCCATTCTATGGAGATAGGTTGCATGGCTTTAGATAATGTGTCAGAAGTCCATCACAGATGTAGATATGCTGGAAAAGTGGGCTTTCGTAGAAGAAAAAAGGAAAGGAAGGTGCAGAAAAATCCCTTAAATACCATCCCTTTTCTGCAGTGGAAGGATGAGGAGGTATATTCAGCGTTTGGGAGCTCGAGTCAACGAGGTCTGGAGTCTTTGATTTTGTAAATCAGGAGAAGGTGAGATTAGGTTTAGTCAATCTAGTGTCTGCAAATGTACAGAGAAAAGAAAGTGGCATGACAGAGTGTTACTGATTTGAACCCAGTGAATACTGTATGTCATGTTCCCTATGCAAACCATCCATTGGGCAACAATAATGGAAGGTCTTCTTGACTTAGGACTGAGTACTAACTGAGTAAAATTTGGGGACTTGTCTCCGTATTAGGGGAAAATATAATAAAGTGAGGAATTAACTTGCTTAGTTTGATCTTATTTCTGATACAGTCACTGCAGTATGTATTAGTTCTTAGCAGGATCAAAAAGCATTTTAGAAGTGAAGCTGTGCAAGAATTTTCCTGCTATGAAAATTTGCTTGACTGAGCAAGGTAAGATTATTCAGTATGTGGGTTCCTATCTGTTATATGCTGACAGTTATCTTTATTACTAGAACAGGCTAAATGTTTTCTACAAATCAGAAGTATGAAAACTACCCAGATTTCTGCTAAATACTGTCAGAAAATAATTACACATCACATTATGTGCTACAGTAGCTAAATACTTCTGTTTACTGGGATCATATCCATTGATTTGAAAGATTAAATCTGATTCTTAAAACTTTCTAGAATAAAATGTGTGGATCCGAACACTCCTGCTTTGAGATTACAGGATTACATGTGAACTACTTATTCAGTTCCAGTTTTTCCAAGTACCCAGTAGAATTGTGGATTCTTTTATTCTGATTATTTGAACATAGATAAGGAAAAACACCCCAACCATGTGACATCCTTCCTTATCTCTATTGCATTAAAATAGTGGGTCAAATTAGAGAATCTATATCTAAACATCTCCAGTGGTCAAATTCGGACCTGGGACTACTTAAATTGTCGTTGAGATTCTGCCTGGCTTTTTGGGCATCCCTACACTGTGGTGGTTAGAGCTAATGATCTACTACTAAGTTTTTGGGGGGATCCCAGATGCATCTGGGCTATTGCACTACTCAAAGCACCGTAGCACATCTTTTGGGTGCTACTGAGACTTAAGTAATAATGTTACTGGTATTTTGCAGCCTGAGTAGCTTGAACTCATCTTGAAGTGAAAGCTGAAACAAAGTCAGAAGGATCTGAAGGCTCAGTAGGATGTGGCAGAATTTGGTCATAGCATTGTGGGAAACGGTTCTAGTTTAAACAAAACAAAGCAAAACAAATCCTCTAAAGCAAGAGAAATAATCATTAACTCTTTTGTGATATAGGATTTCTTTGGTTCAGAAGATATCATCTTCTATTATCCCCGCCTTAGGGCTTCAAGAGGGCAGAAATACACATGGTGCTTGCTCTGCCACCTTAAACTTTGACTGAGGGAGGCAAGGGAAATGCTTAGAGCAGAGTCATGGGAGGGCAAGGTTTTAAATAAAAATTGCATTGCAACACAATGCAACTCTTCAGGAGTATGTATCCTGTACAATACAATCCCTGTCCCTGAAATCTTCAAGGTGACCTCCCACTTGTGTTGAAAAAAAGTCTTTGGGAGGGACCACCCGGCTAGGAACTGGAGCTGTAAGTGTTGCCTTGTAGGTCTAGTAGAGTTCAGGAATGTCCCTGTTTAGATTGCTTTGTATTTTTTGTTTTAATTGTTCTCTCAGCTCTGAATGAAAAAATGAACAATAATAGAGCTGTGTGAGATTGAAATATATGAATCCATAATAATTTCCCTCGGCTTTCAGGAAAGCTAAAGAGTAAATATCAAACCGCTCAGAATTACGAATCTCTAAGTCTTCTGTCTCTTCTGACCCTTTTTAATTCTAGTCTTACATTGTAGGTGCCACATTGCTACAAAGCAGCATTTAAAGTGATCTGAGAGCTATTGTGGTGGTTTTGGGTCATCAGCTAGAGAGCTACTTTTAGGCCAGCAATTGTTCGTTCTCCCTTTCTGTCTCCTAATTTGCTTTCATTTTTGCACATATTTTTTCTGTCTTTTGTACAGTAGGTTTGCTCAGGGCTTATAGCTACTTATCTTCTCATTTGGTCTCATTATTTCAAACTTAAATAAAAATTAAGAACAGGACACTAAAGAAAAATAAACTAGTTCTGGTGTGAAAGTAACCCAGGCAAACTTGTTTTACTCATTCAGGTTATAATAGAAACTAATATTTAATCTTATTAGTGATAAACCTTCTATACTTCTTTATGGTATTTTTTGAGTGGATATGTGGAAAGGTGAACAACTTAAGTTTAAACATTTCCTGCAGTCACACTAATGACACACTTGCTGTTATGGTTTATGGTATTTTCACAGCAAACAGACTAAAGGCAGACGTGCCTGTTGAAACCTAAGCTCCCTTCTGAAAATGTGTTAGCACTGGTATCTCCTCAATTTAAATACTATGCATTCTGCTGTATTTTCTGCATTTAAAGAAAGTCAGATTCTCTTTGCCCCTGCCTTCAATGCAGTCAGCATCTCTTTAATTTTTTCCAATAATATTGC
This sequence comes from Pampusana beccarii, assembly GCA_013399365.1. Taxonomy (NCBI): domain Eukaryota; kingdom Metazoa; phylum Chordata; class Aves; order Columbiformes; family Columbidae; genus Pampusana; species Pampusana beccarii. Next base: position 533,783 of record VWYH01003827.1, on the reverse strand, counting down.
AGTACTTCAGTACTCATTTTAAAGATAGATGGATTTTTTTCTCATAAAGAAGAACATTGTGGGGTAAAAAAACCTGCTGGATGTGATTTCAAAAAATGTCAAAATATGTCAAATGCAGAAACCACTCAAGGGTTTCATTAACTGAAGCTTTGGTGATAAGTGTCATCTTGTCAAAGACCCACCCATCTCTCCCAATACATTACCAAATGTACTAATTTCCTTGCTGAGCTTGATGTTTATTGTATAGCTGAAATTGAAAATGGTCGGTAATGGAGTGAGCTTCAATCCAAGACCAATTCTGAATCTAAATTACTTGCTTCTTTCAATAGCATTGACAGAGGAGAGCTTTGTGCACCTTGTACCTAATCAACCCTTACTGTGACCCTAAATTCAGCAGTCTTCAGAGATTAATAATAAAATCCTCAGTTCAAACAAGTATTTGCCCTGAACAAGTTGCCCATTTCTTATGCTGCAAATGAAAGAATGTGACATTTTTTTTTAAAGCTCTGTCTGTTGTGGACCCTCACTAATTTTTGATCTTTGACCTAAGGAGATAGTTTTATGAATAGAAATCCCATGTAGACCTGAGGTATGTGTTCTTAAATAAAACATTTTTTTAAGGAATAATTTTAATTTTATTATGTTTTAAAATAGAAATTAAATTATAACATCTATTTACAGGTGTGAAATAAATGCTGGAGGGTATTTTTGTCCAACACCAAGTCTGCTTGTGTAGAACCAGAAAAGGAAAACTATGATCCAAACTGATGAGGCAGAATGAAATTTCCTATTTCAGTGCAGGAGACCATGACATGGTCTTTAGTAGCTGGAAAACACAGGCTGCAGGCAGCTTCCCAAGGAGAGTTTTCTAGCTGCCTTAGGTGAAATCCGAGGGCACAATGAGAGCGGTGGGTGGCTGGAGGCTGTGCAATACAGTTAAGTACATTGGTTTCCTTTAGTAGAGGGCAGTAGCGAGGTACATGACATCCTCATTAACACTTGTCCACTAATTTGGTGGAAATAAAAGTGAAATTTGAGACATTAACTGCTCCTTATGTAACTATTTGCTTGCATCAGCTGGTGGATTTCTCAGTGAAGCTGATCCGAAGGGCGTTGTTCAGCTTACATTTTGCAGAGTCCTTCATTTTTCCCAGTATGTTCTTTCCACCCAATGTTTTGCTCATGGCCCTTGGCCGCAAAGTCCTTCCTGCAGCCAGCAAACCACTGCTCATCTCGCTTGGAGCGCTGGGTTGGAGTGGAGCAGCTGAGTTCTGAACTACAATCTCGATTGTTTAGGAGATCAGAATGAGCTAGTTTCCATGAGATCACACATCACAAACCCAGTGAACCATATTGAACAGATTTTTGCTGTGAAACCAAAGCAATAACAATATATTGTAGTTGAAGCTAGTTAGCATGGTTATGGTGTGCTAACATTCTTTCACACTAGAACTAATGACAGGGATTCTGTAAATGTTTTTGATAAGCAACAGCGAGCATATACAGAAGTTCCTCTGTGTACTGGATCATCCATTCATTACGAATCTTATCAAGACCTTCGAAAAAGTCACAGGCTTTTGTTCCCTGATTCTCACATCAGGATGCATTGAGGGGGAGGTTCAGGTACTCTGGGTTGAAGGCACAGCTGACCCGTTATCTAGCAAACTAGTGACTGGTTCACATTACTGATCTGTATGCACCCTGCCCTTGTCATCTGTATTCATAGTTTGGGGCGCTGTTTCTTTATTTTATATTGCTATAAACCAGATGTGAATCTGTCCATCATAGTTATACTGCTGTTAGGTCAGGTGTAAACACAGGGAAGTTCAGTAACACTAAACTTTCTGCTGCTGTCAGATGGTGCAGCAGGCAGAGACGTGGCCTCCGCAGCGAGTTCTTACATCCATGCAGAGTGGCTGCAGAGAATACTCCTGAATCAGAATCACTAATTGGTAACACTTTTGACAGTGTCTTTCTTGCACTTTGCAAAAATTTAAATGAGTAAATAGAAGATGATGGAAAAATAAGCAAAATTCACTGCACGCTGAGAATCTCAGATATGGGGGAAATTTTTAAGATCATCTTCCATATTCATTTCAGTAAAGAGAATAGGTTGTTTTCCTGCACATAACGGCAAGCACAGAAAGAAATATGCCTGCTTATTATTCATTTATCTCATCTGTAAAATGGGAACTTGTTTCCTGGGCAGAATTAAACAACTCTTTAATGTTTATAAAACACTTTTGGCAAGAGTAAATGGGTAGCTGTAAAATTCTGAATAGTTGTATGTTAATAATCAAGTACGGCAGTCTTGTCTCTTGTACTGCTCTTCACTGCATCTCAGAACTTTAGTCTCAATATTATTCCTATAGTCCATTGAAATAACTTATGGTAAAACTGAATAAATTAGTTGTGCTTAAAATTATAAATGACGTGATCTTATATGCTTTCTTATGTACTGCTTCTGTACGGGAGCACTAATAATATGGAGCAATTTCTGGAAAAGCATGAGCACTTCCACCATTTCTGCTTCAGAATTATGTGTACAACCAATATGGTTATTTGTTTAGGGCACAAGACTGAACTTACCCTGGATGCTTATTGCCTGAAAAAAGGGGGTTGTGCAATTATTCTTCTGTCGTAAAAACAGATTCTAACAGAAAACTATGTTCTTTCTGTCATTCAAGGGCTATTTGTTGAATATTTAGTGAATTGCTACCACATTTCTTTTTGATAAAACTTCAGAGCACTTTATACTAATCTACCTTATCTCATCACACACTGGAATCCCCTGATGTCTCAGCTTATTTTTGCAGAATTATTGTTGCCTCTTTCAGTCCCTGCGTTCCTATTGCTCTTTTGAGTGACAGCTATTTAGGTAATCCATACCTTCCTCAAATTACTTCCATATGCGTGTTGTTTATGAGACTGAACTTACAAGCTCTTGTAGATCACTGACACAGTTGAACTCATCTTGTAATAAACCTCCCACATATTGTATTCTTATTCTAATCAGATATTACTTATTTCATTAACATCTTAATTAATACTTTGCTAGCCATAACTCAAGTTCCTTGTCTTTGGACCAGTTTGCAAAAAATGTGCCGTGATTTCACTGATTCCCACCCTGGTGTACTTATAGATCCTCTTATGGTAGCATGTTGCCAATGTGTGGATGCTTCTCAAGCCTTGGCTGAGATATGGCCAAGGAATTGTCAAATCCTGCTCTACTTTTGAGTGTGGAGCCTGCTTACTGGTGTAGATATGTTTTTTCAACAGCTGACTTGGTTCATTACATGAATCTTAACCACTTGCATTTCATGGCTTCAGTGTTGAATGGTTTCCAGCAATAGTCCATGCATGCTTACTTCCGGTCAGACACGTCCTACTCAATAGTAGGAACCAGGCATAACATAGTTGAGTGTACTGTTTGTTTTTCTCCCATGAAGATCTTTTTCCCATTAGTGTGGATTGATTTTTAGTCTTGAGGAATGGAATTTTTTTCTTCTATATTTTTTTAACATGTATTTGGAATTAATTTCCACCTCTTTCAGTCTCTGGTAAAAAGATGCTGCCTTTTTTCCACGCTGCTTTCCTGACAGTTTCATAGCCCTGGATGCAATCTTTGGTCCCAGCTGGAGACCTGTTCTTCAGCAGAATCTCAGGCTTTTTGAGGATTATCATTTTGCCAGGAAGATGGGTCAGACCCTTAAGGATAATTCTTCTTATGCACTTCTGTTCCTGACAGAACCAGCCTTACCCAAGGCAGTCTCTGAATTCTGTACAAGACACTTGTAACATGAATGTGCCACATACGTTACGACTTATATTAATGGTATCCCTTTTCTTGTGCACTGAACTAAGATTTCTGTTCAGAGCAACATCACGTACAGTAAGCAGTTTATTAAAATCTACCATTAAGTTGTTCTGTATATCATTTTACAGGCTATAAGAGGTGGTAATAATAGAACTATTTCTCCTGCTGTCTGATCAGTTAGCAAACCATCACCATGGATTTTGCTATCCAATAATTGATCATCACATCAATTATCTATCTGAGCTGAAGATGTAGCTGACTAATAGATGTCACAGTCAATTTCCCAGCATAAAGCTCATAACAAAAGTCGTTATCTGTCAGCGTACAACAGGAAACATGGGCAATGAGCTAGATTCATCAAATTCACGACAAATTTAAAGAAACTGGAAAACCTGCAAGATTTAGTAATGCTTCTTTTCCACGAATGTTATGGAATTATGGAAAGTAAAATAGATATCTTTGGGTTAATAGCTCCCAGATTTTGGAATTATTTACCCTTATCTCAAGATGTGGGCAATGCTATTGTAATGGCGGGCAGGTGTAATGGGAATGTATAAAGGTTTCAAGAAATCCTGTAATTTAGAGGAAAAAAAAAAATCTTTGTGCCACACTTGAGTATTTGGGGAACCTTGTTTTAGTTCATCTTTTGCATATTTTTGTTTTCATATTTTCAAAGTGAACTGGTTTTAAGTCGTGTAACTTTTATATGTATTTCAGTTTTTACCTATTACGTTTTATCCCGTGCTAATACACCAAAGAGTGGAGTAGAAAAGAATGAACAAAGAACATGTATATCTTTTTAAAGTTATGGATTTAAATAGATGTAAGAAGCTATCAAAAACAGAGCAGAACTTCAGCTACTCTTACAAACTACAGAGAGATGCTGGGAGGGTTAAAAGTCCAGAAAGACCTGCAGCAATAATTTGTAGGCTTTAGCTGTTTTTATTACAAAGGTATTGATGACTAAGTTGTAGTTGGAACCTGATTATACTACCCATTGTATAAAAACAGAAGAGGTGCTCCAATCCCCAAAGAATTTATACTCTCAATAAGCAGTCAAATAAAAGAGTGGGAGAACAGAGGAGGTGATTTGCCAAAATCACACTGGAGGTTTGTAACAGAGCTGGGATAAAATTGGGAGTCCCAATGCAAAGTTTATTCCACAATCAATATTATTTTACTTGACTGACCAGGTGAATATAATCAATTTAATCAGCTATACACCTTGATGAATCGTGGCTCCATATGACCATAATCAAGAACACTGTATAGATAACACTGTCAATAGTAAAGTACTGTTAGGTGGAGGTGAAAGTGCTTTTTTACGAAGATGACCGCTTGATTCACTTAAATTATATCAATTTTTCCTGCCTCTCATTTTCAGATGAATTAAACATAATTTTATTAAATTGTAGGAGGTGTTTTTAGATCTTACCTAAAGTAAATTGAGACAAAGTTGTATGTCACTCTGTTGCTAGAGGTAATATTATTTACTGGTTCAGGCAGAAAGACACAAAGATGGATTTAAACCTGTGCCTTGGAGTTTTCCCTGCTTTTTTCTCTCTGTTGGACCCCTAGTGTTGATTGAACACATTTATTTCTTAAGCTTAAAATGAAAATTTCCTGAATAAATAGAAACAGCAGTAACTACATTTTGTGGCATTTATGGATATTTACAGCTGTTTGGTTAATAGTAGTGTTTACAGGTACTGTCAGACGCTTTACTTATTAAAAAGCCTGAATACTTTAACAAAAGATCATAAAATAAAAAGTAACTTGGAATATGTTCTTATGAGAGCATGTGTATGCAGCCTTGTGACAATCCTTCAGTGGGAAATAATTCAGACAGAGTAATAAATGTAAAAGTCTGACTTGTAAAGTTCTATTAATGTTGTTGTTAATCTATCACTGAAAAGAACTTAAAATATTTGAGGGTTGTTGGATTTTTTTTTTTCTAATGTTATGTCTGCCCTTGGTATGTTAGAGTGTTAAATCCTCAGCAGATATGAATTGGCATTGCTCTATTAACATTAAAATGACAATGATGACTGACTGAAGATCAGTATTTAGATTTCATGTAAGCATTTTTAAGATTTTAGGCTTCAGTTTTTAAATACGCAGTCATGCAGTAGATGCAAATCTAAAGGCATTGTTAAGGTGAGTCAGATGTACATATCTTTATGGCTTTGTGTGTAATTCCTCACATAAGCATTTCCATACTGTCTCATTCTGCTTCTCCTTGACTTTAGCTGATTAAAGCAAAGAATGACAAAGCAGTTTTAACTCTGTTGAGTAGATATTCTGACCAAGCAAATTTACCCCTCTAGTTTGCCATGTGCTCATCGCTTTCTGGAGAGCAGTACAGAAATAGGAATATGCATTCGTGTCTGTGCATATTGTGTATTCATTCTAGTTGTCTTGATCTGGTACAAAAATGTGCTAGATTACATTCATGGATTTGTAGAACTCATCAGGAAGAGCACAAAGACTTACAGATAAATATTGGAATATTAGAAATCATTAGCTGAACTTATCCCTAGGAAGGAATTGGAAGGTATTTGAAAAAGTGAATGCATTGAAGGCTCCACAGGGGAATACCTCACCTTGAATCACATGGGTAACCAATGACTGAGAAACAAGATAAATGGAGTAGAAAATGCATCCTGGAATAAACAGCTGGGGAAAACTGAAGTCCTTCAAAACAGATACTTTCTTGATTTATCCTAGTTTTTGGCAATAAAACTTACCTGGTGTCCCCTATCTTCTCTCTGTAATGAGATCTAATTATTTCAGTAACGTCGTAATTTTGAAAGTCTGACAGATTTCTCAGGTGTTTGGCAAATAATAATTAGATCTCAGTGAAGTTGGTTGGACTATATATTAAGGAGAAGTGTTAGCTAATATTTCCCTTCTGTTTCAGGATCAAGTCATATTCCAGAAAGCAAAGGTGACTTATATGGTGTGATCTAGACCCATTCGTATTACAGAATTTTCTCATCGTTTTGAACTCAGCTCTCACATTCGCAAAACACAAGCACAGAGTACACCATTCAGCTGCTCAATTTGGCAAAGCAGTGCCCTGCTGCTGATTAAATTCTGTGCCATTGTCAGCTTGCTTAGATGAGAAACTATCATGGAATGCTTTCACACTGTTTCCTAAGTAGGACCTCCTCAGAAGCCATTCAGAGGAGGAATGGAAGTTACCTATAACTATATATATATATATTTTTTTTTTCCAAAATGGATTCTGCATGTTCACACTCCCTATCAATTTTCCCTTCTTCACATTCTTTATTTCATTCTTGTACTCGGCTAGGCAGCATGACTTATATTAGTGTCACATCCCCTATATGTTCTTGCATTCAAAGGAATGAGGAGAAGGGCAGAACTCCAAGGCACCACAGCACATGCTGCTATGGGAAGAAGCCAATGTCAGAGAATCCACTGGCATGGATCCCATAAATGCTGTTGTGAAGAGTGATTAATCTTTAATTCTGAAAAAATGGGGCTTTTTAACTTCTGAAGTATGTTTTTTGACAACTTTTTCTATTTCTATTTTTCTATTTCTATCTAGTCTACTTCGACTTAACAAATGTTGCTCTAATGAAGTTCTGGACAGTTAAGGATTCTAAGGTTCTGTGAAACTGTGGAATTGTGTTTGTTCAAAAAGTTGATTATTATGTTTTGAACAGATTGATATTGGAGATTGATAAGTAGTGCTTGGTTTTTAGAAGTAATATTTCATAGCGTTACAAAGTTGCACATCAGCAAAAGGACTGTATAAAGAATATATTAAAATACACAAAGCATTTACCATGAACAAGACAACCTCATTGTTGCTGGAGCTACTTATTAATTCTCACATCAGGGAAGTATTGATATACAGCTGCCTGTTAATTTTTCTCAGCTATTGTTGTACCATATATCAACCTCTGTGGCGAAAACCACAAAAAGAATTTGGGGTGGGGTAAATAGAGGATGAGGAATCCAGGTTGAGGACCCATAAAGCCTATATTTACAATGCAGTGAGTTATAAGTTGTGGGACCTACATCATTCTCATATCCTAATTTAGAGTGTCATCTATAGTATATCAGAATATCACATTACCCCATAAAGTTGTATAATGACGATAGAAAATCTAATAGCATAAAGTCTGTAAAATGAAAAGTGTCTTAAGGTATGCTGTGGTGCTTCCCCAGTCTTGCAACCGCTGTGTGCTTGTACACCATCTTAAAGCATCTCTAACCTGCACTTAGTTCATGGCTCAGAAGGGCTCCGATCTATCCCAGGGGATAAGTGTCCTGGGGGGATGCTGGGGACATGCTCCTTTTTGTCAAGTCACCTTACACTGCTAAGTGGCAAGAGGGAGAATGTATATTATTAAGTAATTCCATTCGTTTTATACTCCAGGGGATTATACCTGTACTAACCTGATGTTTCTGGGAATAGCTGTGCGTCTGTATAAAGCCATATTGCTTCAGGTGTGCCTCGCAAAGTGGTCACGTTCGAGAATCTATTCCAGTAATACAAGATGTTCTAATGCTCATAGCCACCCAGAGTATAATGTGCTGTATTCTCAGTGAATGTGGTGAACACACATCTTGCTGGTTTTAAAATCTTCGCTTTTCATCTAATGTACAGTTATAAAATCAAGCAAATAATCAAAATCTTACGTTCCAAATCTCTTATTTTTCAGGACGTGATAATACAATTTGTGGAATAACTGGTTAAGCTGTGGCTTGTGAAACTCTCAACGCTAGGTCCTTAGCACATGCGAACTACTGCAGCTCCTCTGATTTCAGTGGGGCTAAGCTAATGTGCCTTTACTATCAATGTAACACAACTCAAATGAGTAAATGAAATATTTCCATGTTTAAAATCTATAGCATTTCNCCAGCATTCTGGTTAAATGATCCAAACTACGAATCTCACTGTACAAATGAGAAAGTTCCCTGTTTATTTGTATACATTATTTCAATAACATTGCTATCACTAGGGAGAAAGGAAAGAAAGAAAAACGAAAATAAAAATTTAACAATTGTTGTAAATGTAGTATGCATACAGAGTATGCATATTTTTAAGTACTGCTTTTGTAAACATTGCTGGTTGGGAATTAATTTTATGCTTCTTAATGCTAGTCCACACTGTTTCAGTTCTAACAACAAATTGAATGAGATTTTTATGAGAAAAAAGAAGGAAGGTTTACCCAGTTCACATCTTGGGGGTTACAGTATGTTTAAACAGATATATTTTCTTTTAGTCTAACCTTGTCTGGAAGATATAGGAAAACTAATTTGCCTTATTTACATATGGCACAATCTATCCAGTATTCAAGGGTTTGTCAGAAACAGGAACATTGTGCATTTCCATGGTAACAGATGGCATGCTGACAGTATCTGGCTCGTTGCAGCTTCGTCTAGGCAGGCCAGCAATTAATCAGCCATCTACATGCACAAAATTCTTTGTGAGTGAATGGCACTGCTCCTCTGTAGTGCTGCCTGTGCTTTTACAATTTTTCTATTCCTGCAGGGCGAAGTACTTTTTTGTCTCTTATGCTCATTTTCTGTAGCTTCCAAAAAAACCCCAGTAAAGAATATGAAAATGGAAACAAGTCTGCTCGTAATTTAGAAAAGACATTATTTCTTCGGCATGTAAGATGTGTGGGGATGTTGTTTTTATTCCATTGCTTTCCTTATTTCCTCTCCCTCTCTCCCTCCCTACTTTTCATAGGCTTTCTGTGCTATGTGTTTCCTTCAACCTATTTGACACAGCTGAGGTTTTTGCAAACCGATAACTCTCCAAGGGAGCGGTCATCTGGGTGGCTGGTCCAGGGCTTTTATGCCAACAGGAGTGCTGTGGTTAAAGCAAGCCTTGAGCAACATGCTAAAAGCCCCTCGTTGCCTGTTTAAATGGCATCTTGTATCTCACTGCGTTTCCCCACTGGCAGCTGCATTGCACCGTCAGGGCTGGGAATTGACCATGTTCTTGCATCAAGCGACCAATCTTCATAATTAATGCAAGACTTAATTTATCAGAGATATTTCTCTGCCCCTGTTTGAATGTGCTGTGGGAGAAAATAAGCTCCCTAGGATGTTTTCTCATTCCTCGTGTATCTGCCCAAGACAGAGCTGAGTTAGAGCTTTGCTACTGGTATTCATAGATGTAGTCACTATTGACAGCACTTCATATCCAGCTGCATAACAAGATCCTTCTCCCTTCATCTTCTGGAGAGATCATTCATGGATTTTCCCTTTCAGGATGGCTCTTTTAATGACTGCTGCCTTGCAAAATTCTAAGTGGAGTATCAGCATTTGTCTTAATTTGATTTTGATTTTAAAGTCATGGGAAGCGAGACTTCAGGGGATTGTATTGATGGACTTGAGATCTGGTGGCCTATGCAGTGTCAAGGCCAAAATATTTGCAGTTTAACTGGATCTGTGAACTTAGTTTACTTTTTAAAAAATCTCTCTGATACTCAGCAGAGCCTTATCTCTGAGTTGAACCTATATGTTGAGTAGGATTAAACTTTCTTTCTTTTTGTGTTACCCTATAGGCAATCAAAGCAAGTATGTGGTGTGTCTTCATTAGAGGATCCGTTTACTCAGATATAGCAGCTTTAAGAAGAAATTTGTTTTTCACGTATTCAGTTCCTAGTGTAGCTGGATCTCTTGTTGCCATTGAGACAAATAACTGACAGCAAGAATTTTGGCTTTAGATAAGCAAATTCTGCTTATGTGACCTAAGATGACTCAAAAGAAAACCCAAGACTGTCTTTACTGTTGAGCTTCAAATTCACTATTTTTGAACAAGATACAGATATCCAGCCTCTGGCTGGCACATGGATTTCCAATGGTAAGGTTGTATTTGATACTCAACTTCTAGTCTTCATTTAATCTTTTGTATCAGTTTATTATGTCAAAGGTGGTTTATGCTTGTTATAGGTTTTGTCACTGCATCTTTCTTATCTCCATTCTAACAGTCTATGTAGACACATGAAGAATCCACAGAAAAATCATGAGATGTAGTTATCAAGGAGTAGTGAACCTTTCATCCTAAATGTTTTTCGCTTGAAACTTGTAACTGATTTCTACGTTGGAGACTACATTAGGCAAGTGTGCTGGTTTTGGCTAGGATCAAGTTTTCTTCATAGTAGCTCCTATGGGGCTGTTTTGGATTTGTGCTGGAAACAGTGTTGAAAATGCAGGGCGTTTTCAATACTGCTGAGCAGCACTTACACAGGGTCAAGGCCTTTTCTGCGTCTCACCTCACCCGCCAGTGGGTTGGCTGTGGGGGGACACAGCCAGGACAGCTGACCCCAGCTGACCAAGGGGATGTTCCATGCCTTGTGATGTCATGCTCAGCAATAAGACCCGGGGGGAGGTTGTCATGGGGAACCACTGCTCAGAGGTTGGCTGGGCATCGGTCGTGTTGTGGTGAGCAACTGCTTTCATTTGTATCACTTGTCTTTTCGGGCTTTATTTTTCTCTCTCTTTGTGGTGGTCATTCACTTGTTGGGTTTTTTTGTTAGTTCTTGTTTGTTTGTTTGTTTTTCCTCTCTTTTCCTTATAATAATTTGGTTTTTTTGTTGTTATTATTATTTCTCTCTTTTTAATTATTTAGCTTTTTATCTCAACCCACAAGCTTTCTCACTTCTACCTTTTTGATTCTCTCCCCCATCTAACTGAGGAGGTGGGGGTGAGTGAGCAGCTGTGTGGTGCTTAGTAGCCAGCTGGGCTTAAACTGTGACAGCAAAAGAACACAATCTCGCTGTACCCTAAATGCTTACCTTCAAATAACTGGTAGTGAAACAAGTCTAAATCCCATTGAGAAAGAAATAGGTTAAGTACAGCCCAGCAGTTGACTTTCCTATTGGCTTGTATTTTGTGTATTTTGGATATGTTTTACGTAGTATATAGTTTATGTAGTATATTGTAATATATCGTATGTATGTGCGTATTATGTTGTAAAGAGTAGTGGTAGTTTGATACAGTGTTTCTGCAAATCAGTCTGAAGAAAATCTAGGTTATTTTATGGGCTGCCCTCAGTAAAGCACTTCAAATATCTATTTCAGACTGAATTTGGCAGACATGAAGGATGACATTGCTGTCACAAGATTTGGATCTTTATGAGGAATGGAAAGTAAAGATAAACAATTGTTTTTAATATTTAAACTACATTTGGGGATAAAGCCCCAAATGTGCAAGTGTATGCCTGGTTTAAACCACTGAAATAACCCTATTGAATTCAGCAGGACTGCTTTCTTACTTAATAAAGCCAGGCATAGGCTGAAGTACATTGATATGTTGAGGTCATAGTACTTTGAAAAGCATAAATAGTCCCATTATTATTTAGTACACTCATGCATGGCCAAGCAGAGCCATGACATTTGCAGTGACAGTTGCATGTGCTTTGGTCCCTGTCAAACCTGGTCAGGTCCTTTGCAGCCTGAGATAGTTTGTACCTGATCACACCTTGTTGCAGAGCTGCAGCAAAGTGTGTCTCTTGGGAGCTCTGCAGAAAGGAGTCTGAAAGGAATAGAGATAAACTGCTCAGTCATGCTGTGTCTGATCCCATCAGTCTTCCAGTAAGTGTACAGTGCTTAGGAAATGAACCAAGCAAGAATGAAATTGCCACAAGCATATTAATTTATTACTAAAATTAATCTCTTTGTTAGTGCAGTTGTGTATTAGTTGATGAGCTGTCATTTAATGTATAAACTGTTAGGATCAGCTTTTGTTTCAGTCAGTAACACAAATAGCTGGCTCAGGCTGCTGTGTAACATAATCATGCAGGCCTGGGTTGGGTTAGTTGATGTTGATACATAGTTCTCAGAAGGCTGATTGTTGCATTTTTGTGGAAAAGATGTTCTTTTTGTGTTAGGATAGATATATACAAATGTACATATGTATATTCCTGTATATACCCTTTAATAACTTTCTGGTTCATTTTGCTCTAGCAAACAGTCTAGTTGTACAATTTATTTTTAAGGAATTATTTTTAACACAGAAGTCTATCGGAAAATGTCTCTTCCACAGTAGTTTTAGTGCGTTTGTTACTTTGCTACCTCCATTGAAATAGTCCACCAGAAAGCTGATAATACAGCTATGGTTTTAGCTACACCATGCTGACAATTCATATATAAAAGCAGCATTGCTAACACTGCAAAAACATAAATCTTTGTAAAGATTTCTTTGTAGAAGTTTAAGAACTATGTCATCACTCTCCAATAATTTTCTTAAGATTTTGACAGAATATATACACAGTTTCATCAGAAATAGATTCATCAATCACTTTGAAGACAATTTATGGAGTAGCATGATCCACTATTTGCCAGTTAGTATATACTACCTGTACGTAATCCTCAGTCATCATACACTTGAGTGACTTTGCTTATTGTAATTTCTGGAATTTAAGCTGCTATTTAGTAAAACAGTGTTATTTTTCTTGTAAGCTTTTAGTTTTACAAAGAAAGTATTTATAGGGGTGTTTGGTGTGGGTGTGGGGTTTTTTGTTGTTTTGTTTGTTTTAAGGTTACTGCAAATTAAGTACATATGTTTCGTTTGGACAAATTTTTAGACACATAATGAAACTGTTCAGAAAATTGTAGATCACCTCTAATTTCATTAATTTTTGCTTCTCTCTTAGTTTTCAGAATTTAACTTCTTCTCCCTCTTGCTGGCTTTTTTTTTTTTTTTTTTTTTTTTCCTTAATATTTTACCTGGAAGGCACTAGAAAGTATATCAAGTGAAATTTTGATTTTGCTGAATTGGGCCTGATAGGAAAGGCATTTTGTATTTCGTTTTTCTTTCTGGTCTTCAGGTATTTTGGCTTGACTTTGTTTTCTTTAGTTAATCTAGAAATGGTGAGGGGTTTAAAACTTTTTTAAACTAATCTGTATGGCTAGCTGTATTGGAAAGAATTACTAAACTTGAGCAGTATAGAATTATAAGGAATTTGTTGGATCATGGGGTCTGTTTTCTTTGAATCAAAAGTGACAATATTATGTGATTGCTACAAATCTCTAAATCAAAATAAAGCTGATTTATCCTGTGAAGACCCTGAGTAAAGATGGGATCTTAAATTTAACAGGGCTAATTTTAAGCTGAGATAATATGAGAAGAACTGCTTCTGTGTGGAAGGAGTTTGCCACAGCATATGCAGCACCCCACACAAGCTACATGGAATCAACATGTATAGCTAACGTCTGATAAGTGGATAAGGATTATTTAAATACATTTGATATTTATATTATTAATATGGAAAGCATACATTTAAAGAGGAAAATAAGTAAAGTATTTGCTGAAATGCATGGTAATATTATTAAAAATTTTACTCACAAATGCATTGAAATGTAGGCATCAATACTGAAAAAAATATGATCTTATCAACCATTTAGAATAATTCATACTTCAAAAAAATAATTAAGACCAAATTACATTAACTTATCACAAGATATCTTTAAGGATAAATTTTGATGGCATCTTTAGGGTTCCTTACATTTTCACATCTAAAATTTCCAGACCTCCTGCTCCTCCTACTTTAGACTTCATTTATCCCAGTAGGTAAACAGGGTTTCCTCAGCAGTTGGCTTGGCTAGGGGAAGACATGGGGGTTGATTTTGCTGTATGTAGCCAATTATGTTGACCTTTGTGATGGCAAGCCTGGAATCTTGAGTTTTTCTCCTATTTAGGACTCCTTCATAGCAGCATAATACATTGCTGCCATGTCATTTTGTGGTCTAATATTTTTACAACCCAGCAATGCACATTTGGAGATTGTGATTAGCATCCTTAATTCCTAGAAAAAAAAAATTTAAAAAGCCTTGTTAGAACTAGAAAGCTGAAGTCTAAAATAGTCCACCTGCTGTTCTAAAGAGTATTATTTTAGTGCCCTGGGGACATGCAAAGTTGTAACCTACTGATGTCAGGATTAGATTTTATAGGGCTTTTTTAATATAAGTGTTTTTGATAACTTGGCAAAGCATTTTCTGTTGTTCATTTCTGTTCTATGTTTCTTAAAAAGAGCATTCCAAAATCCACAGAGACAATAACTTATAAAATGGATGATGTCCCATTTCTGTTTCACCATTATATATTATTTATTTGATATCGTATTAAGATGATTATAAACTAATCACAAGAGAAAATTATTTTTCCTAGAATTAATATTTTTAATTGAATTTTACTCATTTTATAATTCTGTGGTTACTGAATGTAGTTAACTTGATTTGATTTTTGTACGACTAACTTTTTGTAGTGACAATAACGTAAATATACAAAAATTTGTTTCCTATAATGGGAGTGTTTATGCTACTTATTTTACTATGCCTGACTGGCAGTATGGATGCAGAGACGTTTGGTTTGTGTTTAGCAGTGCTTAGATTCACAACTGCTATTGCAATAAAATCCTTCCATCATTCTGAGATGGATCAGTATTCAGCTAAGATCTTTAAAAATCTCTATTTTCCCTCTGTAGAAATTAGGTTTTGGAAGTGACTTAGGTGACACTGCTTTCTATGGAGCTAGTAGGGAAGCACCTCCCAGGCACAGCCTCAGTGGTGATTCCTGCATCACCTTGCTCCAGTGAGGAATTTAAACTGGACCGCTTTTCTCTATTTGCAATTGTTAAAATCTCTGTAGCTAACCACATTTTGCTTCCTCCTCTCCTCACCTTTAAATGTCTTGTAATAATCTTATTTTCTGTTAAAATTAAAAAAAAAAAAAAAAGAGGAGGTTGCTGGGCACACGGGGCAAAAGGGTTCATGATCACATATAGATGTCTGCCGACATGAAGACTTACAGTGTAAGACAACACCTGTCTGTATGGATTATTATTCTTTTGATTGTGTTTTTTTTCCTCATTTAGATTTTAGAGAAGCCTGTTTGCTAGTCATAAACATCCTTAGCTCTTCAAATTATGGTTTGGAAAATGTTTGAGAGCTAATTTAAACTTTTTCAGTAAAGATGCTAGTGTTTACAGTAGCTAATTTATTCATTAAATGTCATCCTTTTTGTATGCAACTTTAATGGCAAGCAGCCTATGAGTTTCTTACATCTATTAAAACAATTGTGTGAATAATTTCTGTAAGTAATTTTCAGTTTGCTGTGCTTGCACACTGCCCCTTACATTGTACGCACTGAACAATTGCTTTTTGCTATTTTGATATTTCCTTTATGCTCTCTGCCTTTTTTTTTGTTTTTCTAGGCATCAATGTGGGGAATATTCCTTCCTGTTAGAGGCTGGGGAGGTCTCAAGTGGGAGAATTTCTGAAAGGTGAAATGTTTTGTAGGAAACAAGACTGCAGGTCGGTCCTGTTTTAACACAGGATGCCTAGGCCGCCTGGCTACATTTGGAGAAAATACACAGTTAGATGAACCTTTTATTTGACTCACAACAGAAAGTGTGGATCAGATCCATTTTTTTTCCTCTCACAGAGCTGCCGTGTTTTTTGAGTCCTTCCATCTTCCCTCTTTTGCATCAAGGATGTTTATCCTTTATCTGCTGGGCTCTCTTCTCTTCTGGTTGATCTTAGAGTTTGGCACAAGTGAACTGATTGAATCTCAACGGTAACAGAAATCCAGCATGCAGGGATTTGCTTACTGGTGCTGTGAAATGGTGTGCATTTACACCAATGGTTTGCATGTGAGCGAATGATCATGGCTTAAAAAGGATCCTTGGTGAGGGCATGTCGTGTCATGAACCACTCACGGCATCTCCACCAGTGTCTCCATTTAACAACTTGAAGGAGAAAGTTTCCTGATGGGGTTTTTAGGCAAAGGTGGGACATTTTAGAGGATGTGTCTCAGCTTTTGAGCTTGTAGCTCTGAGAAGAGTTCTTCTCTACTTGAAAAAACAGAGCAATGGTTGGTATTACTGTTCTTAATGTTATTAAAATTATCATCTTTGCTTTCAGTCATACTAAGGTGAATGTGTCACTTTGCTTGCCTTCTAAAAGTAGTTGCAGAAAACACATGCCAGGTGTTGAATCCTGGCTAAACCAAATTTGCTTAATACAGTCACAAACCTCAGAGTATATATGGTTCAGCTGATATTTCTTTTTCCTTATGCAAAACAGGTAGTAAAATAATATACAGTCCTAAAGAAAAATGTCAGTGATCCCAATTTATCAGAGTGCTTAATTGAGTCTGTGAATTTGGCCTGTTGACTGATGATGATGAAGCTTCTTGGGGGGCTCCTATTAGCACTGAAATTATTTCATATTTTCTTAATCAATTACCAACTGCTTTATGCAGATAATGCTGCTATGGATGGTCCGTTAATAAAATGTGTACTAAATCCCTGGAACAATTTTCTAAATGTTGAAAAATGACTGATTAATAGCAGACTCCTACTAAATGTTAAGAAAACAAAATGTACCATTTTTTTGGCACTAAAAGAAAATTACAGGTAATTCCAGATGAAATGATAATTAGAACAGCAAGTGGCAATGTGATGGAGCAAATTAAATCCTTTGGGTATCTTGTGGTTATTTTGGATGAATCTCTACTTTCTCTAATGATTTGGATTATATTGTTCAGCAAGTAAACTTGTGATTGGGGATTAATACACGTATAATTTGACTCTGGATGCCAAGAGAATTGTAGCTCTCAATGGTAAATATTGTCAATTACTTGTTCTGGTTGTATAATTTACAATGCAGCTTCCTGATAAGTTCTGATTCTAATCCTATCAATATATAGTAGGTTTTGTGTTTAGTTATTCAGCTTGGTATGAAATATCATTGTATGTTGTATCAGAAAGAGAAAAAGGGGAGTAAGAGTCCCCAAATACCTGCTGTTCAGTTCATCACTACTACAGACTGCATTGGGAGCCTTTTAGGGCTCTTGCCTAATCTCTGTGGTGCTATATTCTTCCTCATCCCTCTTCACAACAGTGAAGAAAAATTAGATTTTTTCCATCACAGGGATCACAACCACCTGCAAAGGCTTAAGAGCCTGAGCCAATGCCATCTAATACATGCTCTTCTATCTGTCGCTAGATGAGGAGGTGAGAAAACCACTGGTCAGTGAAATACATATCTTTGTTTTCTTCTAAGGCAAGACACTTCAGGATGAGTCTGGCTTTAGATAGATGATTAATCCCATTTTAATCAATGTGATTTAAGACAGATGTGTGTTGAAGTACCTTGTTGAATATTGGTGTGGAGAATGATACACAGATTTTGAGAGAGAGATATATAACAGATATGCTTGTGGTTTGGGTTGTGCTTTGAGGGGTTTTGGGGGGTTTGTTTGTTTGTGGATTTTTTGCTTGTTTTGGTTTGGGGTTTTTTTTTGTGTGTTTGGTTTTTGTGTGTGTGTTATTTTTTTTCCCTTTGTTGCCTTAAACAAAAAGGGATAACAAAAAGCTGAAATCTGATTATTACAAGTAAAAGTTTAGGGATATATTAAACACATTCAAATCTGTCATGAGTCTGAAGAAATTCTGGTACCATTTGAAGTAGCTCAGTTAAATTTTTGGTAATGATTATTTCATAGAAAACTAATAGGATCTATGATGGGCTAAAATAGTTGCACAACGGACAAGGAAATCTTGAACACCTCTCTAAATTCTGGGACAGGACTAATGGATCAGGTAACACTGAGTACTCTCGAGTTAAATGGCAAGTAATTCTCTGCTGATGAGTTAGTAAGGGAAATATTGGAAACCTGCTGACATAAAAATAGAAACAAAACAAAGACTTGGGGCAGAGGCCCCAATCTAAAAGATTTTATGTGACTTTCAGCTATTTAGCAAGTAACAGCTCAAATCACAATGCAGCCTGATTTCAACAAAAGCCCCACTGTATATGTTTATCACAGATTTCTGTCAGTGATCAATAGCTCAGAGAGATGAGGATTATTCTAGATCTGGAATCTGGAGGTTTTTACGTTGAAGTTTTGTTTCATCCTGTGAAAGTGGATAAATTCACTGAACATCTATACAGTTCTGTATTTTTCTTAAATGAACTGGGATTCAGTTTTGACAAGATTGGGTTTTTGCCTTTGTTTAGGCATATTTTCAAGGCCTGGATAAAAGGACACTTATTCGGTCTACCATCAATACACTGCCTTGGCTTGCAGGGGTAAGAAAGAGAACCCTCAGTATATACAAGGAATATATAAAAATCTGAATCACATAGATGTTCTCTTATTCACAACCATAATATATTTTCTATTTAAAGACAAATTAAATAGGAAATGAAAGAAAACATAGTACAGCTCTGGTTGAGGCAGAAAATAGTAATTAAATCAATGAACATCTGCAGGGCAGGATATTTTTTTGAAAGGAACTATTTCTTGGTTGTCATATCTTGATATTTAAAGAAGTGTGAGAAGTCTAGGACCTCACCAACCACGGAACCTGTATTAGTGCTGGATGCCAAATTGCGTTTTGTGTTTTCCTGAAAATTATCCATGTATCCTCCTCGTGTCTGGTGTCTTTGTTGATATCTCAGTTCAAGGAGCCCAAACTCTCAAGTATGAAGTTGCAAGATGATATTCATCATTGTAGCAAAGAACTTCCAGTGCTACTGACCCGGAGAAAATATTTTGTTGCATAACCAGCTGCTGTGTGGCATATGCAGTTTTTTGTTTCTGCACAAAATCTGCTACAATGAACACTGTTTGCAGCTGTCTGTGATTAATGACTTCTGTCTCCAGTGGACGTACAGTCGCACAACCAGGCAAGACACTCGGAGGGTCCCATAATTCCCTGAAGACGTATCACCACAATGAGACACTTTTTCGGTTATTATGCAGCTTTTTGTGGTGTGTTTTGTTATTAACAGAAAAATAGTTATTCCTTTCATACAGATTTCTTCCATAGCCCTTGTTGTTCTAGCTCATCTTACAAACATATTGTGTACCTATGTAGCCGTGGTAAAACTGGAGTTAAACACTACAACAGGACAAGTAATGCATACTGATAACATAATGTACAATAAAAGCATCCTAAATTCTCTGGGAGTGAATTGTTATTTATGGAAGCTAAAATGCACCAAATTCACTTTTTTATTATTATTTTGAATTTTAGGATTTCTGTGTGTATGTGTAGGGGAGGATAGTTTTGCAAAAGGCAACTATTATCAAGGTGCTGAAATTAATTGGCTGCTTTAATTGAGGTAGATTACTAGCTAATGCTTTCTTGAATACAGTAATTCTCCTATTAAATTATCTTTGAATAATTACCTGAAATTTCTCAGCTGCAGGGACTGATGGCTATTTAATTGCACAGTGATGTTGCTATATAATTACTTAACAAGGTGTCCTTTAATAATTTAATTCCCCTTTTCCAAGAAAAAAAAAAAAACAAAAAAAACACAAAAAAACCAACCCTACAAGTATGACTTTTCTTTTTTTAAGTGCTGTGATTTTATGTATTTTTTTACAGATAACTTTGTACCTGAAACAGTAAAAGAAAGCTATTTGTTGACTTACTTTTAAAAGTAAGTCTTTTGATTATTCAAGCGTAGATTTGTACTCAGAAGGGTTTTTGGAAAAAAAATGGTTTAGCATTCCTTTAATTATACTTATTTTGTCGTTTTGTTATCTGGTTTTCAGTATACTTTGAATGAGACACTAGAAGCTAAGGTCTGATATCACAGAATCACAGAATGTTAGGGATTGGAAGGGACTTCAAAAGATCATCTAGTCCAATCCCCCTGCCGAAGCAGGACACCTAGGTGAGGTTACACAGGAAGGCGTCCAGGCGGGTTTTGAATGTCTCCAGAGAAGGAGACTCCATGACCTCCCTGGGCAGCCTGTTCCAGTGTTCCGTCACCCTCANAACACTGCAGAATATCTGTCCACAGACTTTTCTTACAAAAACTTCAGAGCAGTGGTAACCAAAAACTTTTCCTCTTGTAAATATGATTTGCAAATATGTCTGCATTGGCCTGAAGTCTCACTGACCACTTATCAACACTAATAAGATTTTTGAGAATCAATTGTTTTCTGCTCTGGAGTGGAAACATATCAAACATTGTCTCAGTATATACGAGCAGACACTTTCTGTGGGTATTTTGGCTCTGTATTTATAAATTAGGCAGAATCCTGATAATGTCCAAGCAACTTACCTTAAAATAAAAAAGGCAAGTCCATATGCAGATTCATTTTACTTGAAGGGACATGCAAGGTGATATACAGACACTTAGACCTTCTGTAACTATGTAACTATGCAACTATGCAAAGACTTAATTATGTGTTTGTTGAGTTTTGGGAATAGGGTGTTGTCCAGCAAACGGTATCTCATGTGCTGAAGCAAGGCAGACTGATGAGGATTTTTAAACCTGTATTTATTCCTCCTTGCCACAGCGGGTGAGGAGATTGTCTTCTTGCTACTGGCTCCTAGCAGCTGGAAAGAGTGAGCAGAGAAAACCGCTATTTGATCAAAGATGTTGAAACAAAAGGTTGGACTGTTCAGGGGTCACAAGAAAAATGGCCGGGGATCATGCTGCATGACATAGATTTCCTTAGTGTAGTTCAAGGATAGACTGTTTTCTGCTGACAAGAAATACCCGACATTGAACAACACAAAACTTGTCAGCTACAAAGGAACTTGTTAAGTCAAAACTTGAAGCTGGAACTATGAAGTTGGGTAGAGAATTCTGAAAAATTGAAGAGAAGTATGATAGGGTCGTCCTAGCTCTTATGTTACAGAAACATTTTGATCTATACATATATGGATCTGCTAGATGTCTACATTACCCCAAAACATGAAGTTTTCAACTTCGAACAGACCCAGTGGCCTATCTAAAAAGTGAGGGCTTTTAAATTTACCTTTTGAAAGAGAATTATATGCATGTAGAAGTTACTGATCAGTATGAGTTCCATGCTGCTTCCATGCTGATCCATGGAAGGTGTAACCAATGAACATCTCCACCTGGGACTCTGGCACTGCTCTTTGGAGGCTTGGGACTTTGATTCTGGACATGCCAAGTTCCATCCTAAATAACCTTCAACATATGTTGAAATGTTTTAGCCCTCATTCCTTGTTTGAGCACAAATCTATTCCTTTTTTCTTTAGATTGCTTAGTAGTTTATGTCAACAAGACAATTTTTTTCCAGAGGCATGGGGAGTCTTGAGCCTTTACCTCATTTGATCTTAAAGAAAAATGGTAATCTTTGCAGAGTGCCCCTCGTAACTTCCACCAGAGTGTGCCAAGCCACCTCTGGGACTGAAAGACTCCATGGAGGAGTTGAATATGAGCAGAGCTCCTGGCCAGTGCTGTCTTATAAATGTAGCTGGTCCTCTTTCACCCAGAACGCTCAGGCTCCTCCTGCAATAGAGCTGCACTGTACTGCTGTGCTCATATTTTCGCTAGATGTTTGTAATATTATGGGAACACAAACAAATATTGTTTGTACTATACTGTATGGGGAGATCCTAAATTACGACTGGAGCTCAGCTGTGCTAGATCCTGTACAGTGGGGTTTTTTGTCCTGTCTAGATATAGGGTTATAAATAAAAATTCTGGGGCAAAATACTCCCACCCTAAGGATCCTTCAGGCTGCTAGAGGTGAGTGGTGTGAAGGATAGGTGGTTTGATGTGTAAAGAGAAAGATTAAGGGACGTACGAGTCGCCTCTCCAGAACATTTCCAAGTCTCCCAGAAGTATGTAAGCCTCTTCTCTGCTTCTCTTGTTTTCTTATTCTTTTATTTTTCTCCTGTTTTCTTTCTTCTTTGCTTTGACCTCTGCTTGTTCTTCATCTCTCTCCCCCCATACAAACCCTCCCTTTTCATTCCTGACTCTTTCTACTTCACTCCTCCCCTCACTCATTCTCTTCAGCATTGCAGCAATGGTAGTCAAAAGAAGAAAGGCACAGAATTATCTGTTACTAAATGGGTGGTGCTGATGGAAAATTAGGGAGGAGGAAAAGAAGAATTAATTATCTATAATGTAAGTGTTAAGAAATAAGGTTTTCCCAACGAACACTAATATCTGAAGAAATCCTGAATTTGTGAGAAATGTGAACATTCATTCTTTTTTCATCAGAAGGTTTTGTACTGGTAGTGTTAGAAAAGGAAAGAGAGGGTCAAATCTTATGTTTTTATCCCTGCTTTCTGTAAGTAACCTGCAAAGAGGTGTGTGCTTGTTTTGGGTTGTTTTTTTTTTTGTGAAGGCTGCTGAGCATCTGCTGCTCCAATTTTTCTGCTTCTTAGGAAGGACAAGGTGTAATTGTAATCTGTTGCTTTGAGATTCTTCCGTGAAAGACATGAGACAAGTACAAGTTGTTATTCCTAGGAGACAGTTTTTATAACCAGTCACTGTCTAGAAGATTTCCCATTAATTTTTGGTTTTGTTTATTTTTAAAAAGGTATGCAGCTGATATGGAGAATATGCCAAGTCAACTGGATGAGTCAGCACAGGCAACACAAAGTGAGTTCATTTGGCTTTTTTAAAAGAAAAATATTAATGGTCTAGGTCAATCTATTGAAATGTTATCTGCAATTCCAAACCCAGAGAAGTGCTACTGACATTTTCTTAGGTTCTTATTGGAAATGTGGATCCATACCCACCTACTGGAGAAGCAAATGGTTAAGCTACTCTGTGTGTGATCATTTACCTGGAAAACAAAACAAACCACTAGCCTGTACAGGTTATTTTTTCAGCACTGTCCTTGAGTAACAGCTGCTAATATATATTAACACTGCAGAATATCTGTCCACAGACTTTTCTTACAAAAACTTCAGAGCAGTGGTAACCAAAAACTTTTCCTCTTGTAAATATGATTTGCAAATATGTCTGCATTGGCCTGAAGTCTCACTGACCACTTATCAACACTAATAAGATTTTTGAGAATCAATTGTTTTCTGCTCTGGAGTGGAAACATATCAAACATTGTCTCAGTATATACGAGCAGACACTTTCTGTGGGTATTTTGGCTCTGTATTTATAAATTAGGCAGAATCCTGATAATGTCCAAGCAACTTACCTTAAAATAAAAAAGGCAAGTCCATATGCAGATTCATTTTACTTGAAGGGACATGCAAGGTGATATACAGACACTTAGACCTCCTGTAACTATATGCAGTGCTTGCAGTTGGAGAGTGATTTTCTGAAATTTGAGAGGGGAATTAACAGGCAATGTGGAGTTGTTGGCAGTGGCATTATATTCAACCCTTTTGCATTATTTGATGTAGAAAATTAACCAGAGGAAAAGATTGTGGTCTTCCTTCTGATATTTTGCCGCTACAGCTGTGAGATTTGACCCACTGAAAGAATCAGCAAGGACAGAGTTGCAGTCGGTGGGTTTTGTGTTAGGGCCACAGATAAGGAGTCACCAGGAGGCTACTCTGAACTGTGGAATACCGGGGAGGGAAGGGGCCGAATTGCCCTCGGCCAGTGCCAGAAATGGGAACCGCAGGCAGGGATCGTAAAACCAGCTCTTTCCACAAGGCTTGGGATAAGCCCAGTTTTGGTGAATCAGTGAATCCAGGTCTTGGTTTCCTCAGTCTTCTGGTGGGAATGAACGCTGGTCCTGTTAGCAGTTAAATGACGTGCTGCTATTTGCTTTTTCTGAAACCTTTTCATTTTTTTAGAAAGTAAAACCCATTGAAGAGAGGTCATCACGTGCCCCCATAAGCTCTATTGTTTTTAATTTCTTTTTCATGCCAAACTTACAGTGAAATGCCTGGGTGGGGAGGAGGAAATGACATTCCAATGGGGAAGTGTGTGATTTTGTTTTAGAATTCTGTCCTCAACTAATAGATCGATGGGAAAAATAGTACTTCTTTTGATTTTTGTTTTGTTTGTTTGTTGGGGTTTTGTTTTTCAGTTTCCTTCTCCCTTACCTCAATCAATTGGTGTTATGGTTTAGAAGAGCAGAACAAATAGGTTATTTTTCACCTGGTGGATGCTCCAGAAGTTGTATATCAGCTTGAATATTTAATGCTTTTTTTAGAATGAAGTGTAGCCATACCGTGTAAAAAAAAAAAAAGAAAATCTTCCTGAGGTCAAAAATACAAATACATTGAAAAAAATGAATTCAAAGCATTTAGTAGATTTTTTTTTTTTTTTTTTTTTTTTTTTTTTTTTTTTTTTTTTTTTTTTTTTTTTTTTTTTTTTTTTCCTGTAGCAGGTCACTTTTTCTGTTGAATGAATTGAAGTATGGAGGTGACAGTGAATGTTGAAAGTTTTGCTTTTGTTCGTACTTCATGATTTCAGAGGATGGGGGTAGGTGAGTTCTGCAGGAGGGATGGGGGCAACGCTTTCCCTTGTGAACCACAGGCCCTGCTCAAGGAGTAGGAGAAAAGTTTGCAGGAGGGGACAGCAAAGATGACCATTGTAGAACTGCAAGCCTGCAGCTTGCACAGAGGCTGTAAGGTGGCAGGAAGGAACACCCAGCATTCAGTGATGCCTTTGGGGTGGCAGAAGGAAGAATTTCCTGGGGACTCAGTGAAGTAACTTGTAAATCAAAGTCCCTGAGTTTGCTGGAACAGGGCAAGGAGGCAAGGACCTCCCTATAAAGACACAGTGAGTAGGGTTAGAGCTGTATGTGAGTGATATTTGTTTTAGTTCTGTCCACCATTACTGGTATCAGAAGAAAAAGAAAAATAATAATGATAAGGAAGAAACCCAACTGATATCAGATTGGTAAAAAATTGCCCAGACAAAGCTGCTGTAATAAAAAACACTTAGCACTGTATCAGTGGAAATTGGTACTAAGTTTGTATGTGTGACGTGTGCGTTTCCATACTTCATTCTCTTTAACCTTACCACTTAATTTCATTATTATTTAATATTTTTTCTGGAGAAGTCATCTGTAATATCTGTCTTCAGTTGCCTGATGCATATTTTAATCTAGAATAGAAACAAAGTCCTGAGATGTAAACTTCGCAGCAAATATCTGAGCCATTTGTTTCCCTGGTACTTCTTGGGGTGAAGGTAGGATAAATTTTGGACATCAGGATGGTTCAAAATTAAATGTTTTCTAATACTACCTGTGCAGACACGGTGCTCACACATTGTAGTAATTACATTTGAATTAGAAGGTATGCACATATTCCTTATTGCTAAAACCAGACAGCAAGATTGCTCTGCTTTTAGATCTAGACTTCAGTACTAGGGAAGATCTCAGAATAAGATTAGAGTTGCAAATTAAATAATTTGGATCAAATGCACTAGGTTGAACTCAGGTCCTTTGAATAACAAAGGTTGAACTAGGTCTTCCTTTATAGATCTCAGGGAAAAATAAGATATTAATTTCTTAGTTCCATATCAAGGTGGACACAACTTTCGTTTCTTTTCGCAGCCTCTTGTAATTCTACTTTACACGCTCTTCTTTGCCTGAATCCTGCAGCTTTCTTCTGTCTCATTCTGGATATTGGGTATTCACTTCCCAGTAATAAGAGAATACTTACCTTGTTCCTGACTTTCTGGTGAACTTTCAAGTTCTTGTTATCTATATGATAAGAGATAAGATATTCATGCTTAAAGTAGTCATGAAATATTCTGTCTTTGATTTAGATTTACCTCATCTATTTAAAGGATAAAGATTGAAACACAAGCTATGCATGTAAAGTTGATATGTTCATTTGCAACTATCATATCTCAAATATCAAGCCTACAATCACTACATAAAAGTACAGTGTAATCCTAATCAGCCTTAAGTTGATACCCTCCCAGCTACATATATTAGAATTACACTACTGTCTAGGGATGCTTAGATGTCCACCTTAGATCATGTTTCCAAACCCTGGTGTTATTAATAAAAAAGGAAGATTTTTTTTTTTTCCCTCTTCTTTTGTAGGAATGAGGTAGAGTTAGGACAGACTTAACAATGTATCCACTGGCATTGAATCTGACTGGTAACACAATTGAAAAGTGTCCTTTTAGATTTGTCAAACTTTTGTAGATCTTTCAATGAGAAGTTCTAGTTATCATTATCCTAACACATTACTTTTGAAACCTTGAAGTTCCTAATTTTTGGCCTGAAAATAATTTAGTTTCATGTTATTTTGAGTGCGATTCAAATAGTGATACTCCACAAAGAGATGGCAGGCGCTGTGTTGTGCCACCTTTGCCCTTGGGGAGAGGCTGCAGTGGAGCTGCAGCCAGGAGGGGGCACAACCAGCAGCTTTTCCCATTAACCCTTTGAAAAGTTGATGCCATAATGAGAGAAGATTTTTGCAGGGTTTCATACAGCACCTTTTTATTGCAATTCTAACATGAGTGAGACAGTGGCAAGGAGAAAGAAACAGTGTTACGTAACACAAGAAATACATTTTCATTTTCTTTTCTGTGACATCTTTTTGCCTTTTATGCATCTTAAGTCTTCAAAGGGTTCTTAAGGCATAAAGTGTCGGAATAGCTTTCCTTTGATTATAATAAAAATCAGTTTTGCTAGATTTGTATACAAACTTGTTCCATCAATATTGTGTATCTGGAATAATGCAAAAGTTAGACTGTCATGAATGTGGCTTATAGACACGTCATTCACATATGAGAGATGTAATTGGATCTATAGGTCCTGAGGATATATAAGCTCAAAGCCATTGTTCAATATGACATTTTTTTACTTTGGGTAGGACTTTTAGCACATTGGGCAATTAAGTATTTGTGTGCAACAAGTATGTGCTCAACTGCTTGTATAATTAGCACGAATAGCTAGTTGCACACATAAGTACGTAATTAATTAGCTGCCTGTGCTATTAACTGCTGTGGACATACAGCTATATCAGTTTGCTTTTTAGGAGTGTTTGTAGGAATTTTTTAGTATTTGTCAGACATGTGAGTGGAGAAAGAATAAACAAATATGGCACTTTGTATGTATATCCATACAAAATTGTTGTCTTCCTGAGCCAGAAGCTGCTATTTTAAAAATACTTCTTAATTGCAAAGTCTGTAAGAATAATTTTCAATCAATTTGTTTTCATGCTGACCTGTAAATCCAGACGATGTTGTCATATGCAACTTTAGCTTAGGTGTTTAAACCTCGGTGACATTTTTTATGTACAGCTCTTCATCACATGTTCCAGCTTGGTCACACAGTTCTTAGTTTTTAAACATGAACCATTTATGAAGGAGACTGGAGCCTGAGATCTGAAGTCGATGCAAGTTCCTTCCTTGCCTTCACTGGACTTCGGATCTGGCTCATCAAACCCAGCAAGTGGCAGGTCGCTTGCACAACAGTTACAGAGGCTCTTCCCTATGAATGAATAAACCATTTATAATTGTATTTTGTAAAGTGCACAGCTGCCATATATGGTATGAGATTTTTTTTTCCTCTGAATTGGGTTCTTTGTACTGAAATGTGTAGTTAGCACAGATATTCATCCCGCTCTACTGTATAAGCTGAAAGGTCCCAGAGGGATCTATGAAAGTGCAAGTCACACTGACATTTCACTCCACAGTTCTTTGCCCTGATATTGTAACTTCGTTATTTCTCAGCAAAGGCGTAAGTGGGAACGCATCCAGCTAATACAGGAAAACTTCAACTCTTCATAAGTGATAAAATTCAGGGCTGAAAATGGTGGTATTATATTAATTGTGTTCCCAGTTCCTTTTTTTACATTTGTGAGTTTTAGGAGCAGGAGCCTCACGCAGTTATGAAGCAAGATGGGCATAGACTGCTTGTTTGTTGAAAACCAACAGTGAGTGGTACAGTACTTACAAGGGAACTATGATTGCTCTAAGCTTTTCCTCTTCTGGGCTGTATAGTTCTCTGATCTTCATAATCCTGGGTATTGAGATACTGAATAACAGTCATCTTGTTTAAAGTAGAGTGAAAAACAACAACTGCATCTCTCCTCCCTGGGTCTTACCCTGGGAGTATTGCCTTGAAAGGTAATTTTCTGCCAGACCCACTGAGACATTAGTATCCTTAAAAATTAAGATGTTGTCTCATTAGTCTTTCAGATTCTGAAAGCAAATCTCTATCAGTACTCTCTATTTGAATGTCTTATATGAACACAAAAGGATGCACTAGCAGTGAGGTTTGTGAATTTTAAACAAAAAATACATAGTTTTCATATATGACATTTGTGGTGGAATGCTTCTTTGATCAGAAGTAAGCTCCAGAATTAAGGCAGCTGTAATAATCAACATCCCCATGATAACGTGCATACTCCTCATATGTAAAACTTCTATTTTTCCCACCAGGATCTCTCAACATATTTTATTGCAATGTCTTTCCATTGGTATTTTCCTTCCAAGTCGCATTCGAAATAACTAATAGACAAAATACTGGTACACATGCTTTAGAGTAACAGAAACAAACAAAGCCCCC
Source organism: Pampusana beccarii (assembly GCA_013399365.1). Lineage (NCBI taxonomy): Eukaryota > Metazoa > Chordata > Aves > Columbiformes > Columbidae > Pampusana > Pampusana beccarii. The sequence continues at coordinate 504,733 of VWYH01003827.1, read as the reverse complement.
AAGTAATTGTCAGCCCATGTCAGCAATTCAGTTATTGGGATCACATAAACCCATGTCTTATATATTCCACCCAGAATTGTTTTAAGGTCCTTGTATGCATAGAATTTTGAAATATATTATTTGAATATAAAAGTAGATTATGTATTTCCCCTGTGGCTGGCCAAATGTCTTTCCAACAAAGGGTAAAATAAGAAGGCTATTTTTTTGTGTAAGAGAGTGATCTTTTTAGTCATGCTTGATTGCTTTTTCAGGACTGTCTCCATTTATAATGAGATATTCTTGGACTCATTTGAACCAGAAAGTTTAGTAAAATTCTTATATTTTTACATGAAATACCTTGAATTATTTAAACTGTCTCAAACTCAGTATTTTTTAAATATATGTGATATATATTGGATTTTTTTGCTTCACAGACTGAACATGGGGTAAAATGGAAATATATTTAGCATATTTACAATAAATATTTGTTTTAATCTTTCATACTTGTCAGCACTTCACACTAATTTAGTCTTATCTGCTGCTAAGGAGTTGCACAGTAAGGGATGCACTTGTTATTCAAATCCCTATTAATGTTCCATATCATAGTTTGGCAAGAAAGCTGTTACTGCATTGGACTATGATACAGGAAAGTTCTAATTATCTGTACTTTTCAGAGAACTTGGCCTAGGACGTCTGTACTAGCGTGCCGAGAACAATGGTGTGAATTTACTTTTATCAGCAGTTTAAAATGGCATTATAAAATGTGTTCTGTGGTACTGTTTTTAAAAGATCTGATGTGCAATAAAATGTGCAGTGCTGGAGGAAAAAAATGTATTTCTGCTATAATCACAGTGCCCAAATAAAATGCAAAGTATGCAATGCTTTAGAAATATTTATTTGTAGTTAAAGATATGCTTCGCATTACCAAAGTTTGTGTTTTACAATTGCAAAATACGCATTCATACTTCCACGCTTAGCTTGAGTCTAGTTCTTGCATTACTCTGTACTTAAATGTTTTCTGTGTATTTTGTAAGATATTTCATTGTAATGTTACTAGATCTTACTTAAGTGTTTCAGTATTTACAGGTACAAAAATCTCTATCAGTTGTAGATCAAGTAGCAAAACCTTACAGCAATTCTTTTTCAAAGTAAAAAATTGTTTGATATGATATCAAAATTTTATTTTACAGTATACTCTTCAGGCAGTATGAGAAGCAGCTCTTTTCCTTCTGAACCCACAGCAAAAGCCTGTGTCTCATTTCTCTTGTAATTGTCCATTCTTTTTATAAGATTTATTTTTGCCTGTGGTGCTGAACTGAAAAAGTCACCCAGCTAAAATGTAGTTACTTCATTTCCAAGTAAAAACAATAGTGTTTTCATGTCCATACTTATTATTATTCTGAGAATGTACTAATTTGTTACATCCAAGATGACGGTTGGTTTGGTCGGTGAAAGGGGCACGGTGCCAGCGACTGCAGCTCAGTAAAAGGGCTCCTTTCATGGGGAGTAGTGGGACAGAAAGTGGCCTGCGGTGCCGGTGGGTCCGGGGGGGCAGATTGCCAGCGGAGTCATCCTGCCAGCGGGCTCTGCCGCGCTGGCTTCTGAATGAAGCCGAAACTATGATTTCACTAAATGTCGGCATGGGCAGCCAAATTCTCAAACCACTAGTGCTCTAAGGAGCAACTGATAAATGTTTTATCCCTGCGGGCTGTAGTTGATGTTGCACAAGGATTTTGCATGTGCTCAATGCATTATCATTCTTGGCATTAAGCTTAGATAATTGTCTACTTATATTGAGCCTGTAATAGCAAAATACAAGTGAAGAGGCATGTTTTACAAAGTAAAACTATGAAATAGGTTTAGCTATATTACTATGGATTTTTTTTTTGTTCTATCCTACTAAATTTGAATGAGAATGAAGTATGATTCTATACCTTAATTCTGCTCAAACCAGGGTGGTCTCATAATTTTGTTTTACATGCATGACATTGCTTAAGGTCATTAGTTGTAAATCTTAGTATAAAAAGACTGAAAATATATTCAGTACTTTGTAGTTACCGAATACATATTTAAAAGCCTCTATGAAAAGTCGGGACCTACATGGCAGATTTTCAGTTACTGAATGGTCAATTTAATGATGTAGATTAGCTGTATCTAAACAGTAAATGGAGATAGGCCGTTGCAAGGCTTTGATGAATCTCTCTGATGCATATCCCAGTTGATCAATTTTCTAATTTTAGAGATTAGTATTCTGCTTTTTAAACCTAATATACTCATTACATTCTATGTGAAATTTAACTTAGATCCGGTATAACTTTATGTACATTTTTGTTGTTTTGCTGTAGCTAGTCTGACAAACACAAATCAAGTTTGAACTTGGCCTTTCTCTTTTTAGTGACTAATGTAATGGTCTTATTTTTTCGCTTTTTCTTAGTGTTACCTGCCTTCTAATTATTTAGTTAAATCACTAGTATATATTTTAAAAGAGCCTTCCATACTGCTTTAAATGTTTTAAAGAAAAGTGGATGGTGTTGACAGATTTTGTTCAGCACAGTTAAATTCAACCATTAAGAGTTTAGTAGGTAAAAATTTGAGAGAAAAATTACTTAATCACATGGATAGTTGCTGCAATAGCTGTGCCTAGTATGACCAGTGTTATTATACATATAAATTCTGTTCATGCAGTATTTTTTGAGTATATGTAGGGAGCTTCGTGTGTAAATATTAAGAAATATTTAAATAATTTATTCAGGAAACATCCTATTTTGTTTTTGTTGTTTATGTTCCTGGAGCTGAAGTAGTTTCTGCAAATGTGCAATTTTATTATTTTTTTTAAACGTTTTCAACATGAAGGCTACTAGTGTCAATCCATTTGCTAAAATACCCTCTCAGATGCATGCAAATCCAAATAGGTTATCAAGTATACTATTAATTTCATCTTTACACATGCAGGATCTTTAACATACAGAATAATTAAATATTTGTAATAAAGCAGTTAATTCAAGCAGTTTATTGCTGCGATTTGCAAAACTACATTGAGCTGCTTTGTTTTCATTTCATTGACGCTGGAACAAACATTTCTTTAATAAGGATGCAGCACATTCTGATTTTGTTGCAAAAGCTTAGATAAGGATCAGGCCCCCTCTGAATCACTGCTTTGACCTCTGACATTGAAAGTGCTGAAGCGCTTTGGCAGAAGAGTTAGTCATTCATTATTATGCACAGGACTTTCCAGTTCTAAAGGGGCTCTGTGCTTTCTCTCAGATAGACTTTGTTTGTTGGAAATGAGAACTGTATTTTGGCAGTAAAGGACAAGAACTGAAGCAACTCTGCAGGCAGACTCATTATGACATAATCCTTCATTAATCCTTATTCTCTATTAATAGATCATGACAGAAGTTTTGCTTTGGTTGACCATCTTCACCAGCAAGCTATGAGAAAGCATTAATAGACAAAGGTCCAAACTCAGCTTTTAGGGCTATCATTTTATTTACAGTTTTGAGAGAGTTGGTATTACTACCTTGGAGAAGTTAACATATTATCTGTTTTCTTCAAGTGCAACCTAGCTATGTATCTCACAAATGTGAATTATCTATTGGAAAACTGATCACTTATATCACTCACCTGGCAGAAAAATACATGGTAAAAATTAGGTGTTGGTTGTAGACTTGACGCAGGAAAAATATAGGGATGCAAGATGCCATCTGTAGTGGGGGTGGCAGTGAAAAAGCAAAAGGACTGAAGGAAGAGAGCCGAAGTGGCATGTGAAATGAATGTGGCAAAACATGACCAAGAGAAGGAAAATCTGTCAGCTTTTTGTTTGGGAGGAAGGTCAGGAGAAAAATGTGGAACATAACTGTGGAGTGTTTTGGAATATTTTTTGTAACATTTATTAAAAATGTATTGTTGTGGTTTTTATTATAAGAAAAAAGTAAAAAAATTGATGTTCATATTTGCCTTATATAGTAATGTATGATCCTTGGCCATTCTCAGGCTACCATAGACAGTGGCGAGGTACAGTAAGTGGTGAGGAAAAATAAGTAAATTAAATATTTTTGTTGTCAAACATTTACTAAGTTGGGCCTGGTTCTTTTTAGAGCTGGATTTACTTGCATTAGATCCTGACTGTGTCATAGAGTATAGAACTTCAAGATCAGTTTGTTTATCTGCTGAGATATTCCTGTAAGGCTGCTGATGGCAGAGTAGACTAGTGGGGTTTGTTATACAAATCAGGCTTTGTAACATGTATTAATATTTTCAAATATAATTTGGATATAAGCCAAAATGTAATTGCTGAAGCAACTGTATTCCATAAAATCTATACTCCAACATTCGTTGTTCTGAACTGCAGTCCATTTAAACTGCAATGATCTGTGAGATTTTAGTGGTTTAAGGGGATAAACCAGGCTACCTCTATTGCCTTCTGTGAAACTATGCTGATTTACATCCATTGTGAATTAGATCACTCATTTTATTACACCTTTTAATGCTTTTGTGTCTCTTTGTTATGAGGTGTTGTCTGTAATATATTTGGCAAAAAATGGTGTAGAAACTCCTAGTGTTTTAGAAGATGAGCGGAGAAGATTTGTTCATTTAACACAAAGTGTATTGGATCTTTAAGGCACTTCTAGGATCCAACGCCTAGAGAGACTGTGAGAAAACCAAGTATATCTGAAAACATAGTAATTATTAAGGCAGAATTTTATTTCCTCTTATCAGGACAGTATTTTATGTCTGAAATTCTCCATATATTATTCTTTTGTGTAGTTTCTTAGCATCCTGGCCTTTCTGTTCAGAAAGGTATGAAATAGGAATGGATTGTTAAATTTTTCCATATGGAAGATTCACAATTCAAAAAGAGGAGACAATGCAATGCGTTTTACAATTTGTATTTTTTATTGCCATTTAATGTAATACTTTACACAAACAAAAGCCTCTACACTTGCTACATACTGTGAGAAACTGTTGTCAAGTTTTTCTTCCCTGTGCCAGTAACACCTATTAGTTCAGCTTTTCTGCTGAGAATTAATTTTGAATCTGATTTAAACATAACATGACCTTTCAGATATGAGGACAGAGAAGAAACGGGAAAATATAATTCAGAATTTAACTGTTTTTGTTGTGCTCTTTTTTTGTATTTCTTTGGGAGAACAGACAAACTGACTTTGGAGGGTAGTTTTACTCTTGCTACTCTACACACACACACACACACACATATAAAATGCTAGTAGCTTTGACACGAGCTGTGGTGACGTAAAGGCCTTTGAGTGTTCAGGTCTTGACTAAAGCTTACTGCTTCAGCACTTCTGCTTTTAGTAGTTGCCTTGTGAATAAAAGATTTCTGATAGTAGGCAGCCCTTCAATCTAGCAGACAAGAAGCATAACAGGATCCAATGAATGGATGCTGACACTGGCCAAATTCAGTCTGGAAATAAAATATCAATTGTTAACATTAGCCATCAGAGCAACTTATCAAGCAACAGGCTGAAGCGTCTGTCGTACTAGACTTCAGAACTGAAACATCATGTATTCAAATAGGTGCTATGCCTTGAATGCAAGTAACAGCCTGGAAGAAATGTGAGGTGAACTTCCCCGCTAGTCTTTATATGTGGCTTTAAAATCAATTATTGTATTTTCTGAAGTTCAATCATCATTCATAATTTGCTGCTATACTGCTGTATATGATTCAGATTAAATCGTCTCTGATTACTGAAGGTTCTGTGGTAAGCCAAGAGAAAATGATTCATCATGTTTTCAAGTGTTCAAAACTGGTGGTGCCATGCTGACTTGTGGCAGTAATGTACTTATCCTGCAAGAACCTGAATTGCTGCTAATGTCTATAAATAGTAATACTATATTGTCTTTTGTATTTTGTGTCCTTCTTTTGGCACTGAAATCATGTATTTGCCAAAAGCTGATCTCATTTGTCCTGGTCTCCCTAGTAATCTCAGAAAATAAGTAGGGTTCAGCACACCCAATCAGCCGTTTTCCTAATAGGTCACAGCTTAATATTCAGCTTTTCATTGGACACCATGGCAGGCTTTAGGATGTTAGATAAGCATCTGTGTACCATGGATTTTAATTTCTTTTTCTTAAGGCTAGATGGAAGTTTTTCAGAAAATTAGGTGGGTGGGTATGATGGATTGTAATATGAATGATATCATGCTGTTATGAGAAAAACAATATTCTGGATTATATTCAGCAAGTTGTGAAACAGCTGTTCCATGCTGCTTGTCACTGACAAGACCAATGACAAGAAATTATAGACTTAAATTACAGCAAGGAAGATTCTTCATTAGAAAGGAAGAGGATCTTTCTGGCAGTTAGGAGGGAAAGTCACTGAAATTGTTTACCTGGAGATTTTTAAGTCACTATCGTTACAAAACTTTTAACAGGTGAGGCAAACATCTGTCAGGAGTAGCATAATCATAGATGATCCTGAACTCAAGGGAGTTGAGGCTGGACAACAGGAGAGTGAAGAAAGTGTGAAGACCAGACTAGTACTTAAGGTTTCTGCCAGCCATCCTCTACCTAAACAAAACAGCGGTTTTCTCAGGTAACCCATAATATCCAGAAGATTCCAGGATCTTCTGTGGGCTGTATCTCTGTATAAGAGATCATAGAAGCAGCATAAGCCATAGAGGACCTTCTCTATTCTACTTCTAGGAAAAAGTGACTTTGAGGATAGAGGCAGTAGTTATGGGCACAGTTGTAGAACTGTCCATTGGCCAGAGGATGCTGGCCACCACCTCAAATGAAATGACAAGAAGCACCAAAAGCATTGACATCTGCCTGATCCTGTTCTTTCTAGTAGTAACCATGAAAAATAAGCAAGTCTGGCAGAGTAAAACAGAAGGGAGGGGAAAAAACCCTGTAGAGTGCATATTCTTCAGAAAGCTTGCTGTTCAGGATGATGAGTTATCAGGTCTTTATCAGGTCTGCCAGAAGGTTATTAACTTCACAGATAAGGTATTGTCTAAAGTCATTGGGGACTTCACTTTCAAAGTCTCTGATGGTAGACCCATTTGCACGGCACTTCTAGAAGCAACTGATGTGGCTCTCACTTGCACATTAGCAGCAGCTGTCATGCAGTTCTGATTTCACCTGCAACCATTCACATCTTCCCAGGGAACGAAAAATGTGCCTCTGGAGGACCTCCCATTTAAATTGGTAGAGTTTCTTGACTTCAACAAAAATGATGCATTTCATAAAATGAAGACAATATAAGGCAAGCTATCTATTCCTTAGGGGCTTATATCACAACATTTATATATCTATGTATTAACCAAAATTCCAAAGAATCACACATAACTCTTAGGAATTTTTCAAGTTATCTCAGAAAACATAGCAGGTCTATAGCTGGAGACCAAAAAAAAAAAAGAAAAAGTTGGGGTTACATGACTATGGGACCTATCCAATCTGTCTTCAGAAACCTCCTGTTCTACTACAACCAGGTATGGCTGTGAGAGAAGTTGGGGGTCATAAACACATTCTCAGTTTTTTACACTATAATATCAATCTTTAATTGCAAATTCCATCACTTCTTCACTCTTACAGAGCCTTCTGGCATGGGCCTGTTATGGTAAGAAGTCCTCTCACTTCCTAGTGTTGGGGTGAGAAGTAGTTTCTCATCCAAATCAGGGAAAAGAGTCTTTTTCCAATTTCTGGATATAAAGGAGTATGGTAACACAGCTTGAATTTAATGAAATACAGTTTGTTCATCCAGAAGCTGTTTAAGATGGCAATTCTGGTCACCAAAAAGATGACCTGGACTTCAAAATATCTTTTTCTGCATCTTAGAAGAATTACCTGATTATTGTAGTCATTCAGAATTGCTACTAGTTCAAAGTCCTGTAAATATTCATAGCAGAACAGTACATTTTTAGAAAAATGGTGTATATATGCATCTATAAATGGAATACAGTAGCTGCTTTTTGCAGGTGTCTGAAATGATTTGATGTAGTCTCTGCTTGGTTTTGGAGTTAGCTCAAAAATAAATATTTAGAAACTAAACCTATAATAATAGCATCACCTAGGAGCATTGAATTTTGCATTACTTAGGACAAATTTAGGGCCTCGTCAGCCTGATTTTGCTATTGATACCTAATTCAGCTGGGGTGAGGACAACTCACAGCTCACATAACATGATCCAATGTGAACCTATGATACCACGTTGCAACACTGGTCCATATAGTGATGGTTGAGACTATTCTGTACTATTGATTGTGCTGGCTTCTGTCCTGAGATGGCCAATGAGGCCTTTTGCTTTTATTTTCTTTCTATACCTGAAATTATCATGATGGGATGCCTCACTGCTAGACAGGGAAGTGGATATAGATGACCTTGAGGCTCGATGCTGAGGTGTTCAGAAAAAGAAATGTAAATGCATAACGCTTTGGAGCCAAGGGTGATTTGCAAGGCCTGTAAATCCTTGGTGCAGCAAATCTTAGGAGAGTTGACACACAGCAGGGCTGGTGCTGCTGTAGCTGTGTTTGTACAAGCAAACAGAGCAGGAGAAAGCCTTCCCCCTTGAGCAGCAATGAAATGTGGAAACAGAATATCAGATGCCAGTTTCCATTCTAGGGTAGCTGTCCACTCATCCTTAAGAGCTAGACAGAAAGGCTTAGGGACACTTACCTCATGTGAGTATAAGTGGGAAACCATCATAAACCAGCAGTTCAGACTACACTGACTGCAAAACAGCTACTTCTGTAACTCAAACGTAAAAGACCAAGGTAGGGGTTGGTTTGTTTGTTGGGGCTTTTTTGTTTGTGTTTTTTTTGTTGTTCATTAGTTGGGGGTTTTGGAGGGGTGGTTTATTGGTTGAGTTTTGTTTGTTTTGTTTGTGTGTTTTGGTGTTGGTTGGTTTCGTTTTTTGCCTTTTTTTTTTAATGTCAGTTAATAGCTGGACTGAAAATACCTATTCAGCCACTTCTTCACCTGACTGTACTTTTTCATTCTTTGAAAAGCCAGATCATACTTGGCAGATCTTATTTTGGATTCTTTATGCCTAAGGTAGTTTTGGTTCCCAGTGGTGCCATATGTTTCAGGCAGTCTGAAATGCTGTGGTTTATTCTGAGGTATTAGGAGCTGTCTGTAAGCTCTAGTTTGAATATTATCTTCAATAACAAAAGTGATCAAGTGGATTAGCTGTTGCTTTGGGATCCTCACGTAATATGTGCACTTGGTAGATCATTCAACTGTGAAGATGTTTAACTCAGTAGATCGTTCAACTGTGAAGAAGTTTATTGTTCCACAGTAGCTGGAGTGTTTTCAGGGTGTAGCATACACAAAAATTCCATAGCCTGTCCTCTCAATTTTTCGTTTTGTTTTGAGCGTTTATGGGCTTTCACCTGCATTTTTTTTAGTTTGGCACATCTGTAGCTTCATGACTGAAGGGAACCTCAGACCTGACAGGTGTATTCTGTCCTTTTTATGCCATTGTAGGAAGTGTGAGTAATGACAGAGAGTGTTTGCTCTGTTAATATTGCCAGGCAGTGACTTCTGCTTGGAGCTCAAAAATCATGATAAGCTATGTATATGAACTACAAAGTTCACACTAGTTACTGTAAATAGGTTCTCTCTAACTTCACAGGACATGCAATATCTAAGCTACTTCAGATTGTGTTTCTGTACATTTCTCTTTCGTCAGCTGCAGATGGCAGATCCCCATTGTATGTATAACAGCAGCTTTCTATGCAGTACCAGTCAGGACCCAGCATCCTTGTCTACTAGGCTCCCTAAAAGATGCTTTGGGAGATGTGACAGTCAGTGCTGCTAATAACCATAAAGAACATCACTTTCCAAGTGTAATTCTTCTATAACATCTTTACACAGTAAGTTTTTTGCTTGGCTTTTCTGCTTGTTGCAATATGTGGAATTATAGCTATATAAACACAGTAGAGAACCGCAGAATACATATAATTTCAAAGCTAACCACCTATATATATGAGACTGGGCAGCTGATCAGTAAGCTAGTAGTTAATAGCCTGATAACAGAAAGTAGGGAGTATCTTTTTTGGCACTAGAAGGAGTGATTCTGGATCATTTGAGGCTCTGGGGTTGCGTGAGTGATGCAACACATGGAAAATAGCGAATCTATGTACTCAAAGGAAAGTGAATGGAAATCACCACTTTTCATGGCAGGAAAATGAATTTGTTATGGTGCCAAGTAAAGAACAAATATGTGCGTTTTTGTTCTAGAGTTCCGCCAATATAACTGAGACTTCTGGTGTCCCTGGGATGAATTTGATTCTGAAAGGAAACGAACACCCAGAAAAAAAAGAATAGAACAAAAGTAATGGAAAACATGTGATCCCTGGTCCTGTGCGCAGATTTAAGATCTCTACCTTCCTAGTGCCTTTGCCAAAGAGCTTTTCCAAACCTTGGGCTAAGTAGTTTGGCTTGTCCACAGTTGGAGACAGAGGCATTGATTTTCATGGTACAGAGGGAATCTCTTTGTTCAGAACTATGTTACTTCAAACAAGTATTTCATTAGGGTGAACATTTATGTAAATTTTGGATATGCTCTGTGTACTGGAAAAACTCTTCCCCAAAATATGCAGCGCATCAGTAATGAGTTGTTGTTTTTCCCACTGCCTTGTACCATTCTTAGAGATGTAAAGCAACACATCTTATGTTTCCTCCCCTTTTTGCACACAGAATAGAAATTACAGATACAGCTTAGCTTGTTTTGCCTGTGGATCAATGCCAGGAAGCAGTTTTGAAGGTGTTTTAAAATGAAGACATCTGGCAGCTGGCGTACTTACAATTCACTTGCCAAAGACAAGTTGCATGCTGTTGGAATTTTCAATTGAAGGTCACGCACCAGGTAAAAATCAGTCAAGTGGAGCTCGTGTGTGGTGAACCCACACGCTTGAAGAATTGTTGGTTCAGAGATGTGTGGGTGGGCTTAAACTGTGAAGTATGTTTGTCTAATTTTTCCTCTTTAAAATGTGAAACTGAAAGCTGAAAAGAGGTCAGTAAAGCTGATGAGAAATCACAAGGCTATGATGTTTCAGTGGAACCACCATCAATTAGCTTGTGCAGAGAGTGCCAAAAAAAAAAAGAAAGATGAATAACAGAATCTGACATAATGTTGGACAAACACTCTGCTGTCAACTGAGTGGTCACACCGTTTTTACTCTCATTTTTTCAGTAAGGAATAGCCTAGAGGATTATTTGTACACAGCTTTCTACTGACAGTGAATTAGTAACAGTGTGTCATTGTGCATTCAGTTATTCAGTGACAGCCCTTAGACTAAGCTGTTTACATTAATTGATGTTTAATGGTATTAATGCAGTATGTTTTACCATTATAAACTTCCTCTCCATCAGTATGGTTACTTACTAAGATACTAATATTTCTAAATCAAAGGATCTGTACCCAGAATGGCTTTACATATGTTTACATGAAAAATGCATGTCCTCTCAGTGTGACATGGGGAAATATTGTTCATTTTTATTTCTGCAAAAATAAAAGCATGAGGCCTGAATTTTTTTCTCACTTAAGCATGTCTTACATAAAAGGTCCTTTTGCTTTACTAGATATACATATGATTCACATTCATGTAAAAGGAGGAAAATCAGGCCTAAGATACATGTATACTGCAACATTTAAAAGTATAAATGTAACAGATCTTTTTGTGTTTTGCTAGATGAAAGTTTTAATCTGGCGTTTTAGAATGTTATACATTCAGAATTTTGTTATACATATGTAAGCCTATAAATGATCTAAGTCCTTGTGAGAACAGTTTGGACAATTTTGGATTTGCTGAAGTGTGAGAATAAGAAAAACTATCTTCGCTGCTGTTTCTGAGAAGGGAAGTTTAGAAATTAATTAACATTATTCACTTAGCAAGATCAGTACTACTCCTCGCCAAGCAGCGGAGAGTATCAGTTGTTTCTTCTGCTTTATAAGTACGTAAAAAGTTACTTTTGTCCTGCTTTACCCAAAGCTCTTTGGCAGAGGGACCAGAGACCCCAAATATTCTCTATAGGCGTTTCTTCTGAAGCCTAGACCCCGAACTCTTAGGCTGACTGGAAAAGTAACTGTTGTTCAGATAAACCTTTCTGCACATCTCAGACAAGGAGTGGGAGAAACAAGGGATGCCTGATAATGGTATGCAGTGCAAGAACATGGACTTTTCTGCTTTTAAGGGAGTTATTTGCAACTGTTGGATTGCACTGCAGTATGGACTCATGGCTAAAACACTAAAAGGATTCATTTGAGCCAGAAGCCCCCAAATCCCACTAGAATTTTATTCACCCCAACAGAAGATTTAGAGGTAAACATGTCTCTTTGAGCAATTTGTTGTTAATGGAGAGTAAAATTATATGGAAAAAAATATATTTAAACCCCCTTAAACATTGTTTCTTACTAGTTAAAAACTCAAGCTGTACCTCTTTTGTTTCTTCTATTAAATTGTAAGCTGCCTCTCTGGTGCTCGCATTTTGGACTGCTGGAATTTACAACAGTTCCTACAAGTTCTCCTGTTATGTCCTTGTGCAGCTTGCAGGTCAACAGTAGCATTAATGTGGCTGAAGCCTTGAGGATTACTGCAAAAGAAATCATTCTAATGTGAATTACTTTGAACCAAAGACTTTTCCAGAATCAGGTGTATTAAAAGAGGTGAAACTTTCATTTCTTGAGAGGTGCTACAAAATTTGTGTAAATGTAACTGAAAAGTGTAAGAGGCAATGCAGACTCTAAAGATGAAATATGAAACTGCTTTGCGATGAGGATCTAGAGGAAATGCTGATGATTTGTCACAACTGTTCATCATTGCACTAAACCTGTTTTGTTTTCCTGCTCAAATTCCTGACAGGTAATGGCAATCTGACATTCTTACTGTTTTCATTTTACTGCAAAAAAAAAATCCACAGATAAGGGGCTGAAACCAAGTAGTGTTATTACATTGCAAGGCTCTTAGTCTCTTAAGATTGATTTCTTGAGTAACGTAAGCTGTTTCTACTGAAGTCGTGAATATTTTGAAGTTACTCTTGCTTAATTTGAAATTTCATTACTGGCTGAAAGGAGCCCATGCTTAAATGGTGCAACTAAATCCAGCCATACGAAACAGTGTACTTTGCCCCTATAAGTGAGGGGGAATTATAAACAATGTGTGGGACATCCTCAAAGTAACACATCTGAGAAAGTGTTCTGATTGGATTCCAAATAGAAGATTTCGTTAGTTCACCTTGGGCTTTCAGGTGGCTGTGGGAAAGAAAAGTGTCTTTTTCTTAATTTTTATGTAAGGTATGATGCTTTCCAGCCTTATGCTTGAGTGTGGCAAGTCATGCATGCCTTTTTGACTTCAAGATTCACTCTTACATTGCTTTGTATTTTATCTTGGAACACTGAGTCTGTTGCAATAGGATACAATTGAGTTCTCGGAGAATTTTACAAATTTTACAACAGTGCTTCAAACAACTTCAGTGGCAGAGGCTTAAGCCTAGCGTTTGCTTTTGTTTAACAACAGGCTTGGTAATCTGTGATAGTGTCCCAGGTCTATTACAGTATTTCTTTCCTCGTTGTTTCTCGTGGGAGCTGAGATTCCCTAAACCACTCTTGCTACTAGAACTTGGTTTTGCTAACAAATTATCAGCATGAAAACTCCTGATTCTGAGGAACACTTCACCTTGGGTGCCAGTGGATCCAAAGTTAAAACTCCTAGAGTGTCTTTAAAAGCTCTATGTGGTGAAGATTCTACTTCAAGTGGTGTATCCATGAGGATTGTTTTCATTAATGATTTCTGAAGCTTTAAGGATGAGGATACTGCCCTCATGTCTGTGTTCTGATTATGCTGAAAGGTTAGCTGTAAATTCAGTGTTTTTATTGAAGCCTTTCCTTGGCATAATGATGTATTCGGTTTAGCTATTGTTTTTGTTAATTCTAATGCCCCCTGCTGCTGAGGAAATGGCATGTGCTTTATAAATGGAATTATAAATGTGCTAAAATTCTAGTCCTTTAAGAGTAGAGGTGGATGTTTGGGAAGCAAGAAGTAACGCTATGTTAGAATGCAATAACATTTTCTGCACAAAGTAGATCCAAACACATACTGAAAACACAGAAAGAAACAACTGCAAACACACAGTTACTGTGGGAATGTACATATACATATATGTGTATTTATATGAACTGCTTTTTACACATCTGTGGTGATATAGAACAGAAGACAAGGATTGGCATAAATTAATTTTAGAAAAATATAAAAAACCATCACTGGAAAAGAGACTAAGGCCACAGGTTAAAACTGAAGAAGCTTCAGAGACTTTTCCTACTATTCTTAATTATTTGCTTTGTCTAAATGCCATTTTTTTCTATTTTACTTTTTTTGAGACTAAACCTTTTCAGCTTTGGTAAAAGTATGTTACTTTAATGGGAATAAAAAGTTGAAGTTACAGAATTGATGTGTGACACAAGGTTTTATACGGGGAACGTTTAGTCACAGAATTTACTCTTCTGAATTTAATAATTTGGACAGTTTCGTATGGATTGAAAACTGCTTGACAAAGAGAAACATTACCAGTAGGCATTATCCTACAGAAACAGGGAGTTAGAGACAATAAAGACTGCTTGAACAAGACCGAGTTTGCTTAAAGACCTTGAAGAACTACTTCAGTGTTATTTGAAGATGAGGTAAAATTCAGCAGTGTTGTGAAAGAAAATTCAGACTGTAGGTAGAGTGATCAGTAAGGCGGCAGTACGTAGATATGCTGTAGATCTAAATACAACTAAAGGAAAATGAAATTTTGCTGAAAAAAAAGATAATTTAAATATAGTGAGGAAGATTATTAATTGATGAATATTCATTGGGAGAAAGAACCTTGGAAATTAAACCAGAGAGAATTCTGCATGGATAGCAAAGAGACACAATGGTCAGCAGTAATTATTAAATAGTGTAGTGGAGTAGTCACATACGGTGGTCACCAGAAGAAAGGCCCTTGACATAGTGTATGTAAGGCTGTACCATATAAAACTCTCAAAAATATAAAGAACGAACTAACCCATCTATTTCTTCTAAATATTTTTAATCCATCTATATTTTTAATCTGTTGTCATGTAAATCCTTTCATTATTGTGTCTCATTTGTATTTCTCTATGAACCACATTCCTTGAAGTGAACTTGTCTTATTCTAGTCTTACTCATAGGCATCTGATTGCATTGGCTTGTCCTTCACGAGGTGCAGGGAGAGGAACCCCTCTACCCAATGATTAATCCCACTGCTGACTCAAGGGCTCTAGTGGGCCAGACGTATTTCCATCATTTGTATGTTTATAAAAAATGCTAACTTTGGAACTCTTTGTCATTTAGCATACGTATTTAAAACACTTTCTTCCTGTTTAAATTCCTCATACTTAGTGTCTTTCTCATAGTCTTTTTCAAAAACAAACTAATATGTGTATTATATGCACAATGGATGGCTTAATTCATATTCACTGACATTAGGGATCAAGTAGAGGTATTTATTTTTTTAGTTATAAATTATTTTACATTTACAAACTGCAAGCTGAGTATTGAAATAGGTGTGAGTAAAGTCTGGACTTGTATGGAGGGAATTAAACTAGACTGATATTAATAGTTTGTATGCTTTACCGTTAACACAACCTTTCTTTTGGGCAATAAACTGTGACCAGGAGAAAGAACATCTCCTCTCAGAGACAACTGTTCTCTTTCAAATAGGCAAAGGGAATGTTCTCTCCCACATCTAAATGGTCACTGCATGGCACGGAGTAAATGACAACCATAAGACAGGGGCTGCCCACTTGCCTGAAAATAGGTACGAACTTACAGCCTGCATCAGAGATAGGGAACTGTAGAGGAATTTAGACCTTCAGCTGTGGAAGTGCCCAATTAAGATCAAAGAAACCTCTGACAACCAAAGTTACCTAGTTTATGGAACCTAGTTACATGTTTCTTTTATTTCTTTTTTTTGAAAATGTGCAACACACATTTCCTAAATTACACAGAATCATGAATAAGAAGAATTTTCCTTAATCTCCTCTAATCTCTTACAGTTCTATGAAATATTGGTTCCATTCCTTCAGTTGTCTATCTGCTTGTAAAGAGACTTCGCTGAGCGTGAATATTTACATTTTAACATGTCTGGAAATGATAATTTGTTTTCTTATGTGTTGCTCCATTGGGTCACTTAGTACATCTCCAGGGAACAAGCATTTTCAGCTGTCAGTGAGGTCAGCAGAAGCTGAGGCAGTCCAGCGTTGTTAGCCGTGCACTCCTGGACCGAGCCTGTTGGCGTCTTCAGCTTAATAGTGATTTTGAGCCACTTGACAATTTGGAACCCAATTCCACTTTCACATTCAGCATCTTAATCATATATAAAAGCACTCCAAGTACGTACCTGAGGGCATAAGCTGGCTCTGTGTGATTAATGCGTATAGGTTATTCACAGAACCTATTTGAAAATTTTCATGATCAGTATCAGAAAGTTTGAATAAGTGTATACTCTGCAGCATCTTTACCGCAGAAATTTTCTGTTGCAAGCTGCCATGCTCAAGTATGCATTTGTTTTATGAATGAAGGTCTTTTGTGCACAAGATTAAAATCCTCTGTCTCTCCGCTATGAAGGCAAAAAAAATCTCTTTGAGGGTGCAGTTCATGTAAACCATTTCTTTAAAAACAGAGCCCTTAAATAGCTCCAAGTACATTTCTGTGTACGACACATAAATGTCCACTAATTGCATGAGGGGAGAACTGAGATTCCAATAGCAAATTCTGTAAAAAGTAGATATACAAAGAAAAGTGGAAGCATCTGTTTAATATATACGACATTAGAATTTAATTTTACCTCAGTGATGCTTTTGTGTAGCTGCAGTGGTACAGAGGAGCACATAAGCATAGTAGTGCAGTGTCAGCAGGTGCATGCCACCAAATTACTGCTTTTAATTTGCATATTCATCTGCTAAGAAGCATGTCATTATCATATCAAAGGGATACTAAGCAACATCTAGCTTCGAGAGATGTGGCATAGTTTCAATACGAGCAATTAATGCAAGATGAGGACTCTCTTTTTGTCATGTCTCCTAGGGCTAGCTGTAATCGGGCTTATTATTGGATACCAATAAGACTGAGGTACCAGTTGGCAGAGAATGAGAGAAGTACAGAAAAACCGAGCTCTATGAGGCATCTTAACCATACACTTGATAGCAAACCAATTCTCTGGTCACTTTTTAAAAACAAAAGCTGCTACTATCTGCTGAATAAGTCTGATCAAAGATAAACATTATATGCATCGTATCCTTATAGTGAGACAAAAGAGAAAAAGTTAAACCAAAATAGACTATAGTTTCCATGAAATGAATAAGTAAAGCTGACTAATGAAATGTAGAATCAGGGCTTGGAATTCTGTCGCCCTAGAGAAACTGATTTATAAGTAAGCTTTTATTTCAAAGGTCCTTGCTGCAATAGGTCGCTACTCCATGAGACAAAGGAGGTAAATGCAGATTGTATGTGCAAGAAGGATGGCAGGTCTCATGTCACTGTTTTGTGTGAGGCATTGTGCTTTGTCAGCTCTCACAAATAATAGCAGGAAAGTAGATAGAGCCCTAAGTGTTGAACAAATTAGTATTCAAAATAGTTTCCTGTGGGCAAAGATCACTTTCTCTGGTGGACTGTTTTGAGAAAATATGCCAGAAAAAAAATAGATTAGTCTTATGGGAATGAAGAGATGTACATAAGGATATCTTGGGTCAGTCTAGGGCTTGTTGTGATCAGCTGTGTCCAATATGCAGGGAGAAATAGAGGAGCAAGGCAAGCACACAAGGTTATTTCTGTCAGCATATCCCCTGAGCTTTCACTGTTTTGCTGGGTCCTCCTAAGGCTGAGTTGACATCTGTGTTCAGCATCTGTGGGTAAACTTTGGGAAACCATCTATACTCTGGCATAGACAAATGGGTCCTAATATGTGACTGATGGAAGATTCCTCAGAGTGGAAGAGTTCTCAAACTCATGTTTCAGAGGGACAAATTTAGCCAGGAACTGGGTATTAACATTTTGTTGTTGTTCAAGGATATTTCTGCCATCTCTTTGCTCGTAGTTTAGCTCTTTTGAGGAATCTAAGCTCCACAGCTGTCAAAATATGTTCAGTTTTCCTCTCCCCACTCTGAGAATCTGATCCATAAATGCAGAGACTTGGAGTTTTAGGTTTGCCTATGTACAAAGAAACCTGAACTACATTGACCAACTTCACTTTTTCAGGGAAACAGAAACTTTTCCTCTTTCTGTCACTGGGCTATCATCTTCTGATACATACTAGATGTATAGGAAGTCCTCCTTTGCATATTTTATCACTTTTAACTCCATGCTTGCCACTGAGATGGAGTAACGTGCATGGATTATTTCCAATAATTTCAATAAAACTGTGATCTTACCCTCTTTAGACACAATTGAATTGGATTCATGGCAGTTGCTGCCACAGTCTCATGATAATAATCAGTTGTTAGTGGCAGTTAGTCATTATATTGTGAGAATGAGAAAGCAGCTGTAATGTTTAAATATCATGATTATAAGGTTAGTAGTAGTCTTTCGTGATTTATGCAATTATGTATAGGTACAATGGCATGCTTCATGTCAGCAATATGAATATAGATAAACAAAAAGATGTGCAACATCCAAGAGATAGCAACTTTTAAAAATTTTTCTAAACTTCCAATGTATTTCATAGCAGTTGTTAATAGTCAGCATTTTACAAAATAACTTGGTACACTTAGTAGAAGATAATTTCGTAGTCCTTACTGTCCCACTGGATTAACTGAAGAATCTTAAAATTGGTGTTTCCCTACATTTTGAACACTCGGAAATAAGCTGTTAAAAAAGTTTTCTGTCATATCTAGAGTAGTGATTGTTGCATTATGATACACATAATGGTTGACAAGAGCAAATTAAAGGAACTTTTGTATTAATAACCTCTATGAGATTTTGTATACTGTTTTAGTGTGTTTCAATGGTTTCAGAATCTCATAGGCAAATCTGGAACAAAAGCTTTTAAAACACTTTCAGTGGGTTTGGGTTTTTATTATTTTACCATTTACCATTACAGTGGGGGAAAATAGAAACTAAATATTTAGGTATTTTGAAATAATCATAATATTTCAACCTGAAATGACAAAAGAAAAAAGAAAATCTAGAGGACATTTGGTGGTCTGTTTCACTAGAGTTCACCAAGAGCAGCATCTCTCACTTTCTTTTTACACCAACCAATAACTCAATTTTTCTAAACTGTCTTATGCAACAGCAGCTGGTGGTATAAGGCCAACCTAAAGGAAAACTCAAGGTGTCTGTTCATCTTCTCAGGGATGGATACCTTCCAACAGAGAAATAAACTTGCAAAAAATTTTAAAGAACTAGAAGTTGTCATTGCCACTAAGCCATTAATCATGACTTTGAAATTAATATTGAGGCTTCGTAGTGAGGCGTGGAAGAGGTATTTGAAGTGGTTCCAGTGTTTATTTTTTCCAAAGCAAAGTTGTGTTTTATTATAAATCCTGATTGTCTAATTTTTTCAGCAAATTATGAAAAAGCTTTTTAAAATTAAAAAGTAATGTTGCCATCATGAAAATATGAGTTTCTCACCAAGGGATAAACTTTTAGCAAGCTTTTAGAAATATGAATTGCGTAGTATAGTCTTAATCTAGCTGTTTTCATTCCAGCAAAACTCTTTGTAATAGAAGGAAATTGTATTGATGGAAAAAACACATAATTTGGGTTCCTTGTTAAGATTTTCAGCCACTATTTTCATTTTGGGGAAGGATACATTAATAATGTACTGGACTGTTACTCTTCAGGAGCTACAGCTAAGGAGTTATAAGGTGATGCTGAGTGCTTCTTTTTCCTTGCAGCCTCAGTTTCCTCATCTGTAAAATTAAGTGATTACATCCTCCACTTCTGTGAAATGTTATCAGCTCTTACTAGTTTTTTGTAATAATAAATCACAGAAATTTGAGAAATTGCTATGGTTTGATTGACATAGCCTATGTGGAAATTAGGCAGCTGTAGCTGATATTTTGTCTTCAGGAGTTGGCTCGGGAATGGACTCTACATTTTGTGAAATTATCCTTTTTGGCAGCACTAAGAGAAGGATATTGAAGTAGTTGGGAAAAAATACTTTTTTGAGAGGTTATCACTTATTTACTTTTTGGGGACTTAACACAGTTGAAACTAGTATGTAGTAAATTTTTGCAACATAAAGTAGAGATAGTGAAGAAGAATGAAAATATTGGAGGTTTTCCTTTATATAGTACAGTATATAATTATTAATTCTGCTTATAATTTGACATACTCTTGTCTATGATGGTAAACCTCACTTTATAACACAGGTAAATAACACTGTGTACTGAAAAACTCAAAATATTTCATAAAATAGATCTAGATCGTATTACTTTGTACTTAGAAGATGTTCACTATGTAAAGGTAAAAAATATTTAAAGCATTACAGAGCAACGTTAGACAACCTTTTTCAGTCTCCTAAAATGAGCTGTGTTTGCATACATGCTTTGAGTCTCACCTCTCAGGTCATCCTTTTACTGGATGTCAAGAAACTGGTTCAGTTTACTTTAAATAAACATTATTAATTAGATGATACAGTAGTAACATGTTCAAGTTTATCAGTTGTATGTTTATCTTGTTATTTCTAATGTCACTGTTGTAAATAATATTACACATGAATTTAATTCCTGAGATTAAATGGAGCATTGATATGGGCCATGCCTTTGGAAACATTTCTCTCCAAGACTGGAGGTATGGTGCTCAATCTAGGTTAATTTTAGCATAGTGCGTTTTTACTGCAATGCAAGTATAATATCGAAGTACAGTTAAAGGCAGTCAGCTGCAGTGCAGATTGTGCTGTGTTGTCATCTATCCTATTTGCTGAGCAACAGATTCTGAAGTCCATCTTTGAATTGTAATAGATTATTTGTGCACATTTTTCTGATGCATACTGTGATAGAAGGACTAAACTGAAGTAGCTAAACTCATTTTCCCAATGACATTCTAGGCTTGGGGGTTGAAAGAGGAGAGCCCTGACTCAAAATGCCAGAGCTCTGTCTGCTGCAATAACTCCTGAGGATATACAGTAAAATTTAACCTAGCTCTATTACCGCAGCAAGCGTTCACTGGTTGTGGAGCATTTTCCTGACAATCCCAGACCGATGTATCTCTCTGGTGTCACTAACAGGGTCTGATTGTTCAGACTGAGGGATGGCTGGAGCCAGCCTGCGCTTACGTGCAGCTTTCTGCTCTCTTGGGGTCCAGCCCTGCCTGGCAGTCAGTACCCTCTGCTCCTTTTGATGATTTCAGTGGGAGCTGGAGGACCTCACAGGAGGGTGCTTGATGCCTTGCAAGATCAGACGCTGATAATTGAATCAAGAGAAACAGTGGTACAAGAAAATTGTTTTATTTCCAATTTTAATCTGCTGAAGTCAGAGAGGCTTTCCACAGCACATTTGTAAGTGCCCAGGCCAGATCTTACAAGATGACACTGAATATTTGTGGTTCCCATTTGCTTCATTAGGAAAAGAGGACCCTCAGTCTGTCACTGAATTAGAGGTTTTTATTGTACTTCATTATTTCTTTCCATGAGCAGAACTGGTATTTCTCTCCAAATTTACTGAAGCAAGTCTTGTTTCTTGCAAAGATCACAGGTCATCTTCAGATGATGAG
This sequence comes from Pampusana beccarii, assembly GCA_013399365.1. Classification (NCBI taxonomy): domain Eukaryota; kingdom Metazoa; phylum Chordata; class Aves; order Columbiformes; family Columbidae; genus Pampusana; species Pampusana beccarii. The sequence goes on along the minus strand of VWYH01003827.1, from coordinate 483,074 downwards.
AACTGAACAGAAATGACACTACCGACTATGTAGCATTAAGTATGATTACAAATAAAGTTTAACATGCATTTAAAAAGAAGCAGAATTTAAGCAAATTATAGCCCAAATTTTTTTGCAGATTTATTTAAACTAGATGGATGGCAAATGCTTTGAAATAATAATTTGCTGGTTAAATTGAAAAGGTTGATGTAAGGCTGAACTAAATCACATAATTTTAAACATGATCTTTCTAATACAAATAGAATTCCTATAAATAGACTGTGGTTTTGTTGTCAAGTAATGCATTCAGTTATGCTAGACTAATAACTCCTCAGCTATGTATTAATCTACATTGTTTTAATGTCAGCAAATGTTCTAATCGGCTCAGCTCTAGCTTGTGGACATAACAGAATGGCTGACTATGAAAAGTACCTTTTAACATAACAATTTTCATTTAATATTTGCATTTTTATCCTCTGTATAAGACATATTAGTGCTTCTAATAACTTTTTTTCTGTGTAACATATTATCTTTGCTAATTCTGCATGGTAGAAGCATCTGATTTTTCAGTGTTAGATGTTTTCACGTAGTCTTTCATGTATGAACTTGTCAGTTAACAACTGAGAAGTTAGTGATGAATAAAGTTTTGATATTTTCAGTCTTCTTCCCTCATTATTTTTTCTCTCTAAACAAGACTCAGCAGGTCAGGCTGCATATTTTACTTCACCAATACAGAATTAACATCTTCCTACCAGCTATGTCCTGCTTTCAAAAGAGATGTGAAGCCATTCTGGAACTTGAGACATGAGTGATTCCAAGGAGAAGAAGAAACCAGAAACTGCCTCTGCTGTGGTCATTACAAATCACTCATGAATGAATGCGCAGAGATACTTAACCCCTATATGACTTCATCAGTTGTTCATGCGTTAATTCTACTAGTGCACTGATGACTTTATTCACAGCCTGCAGAGAGCATATGGGAGCCGTTAGTTGAAGTGATTTAGTCAAGGCTGTGTATTAGACCATGCCAGAGCTAGTGTTAGATCCCAGGAGCTCCCAGTCCTTCCGCGTAGACCTTTATAGTACTAGAAAAAAGGACTGCTGACCGAACAGGCATGTGGAAGACTTTCAGCCCTCTAAAAGTTGGCTGACTATGAAGTAGTACTGACCATTTTGAGTCAATACTGAATGGAATAGTAGTTATGCGACAAAATCTTTTTCCCTGCTGGCACCATAAATGCTAGCAAAGAGGTTGGCACTGATAGGAATTTATCTTCTGGCACCAAATATGGTAAATCTTATAAAGAAAAGTCAGCCCCTGCTTCAAAGCATATTGCTATGCTTTTCCTAGGAGGACCAAGACTGCCTGCTTCCTCATATAAGTTGGAGAGTTTGGAGGCTTCTGGGGACTTTTTTTTTTTTCTGAAAAAAGTTAATGTGGTAAACTGAATGAAAGATTCAATACAAGAAGCAATAAAAAATGAAAAGCAGGTTCTTCTGTATGAGAAAATTACAGAATTGAAAGGAGTGAATCATAGCTATCATTATATGTGAACTGGGAAAATTATTTAGGTATTAATTTATATGATTTGAGCCAAGGATAACTCAATGGCTTTTCCAGCAACAGACAAACCTCCTCCTTCCTCCCTCCCTTTCCAAACTCCAAAACAATGCCATCGATATTGGAGGACAGAGGCAGTGAAGGAATGTTAGCTTAAGTTCTTTGAAGTGAGCCAGCAGAACAGATTGATGAGGCAGCCCTCATCTTTTAACAGTCTGCCAAACGTGACTTAGCATTAAGATACCCCCAGACAACTCAGAGGCCCCTTTATCTACTCATATGATCCTAAGTTTTGTGATTATCTCTGAACTCTGAATATCTGTAATCCTTCCTCCGTATCACTTTTGTGGTGAAGATACAATCTGGTCCCCAGCTGATAATTCCCATCCAGTTCTTTATGTTACCATGAGCTGAAGTTGCTTATGTTTTGTTCGTGAAAATAGACCTACTCATTCTTTCGTGAGTGGGTCCCACATTCTTCTCCCTCCCTATTTAGCAAACGAGTTGTCCATTCCCACAGAAAAATAAAGTAAAAATCAAAACCAAAGAGTCCCAATGCTCTCCCATGTGTTATCTGTATAGCTGCAACAGTGACTTAGACCTATAAAAAGAGAACATGAATTTCTAAACTCCATGGATTCCATTGGATTTTTTTTTTTTTTTTACATGGAGGATCCTCAGATATTATGGTGATTAGAGACAATATAAAATCCAAATACAGGTAAATAGATAGTGGAAGGAAGGAAGGAAGGAAGGGTGAAAAAATATTGGAAATGAAAAACAAACAAATATTAAAATGCATGCCCTCATGTCTAGGCAGCCACTGTGCTTTCTTCATAGACCTCATTTCACCTTTCTCACTTTTCTTCTGTCCGATATAGTTTTGTTTACAGTACAAGATACTTGGTCTTGATTTTATTTTCAGAAAGAAATCTATCGCAATTTTGGGTGTTGAAAATAATAGCAGCACTGGTCGGTTTTATAGCACTAGTACTATGATGTGCAGCTGCTATTTGCACATGTGAAGGAAGCAGCTCTGTGGTAATTATCTTGGCAATATGCTACCTTACCTTGGAAATGCTGTCCACATCTCCGCATAGTTTCTTTGTCACCATCTTCAAATAAACCTTCCTGAAATAGTCAAGAAGCTTCATCATTAGGCTCAATAAGGAAAAATACCATTGTAAATATTCTTATGACATTAATAATTATATAAAATAACCTGCCAATTTTTAGATTAACTACTTAATTTTCTATGTCTAGTCAACAGAGAATCATATCATCATAAGCAATTCCCTTTTCGGGGCTCTTCGTAACTTTTTGAAAGACAAGCTAAACTACTCTAAGCACAGAATAACATGTCATTATTCACTGTATAATGTTTCTGTAATTGGTGTTCCTCTGATTTTATGTTTTGCGTTATACCAAGGGCTTTTCGCTGTCGAAACTATCTTTGAGTTATTCCCATCCTTGGCTTGGAGTTCAAATAGAATCTGGCAGGCAGTATTTGTCTTTCTGCCTATTTGACTTAGACTTATAACTGAGATTACTGAAAGGAGGAACTTGAGTTCATTCTACTGCAATGTGTAGTAGAGTTAAAAGTCATAAGCAAAGTAGATGGTAGCTTCAAATACTGCTACTATTGGGATTAAATTGGTACTTTGGAACTGCGTGCAAATGTCTGGAAATACTTTTTTCAGCATTTACTTGTGAAATGGTAGTTTTCTTTCTGAACGTTTTCTTTCATGATGTAGTCATTGACAGGCAGAGAACATGAGCTACTTGGCCTTTTAGCAAAACATGTCTGTTCTAGTATGTTTTTTCTAGGCTTTGTAATTTACTTTCTCTAATCACTTGCAATAGGAACCCTAGCAAATTTATTACAGTGTTGGTGTGGTAAAGATCTGGGGCAAAAGTGGTTAGCTTCTGCATAATGAAAACCTATGGAAAAGTCACTGAATGTATGTATATGGATGAGAGGACTCTGAAACCTCCAGCACCCATGGACTGGAGTTCATTTGTGCTCCCTGTGGATCAGAAGTGAAGATCTACAGTCCATCTGCCAGCGAACAAATGCATTTCATATTTTCTGCTGACACACTGTTTCTCTTTTAATAGACCTCTTAGTAGCATGAATTTGTAAATCAAAACTACTGTAAATACATCAACTGTACAATACTTTCCATGTCTAAATAAACAGGTTTTTTTCACTTTTATCTTTAGGATGTAAAGCAAGAGATTAGAAGGCAATTTTCAAACTGAAGGGGGGGAGGGAAACCATGATGTTATTCTGTAGAAGTTATTTGATTGCTCTTCATAGTCTTTTCATTACAATTGGCATTTAGAAACTCAACCACACATGCCGCTCCACACCTTTCTACATGATACTGTTTCTTCCTGTTCTCCTTATCTGTAACTGTGATGATGCACAGCTTTCTCCTATTTCTTTCTTGTGGGTTTGTGCAGTTTCTTGATGTTTGTGACAGGCCACGATAGGGGAAGCTTTTATCACTGTGGGGTTTGGAGGCCTCAGTAAATTGAAAATTGCAAATGAAATCCACTGGGCTTGAATTCATCAGCTATTATGTCAGATGACCTTTGGCAGCTGCTGATAAAAATGAGAGAATGTTAGCTCTGATCCAATTTTCAGCACTAACCATTCCTTTTCAAATCCATTCACAGTCAGGCAGCAGACACATGGGAAGTGAAAATGATAGGGTTTCAAGAGAGCTGCATTGTGTTGCAGATTAAGATTTTCTCCCCCTATTTCTAGAGGTCGGCCCCCAGGCCCCTGTCTGGTATCTACCTATTGTCCAATCAGTTTCAATATCTGCTTCAGAGGACATGTTAGCCATCCTTACAGATAAGTGCTTACAGGAGAAAATGTTGGACTTAATAGTTTTGCTTAGGAGGCATCAAGGGTCACAGTGTACCAATATTGACTGGCACATGTTAGTTTAATCTGACATTCTTAGGAATGCGACACTAGATTCTTTTGGAGTTGTTGATCTCTCTGAGATTTTTGTTCCTAGGTCTAGGTTTTATAAATTTTATTTTCCTGTAACTGCTTATATTCATGAGCCGCTGATATTCATAAAGAAGTCTGCCATAGCTGGGCCCAGGCGGCCCTTACCTTATATCCCTGTTTTCTGGGTTGCATAAATTATGAAACCAGAGCTGCATATTGGTACAACGTTTTTTCTTCTTAGAGAAAACTGGTCAGTTGTAGCCATTTTGTCTGCGCTTTTCAACTATGCAAAGTGGAAAATTAAACAATTAACCTTTCAAAATGACATTAATGTAATAGATGTGTTTTTAAACTGGGATAGGTGTGAATTTTGCCTTCTAAAACCTTGGAGTGGGTGCAGCCCCTCCCTCTGCCTTTGCCTTCCTGGAGAGCAACCACACTCAGCACCTCCAGAAGCTGCTCGTGAGCTCAAGGGCTGAATCCTAGTGCACAATGACCTGTTATCAACAGAATGTTAATGTATGTGTCCCATTTCCCATTGGCTTTCTCTACCTAATTTAAGAAGCAAAAGAATGAAACTCTGGACTCTGTTACCTTGGAAAAATAACGTTTGTCATTATAATTTCAAAATTTTAGAATAGTACTTTCTACTGCTTAGTTCTTCAGTTTTCACAGCATAGCTCCCATTGAATTCTGTTTTTAGAAGGCAGTAATGATAATTAGATTGGACTTGTTTGGACAAGAATTCAAAAATCAGATTCCTTGACTGATCGCACTGTCATTCTTCAAAACATCACTATTAGGTCTTCATTGGAAAAGGTATTCCTAATATTCTTACCAAAAGGTTTCAAAAGCACAATGCCATCTTAAAATTAGATATGTTTCATATTTAACGTTTTTATTGATTCCTTTAGACAGAATGTGAATTCAGCGGCTCATCTTAATAAATAGATTAAGCTTAATTTATATTATAGAGAAAAAACATTTCTAAGAAACTTGATATTAATATTGTTAAACTCTAAGTGCTAATTTTTAAAATAACTCTGATTGTACTGATTTTTTTTTAAGGTATTAAATAATGGAAATTCTGTTAGTGGTTTGAATGTCAAAGAATAAGGAACAAACTGTTTTAAAGATTAATCTGGAATTCTCACGTACATTGATTTGGTGTTCTTTATTAAATTAAGGCTAAAATGAAATATAATTTCTTTTTTTTAAATTTCTCTATGCAACAGAAAATAATTTCAGTCAGTTATGAGTCTAACTGTACCTTTATCGTGGGCAAAATTTATAGTTGACTCAAAAAGTAATCACCTATTTTGCATTAGTATGTTGTCACATTTTAAAAATCATCATCTTAAGATATGAAAAATGCACAACAATCACTATTATCCTTAGATCTGTTTATATCTGAATCTTTAGTAAATCTGATGGCAGATCCAAACTTTTTCTCTTCTGTCCATCTCTACAGACAGAAGAATAAAGAAGTTCTATCTCACTTTTCTTCTTCGTTGATGTGAATTTCTGACCTTTGCTGTGGTATCACTAAACCTTCTGTAGTTTTCCTATCACAAATAAGAAATTTTCATCAAATATCAACAAAGCTGAAGCATCTGTCTGTTAAATATGCGCTTATTTAAATTGTGATGTCGATTCAAGCTATATTAGAATAAGATTTTTTAAAAATAGAGTTCCTGTGGAAGCAGCCTTTTATCAAGCCAACAAGCAAAGCTGGTTGGAACTTGCCCTGAAAGAAAATGGCCCAAGAGGACTTGAATTTCCTTGGTGTTTGTGGCTTTCCCCAGGAACTCTACAATTGTGTATATTCACACTGTCCCAGGAGATTGATGTTTCTTCTAGGAGTTCTAGCATATAAGGAGCTGCTGCTGTTCATTCATTTGCTCTTAAGCATCATTATAAACTTCCTGTGATCACCTTTTATGGGGAAAAAAATGGAATTTGTTTGGGTGGAGAAAAATAGTCAGCACAAGTGAGATTTGCAAAACTTCAGCTGAACCTTGTTACTCACATTTTAGTTTTGCTGTTAATAAGTCAATGAATATTGCAATTGAAAACTGTTAGCTGAACTTACCGTGAGAAAAAACAGCTTCAGGTCGTGCTCACAAAGTATATATTGGCTAAACTTGATTTAAACATAACTTTTATCCTGTTAGGCAGTGTTAAACAGTATTAAAGAAACTTTCCTTAAAATCGTTTAAACCTGTTCCAGCAGTATGTTCAAAAGGCGACGTTAATGATTATGATACTCTTTGAATGGTTTCTATGAAAGTGAAAACAATTCACAGCAAACACCTGGTGAAACACAGTTCAAAATGTGTCTGTAAGCCGTTATGTTTCTGAAATACCAAGAATACTTGGAGGTCTTGAAGTGAGCGGAGGAACAGGAAAAATTGATTTCTCTTTGAATAAGCAATGAGTTCTGTGCAGAAGTTGTCTAAGGGCTGTTTAACACAGTGGAATGTGTCGCCTCCCTGACCACAGAAGTGACCACCACTGGTTCTACCCAGGTTCTCTGTGTCTTCTCTGAGCTTCCTCATGTACCTGTACAACTAGTGCAGCCAATTGGGCTCCTAATGCTTGCAAGGCCTTTTAATTCTTAGTGCTAAAAAGTTATATCCGTCAAACCGTGCATTAGAATTTAACTTCCTGTGTTTTACATATATTAGTGATTTTTTAAACAAATATTTAGTAATTAGCTAAGTCTAATTATAATCTAAACAGTAGTTTGCTGATTTCTTTGGCACATGTCCCTTTGGCAGTGTAATTGTAAATGAGGATAAAACCTGAAGCTGAACATGTATTAGGGAAACTACTTAAATCCTGCATTCATATCCTTATTTTACTATACAACAATGTTTTGAGGAATCCTTGGTCAAAATGAAGACCAAGGTCCCCGGTGCTACTTACTCAAGAAATGTGTGATGAGAAAAAATGGAACATTTCTCCTGCTTGGCTTACAGTTAACTTAAGAAGAAAAAATAACAAGGAGTGGCAAAAAATGAGGTTGGTAGAGAGGAGAAACAGTCATGTAAACCTGTTGGAACACATATAACCTTTTTTTTTTTACATTTCTGTATATATAAATTTTGTCATTCTAAGCAAGTGCTGTGACCATGAGAATAGGTGAAGAATGTGCTTTAAAATAGGAAAACACCGTATTTTTTGCCTGATCCATTTTACTAATCTGTTTAATGACCTTTTAGATTTGCAATTTGATTTTTGTCTTGTGCCGTTTCCTAAACACAAACACCAACTATATGACAGATAAGTACTATTTTATTTTGTTTTTCTCAGCTTCTGTTGATTCATATATTGCTTTTCACAAAAATATTATTTCCTAAAAAAGGTAACTTAGTCAACATTTATTATGGTTAAGATAGTTTTTCAGTGTTAGTCATTCTCCCAGATGACTTTTTCCTGCGGTGTCCAACATGACTCACTTCTGGAAAACCCAATTTATAAACAATGCTTCTCTCACCCTGATATTGCAAAAATAAAGTGCATGAAGAATTATGGAGAATAAATAAAGTATCATTCGTGGAGGATTTATCATATGGAGGTTACTGTTTGTCATCTTAGGCTGTTTACACCTTAGGAGAAGAACTCTAGACATGTGCATTAAAATCCAGAATAACTTCGTGGAAGTCAGTGACATTATTCCAGTGCATGTTGGTAGAACTAAGATTAGATTTTGGTCACTTACTATTCCCTGTATTTTTCACAATGTGAGATATGCTGTTGCCATTTTAGTAATCACGCATACATTCACCAGGCGTTTTACCAGTGCCATGTCATGTAAGCAGTCTGTCTGCTGTGTTATTTCTTGCTCTGGTGTGTTTAACTGCTGACTCGATCGATGAGCATTTCATGTGTTTGTTGTTTTGAATGATGCATCAATGATGACACTTATACTGAAGCTTGTAGAGCAATTAATGTTGCTGCTGTTAAAGAAAATGTATTTGCATCTCTTTAATGAAGACATCTGGGGGAAATGCTGATCCTTCTGTTTAAAAATCTTTCTTTGAATGTTCAACTTTGAGGGGTTATACACAACATCCCTGTAAGTGCAGATGGAAAATATACAGAAAAAGACTAAAACATGCCAAAATCTTATTTTGTCTTGGGAGTGACCAGTCCTTCAAAATTAGATGATATATTTGACTTCGCCTCTTTACGTGAATTAGTTAGGAGTCCTTAAATTGGACATTAATGTTCACAGAACCATTTTTTCTTATGGAAAAATCACAAAGGCAAAAAATGTAGTTAGCTGCCTAAATATTTATTCCTTTGTAGAAATAATATTACTCTTCAGATTGAAACTAGTAGTTTTTTAAGAAGTCTAAGATGCTCTAGAAGTTCTGCAGATAAAGTAAACAGCCACCTGACAAAGTTTGGCAAAGTTTCTGCCCCAACAGTACTCCCTGGGCTGCCTTTCCATAGGGCTAATCATGTATTCCTGAAATGTTTAATTTCTGTGGTGTTTGGGTGTCTCTACCCATTCAGTTTTTCTGAGATGCAAAAGGTATGAACTTCTTCACACACATGTACTTGAAAAGTTGCTGTTGACAATGAAGTGAACCAGTGCAATCCCACCACCCAAAGGTTTCAGCCTATAAGGAGTATCAGTGGAGTCCTGAGAATGGGCAAGTGTGCACCAAACCTGCAGTTTCTTCTTCCTAGCTCCTCCTTGTGCAGTGTGCAGGCACACGTAACGTAGTGCAGCTCTATGTGATTTTGTAAACCAAAAGACATAGTTTTCAGCAAGCTGTCTTCCTGAAATTATCAAAATTGTTGGATGATCTATAATTATAATTTTCTGTCTTCATCAGGTGAATTGCAGGTTTTTTTTTTCTTTTAGAGGATGCAGATGCTTTGCAAATGACTTCTAAAAAGGAATTGTACAAAGGAATCTAGTTAATATGTTAGAAGTCTTATATGTACGTGATGCTGATATGCTGGTAAATTTACACGGTTAACAACGTAGGAAGAAGCATAAAAAGCCAAGATGTCCCAGGATATAGTTCAACAATCAGTAAGATTTATTTCTTTTAAAAAGTGGTAAAGACTGACCTGAATGAAAGAGAATGAGCGCTACGCTTGTTCTTCCTGTTCTGATTTTCTGCTGGTCCCTTACTCTGTTGTGCTAGAAATACCTATGGAAAGCAAATAAGATTTCCAACAGATTTCTAAGATTTGTGACACCAACCTGCTTCTCTGACAAATGTTTTTCCTCACATTTGGGAACAAATAGAAAGAGAGCATTTTGCAAATACTGTAGATTTAGGTCAAGATCATCTGCAGTTGGCTGTAATTTTTTTGGTTAATTCTTTGTTAGTCTTGTGTGATTTACAATGGAAGAAAGGATTTGCTTTTGAATTCAGTATTTTTGCTTCATACATACATTCTTTTACACCTGAAATTTGATGTTGTATGTTCTTCAGATCAGCAAATAGTCTCCAATTCTCTTGTGAAATTTGCTGCTCTAAAAATGGCGTTGAATGCCTGCAAAACAAAGAGATATCTGTCCTCAAGCGTATCTATGATTGATTCATAGGCTGAACAGGGTGAGTTATGGTGACGTTGAATTGTAATCCTAAATTCATTTTAGTTACATTCAGTGAGGCAGTTCATCAATGGCTTGTTCCCTGGTGAAATTTGCTTAGGGTGTTTTTTTTAGGTTATGCTACTTTAAAGAATGGATAAGCATTACTTGCTAAGTCATCTTTGCAACATATTAAGTGAAGAGTAATAACAAGGATTGTCATTTATACAGGAATGAGTGATTTCTCATCTCCTGGTCTTAGATCTGATCAATTTTCTACACTGTTGTCTCATGTTAGTTTCCATTTTTCTTCTTTAAAATCATGTTTCGAATTATGAATTGTTCCAAAGCACAGTAAATTAAAGCAAATTGATCCCTTCACTTGAATTTTATCTCCAACCTTCCTTTTAAAGAATAAACTTGGCTTTCTGCATATTTAGCTGTGAATGGATTCAGTTTCATACAATTACATGAAAACGTAGTATTGAAGGATGTAAAATCACCTTTAAAAGTTGTTAACAAGTTCAGCAGAGAATTGTATTGGCTCTGTCTTTGGTTCAGTACAGTGGTAATGCAATTTCCAGATAGCTAGCAATTGCTTGTAGGAAAAGGTTTATTTTAAGATGGTTTTCATTGCTGGATTTTTATACTCACTGGAATTGTTTCTGTGTGTTATTAATCCGTAGAGAGCTCTACAAGGTCTCACTCTGCTACAGTGAAATGCTGTAAAAATGCCTGGTGAGCCTGGCAGCTGGGAACGGTGATGCCACACACTGTCTCTCCATCAGTGGCATCTGGATGTGAGATTGGCCGCTTTCCTAGGCTGTTGGCGAGCTCCACTGCTGCCTATTCAGATGTATCTGTACTAAAGCACAACAAATTTACATACATTTTGCATAAAGCTTTCAAGCTACTACTTCTACGTTGCAGGTTTTAGACCGTTACACTGAGGATTTATTGGAAAACAAAACTATTATATCTATTAAACTATTATTTACAAAATATATTTTCATCCCTGTGCATTTTTTTATAAATTAATTGCTCCGGACATTTATATTTCTGATGCAGGAATAAATGAAAATGGTGAATGGAATTACACATTGGTAAAAAAATTTAGAGATAATGTTTTTACGAAGTGTAAACTGGTGGTTATTCCCACCTTCTTTTTGTTATTAAAGGGTAAATATTAGATGCACTTAAACTGTTAGTCAAGTGGTGGGGCTTATGGAGTTAGTACTCTTATTGTTTTCTCTTTAAGTTTCTCTGCTGTCTTCATTTCAACTGTAAAAGAATGACTAGGACATCCACAGAAAGCTGTTTCATACTGAGAGGTTATCAGGTGACCTAAATGACATCCATTTATGAAGCCCTTTCCCACAGTTGTCTATATCTGAAAAAAGAACTCATGCAACAGTTTATGCTTAAAAGCAGGTTTGTAACCAATCAGGACCAAGAAATGACTTTTTTTTTTTTTTCCTGCTATTGTTAGAAAACATTGAAATGGAAAAAACATCCGGTTGGTTGATACAGATGTGTGGCTGTGAGTCTGGCAGGAGAGGCGCTGGGCCAGTTCCATGTATTCAGCATTTTCCATTAAAAGTTCGAATGACTGGAATTTTTCATACTGTAGGGAAGGATATATGTTGACATTTTTCTCCGGGAACCGGTACAAGCAGTAATTTCTTTGCCTTTTTTTCCTTCCCGTGTCTTCTGAGGTGCTACATGACATAAGTAAGTCTCTGCACTTACAATATGTTTAGTTTCATTTATGTCCAGAAGTTGTTCTGAGGAAAATTTTGAGCTTTTTCTAGCAGACCAATCTGAATGTACGATATATCCAACGTTCTTTGCAATAAGAAGATTGTAGCTGAATATATTGAAATCCCTTTAGTAAAATCACAGTTTTTCAGCCTGCAGGTCCCATTTTAAACTTCATTTCTAATTGGCAGACGGGGAGGAGCTCTCATGTGGACAGAATGATGCATTAGGTATATATGACCAACTGTCAGATTTTTCCCATGCACAGCTGAAAGTGTAAAGTCATGACTCCAGACTTGTTTCATTTTTATTTGGCCCGGTAAAGGAATTGTTAGAAGACAGTGACATTACTTCATGTTTAGGGTTTGATATGACATTGGCTTGGTGGCAAAATCTGCGTTTACTGACTTTTCCATCTGTGTTTATGTCTTTTCACTTGCTATGTGTAGGCTTTCTAATACATCTTTTCACATAAGAATTTTACCTAATCAACATATCTGTAACCATGCATGAGGATGAAAATGTGTTTTATGCTATCCAAAGAATATTCTGATATAGCTCTGGTTGTATCTGAGAATTGTGTAGATACTACTGTGCTGAGCATAGAGCAATCCCATAAACAGATAGCTTTCATGCCACATCATTATATATTACAGGAATTTTGTAAGTCTAAATTAATGAGATCTAAATTGTCCTTCAGAAGAAATCCATATATCTTTGGTAGTGGAATGAAAGAAATACTGATTTCCCATAGCCACTGACGTAAGAAATAAAACTGAGTTGACTCTTAGAATTACAGGCTTTGAAAATGTATCTATATAAATATATACATGTATATTTATACAATATTTATGTTTTTATCTATGTAGGCTTATATATGTACATATTTAAGTTCCTTGAAAGGATATTTGGGAGTGCTGCTAAGAGCTGGACATGGATAAACTATTTGTGACTATTGTAAATTTGTCTGCAGTTTTGAACCTTGCTAGGTCATCTTGTCAAAACAAATTTTGAGTTCTGAAATAAATGAACAGAAGAGAAACAAACACACTGGATTAAAACACTCTTCCAGTGTTGTCAGATAATTACCAAAAAGAAAGTGCCGACACTGGAAATATCAATAACTGTAATGTGCGAGATTTGTTAAAACACGCAAACTCGCTCTCCACTGACTGTCACTAATATTTATTCGTCCAGTGACTGTTAATCACACCAAGTTTACAGTCCCATATAGCACCTGTCACAGGTGTTGATCATTAATCAGCTATTACAGCAGTTTATTCTGCTGCTGACAACTTGCAATTTTCTACTGATTCAGCTAGTTTGTCAGGTGGGAATTATGGCATAGCACATGTGACAAAACACATCACACATTTCTCTCTCTCTCCTTTCTCTCTCCCCCCTTCTTTTTTTTTTTTCTTTTTTTTTTTTTTTCATTTTCAGGCTTCTCTCTCTTCCTCTCTCTCCCCCTTTTTAGACAAACAATATCTGGGAACTCAGAAGTAATAAGGCGGAATGTATAATTAATTACCCAGCTTGCTCTAATTAGGGATGAATAAGTTGTGTCCCTCTCATCATCACAAATGTGGTGATGGGTAATACCAGTTTATGCTGTATTAACTGCAAATATGCAATCCTTCTGAGAGCACTTTTGTTGATGAATTTGATGAATGTGACAATAATTAGCAGAGACAGATGAGAGCTAAATTACTACTGACAATGTAATGCTATCCCGCTCGAGGGTCTGAGAACGTGGCAGGCTAACATGGCAGGGACCGGGGCCTCGTTTCTAATTAATAGTCTTCTTTTTTTTTCCTTTTTTTTCTTTCCTTTTTTTTTTTTTTCCACACTGGAAAAAAAAAAAAAAAAAAGGAGAAACGGTAATTGTTTTCGTCAAAGGCTGCAGGGAGTTATCAGGGTAATAAAGTTAATTAGCAGAACAAACATCCTTTCACTGCCTTACCAGATTGAGGAAAAGAGGGTAATTCAAACTGCAGAAAGATATGACTAGATGAGATGATAAGGAGAAAAATTTTACACAGGAGGCTAACAGAGAAGAATCAATTTTTTTTCTTCGTTTCTTTTGGCTTAGTCCAAGGAAAGGAATTATACATTCTCTTCTTTCAGCTCATAAAGTTGCCTATGTATAAAACTTTATTGTTATGATTTCTGCAATGGATGGGAAATGAAGTTAAGAAAGATCATATTACATTGTTCAGTTTTTTCAGGGCCTTCCAAATAGCAATTGTTTTGTTACATTATGTGAAATTTCCTTTTTATTAAAGTGACTTTTCCTAATATCCACGGCACTGTATTGATCTTATAATGTTCTTCAAAAAGAAACCTGTTTTTACTTCGTCTCCAGGTCTTCAATGAACTCATTGAGTGTGGCCATTGTACGAGGTTCTGAAGTAGCTAGCTCAGAGTTTGAATTAGTTGATGGATTTCTTTGAGCAGCATTTCTTTTACTATCCTCTAGTGTAAGTATGAAAAGAAAGTCCTTGTTCCTGCCAGAGTTAATGCATGTGACTAGCTTTATGCATGAGTAGCCCCATTACATTTGTCTCCATTCAGTTACTTGTACGCATAGGCAGGGCCAAGGTCCAAAAGGAGAGAATCTTTCAAAAGTAGTAACATTTAGATTTATTGAGATTTTTAGGTTACTTTGGATGGCAGTTCTTATTCTCATATTTTTCAGTGATGTTACCATCTCTCTTGCAAGGTTTTGGCTTACCTCCATGGTATGGCTGGCATCATACTGTACTATGTTAGTACAAACTATTAATACATGCTGGCTTCTAGCTGGTTTTGCAAACCCACTATGGTCGGTCTGCTGTCCAGGGAGATGTACGCAATCTACCTCGCATTTACTATGACATAAAAGTGAAAGTGTAAGTAATGATTAAAGACCAGCTAATATCCTGTAAGTTTATGCCTTAGGTTACCCAATAGTATCATGTGTTTCTGTCTGTACCTTTGGTTGTAACTATTGCGTTGTCTTCTTAAATGATTGTGAAATAAGTTCTGGCGGAGATGCTCAGTTTCCTCCTGGCACATGTGCTAGGCTGCAGTGTGGGAGGTTTTTGGAAAGACTCAGTGGGTCACAGTAAGCTGCAGGGCTTTTTCCTCTGAAGAGAAGGAGATTCAATTGTCTCAGACTGTACAACATTGAAACAGGATCCCAAACCTGGGGGTGATCCAGGTCTGATGTTTTGGTACATGTGGTAGCCGCAGCATATCCAGTGCAATGAGAGCACTCTATATTTCCACTGCCGTGCAGCCTCTTCCTTCAACACAAGCACAATGACCCAGACATTAGGACTAGGGAAATCTTGGTGAAATTTAGTTATTTGATAGAGTTATCCTGTATGACTGCACACAAATTCCTTAGGTTGACCTCCTGAACCCCATGTTAAGACTACTGAACTTCTGATCAGTAAAGTTGGGCTTTCAGCCTTGGTGTCTCTGGATCTCTCTTCCTTTCAACAGATAATAATATTCTCTGCCTTTGCATGCATCTACTGGATGTAAATACACAAAGATTGTGAGGCTCTTGGTAGTGGAAACATGTCATATAACTACTTACAGTAGACAAAGACATAATCCTAAGAAAGTTTCCCATGAAGTTTTCTCATAACTGAAGAAGACTCAGCCTCTGTAATCAGTTGCTGTCTCTTCTGTGCCACTTTCTGTCTCTCAGGCTGACCTGAACCAACCCTTTCTCAACCATTTCAGCCAGTGATTTCTTTGCCCTTCTTCCCCTCTGTGCTCATCTCTCTCTTATTTTACCTTCCCTGGTCCTTTTATTCTGGCGGCTATCAGGTGCCAACTTGTGCTATGCCAACAGTGCTGGCAAATGCAATTATTGCCATTGGAACAGCAAATCAGTTTCATTTGTGATCATGTTGGTGATATCTTTTCTATATTTGTTAACAGAACTTGTAAAGGAGAGATAAAATATGGGACAGAGATTAGATGTTTTTTTTGTGGTTTGTTAAGCATGTGCTGGCTACTGCAAAGAGCTACATGTTTCAATAGGTGCAGAACTGGAACATGGGGACTGCAGTGGAGTGGGTGAGGCAGTTTGCATGGAGCTGCTCAGGATCAGATGCATTTTTTCATCAATAGTCTGTGCAGGCAAAACTCCCTATCAGGAGATAGAAGGAGCAAAGTAAACCAAACTATTGAGAAAGAACTGTGCATAATCTCCTTTAATAACTTGTCACTGTAAACATATTAATAATCAATTTATTAATATAAATGACTGTAGAGTTGTGTATTCCATGTGTTTGCTTTCTGTCTTAAAACTCTAAATTATCAGCGGACAGAACTGTAGAACTCCATGGTGTTTTATCATCCTACAAATTAAGGCTGACTTTACCTAACTTAAAACGTCTTGTGCATAAGACTTTCTGCTTCTGTCAGAGAGCTGTGCTACTGCAGGATCAATGCTGAAGGCATTACTGAGTGTAGTGCCAAAATACTCTAGCGAGGAGTGTGGTCACTTTTAGCTTCTTACTCAAAGGAGCTTCCTGGACACATCGGCACTTGACCTGAAGCCTTTCCTGTGTGTGCAAACCCACTTTTGAGATCATCCAGTTGTTCTGCCCATCTTTGAAACTGTCATAGCATTGCCCTACGCCACGCGGAAGCTTTCTGTCCATATGCTGAGTCCTGCATGGCTGCGCCTTGCCCTTTTTACCTGCCATTGCCCAGTCACAATCATTCGCTTCCCCCATTCATTCTCCTCTTTGCCCAGTTATCAGCTTCTCATACGCAGAGAGCAGCTTCTTCTGTTGCAGTGTCTATACTTGAAATATTTTTTCCTTACATTATGTGAAGAGTCCCTTTCTCCTCTGCACTTGTGCATCTTCCTTCAAGGATTAGAGAAAACAGAAGAAATATGGTTTTCATAGAACATGATTATCAAAATAGTCAGCCATCATCTCAACCACTCTTAGTATATATTGTTTCCTTCTTTTCATTAGAATGACCTGGAAAACAGGACTATGTGCTTTTCTCTCTGAAAAGTGCCTGGAGAGTGCCGCCGTGTGTGCTAGCAGGTCAGCAATAACTGAGAGAATACTTTAGCTCAGTAAGGCTAACATTTGATTGCAGAATTTTTCATTTGACAGTGGAACGCTGCCCTGTCATTTCATTCTTGGTTTTACTCTCTGGCTGCTACACTTGACACTAACTCTGCTTTTCTATCTGAAAAGGGTTAGAAGAAACCATCCTGTCTAAATCATCTTGATATTGTGGAGCTCATTGGTTAATATTTATATGCTTCATGTCTGTACCTTTTTCACCTGGCTCATGAAGGAAGTATCTCATCATGCTTATTGACCCAGGGGTGCTTTGTAGCCATGGATCACCTGAGCGGATGCTTTCTAAATCAGGTATATATTTAAAATGTGAGAAAGTTGGAAGTCCCTCTAATTGTAACAATCCATGGTTTCTCAAAAGAGTCTTCAGCTGGAAGAGAGTCTTTAGAAATTGGATGAACATACTTTAATTATGAATCTTACCTTTATATACTTTATATACTTTTGGAAGTATATTTACTGCTGCTGAAATCCTTTTCTGTTGATTTTTGACTGTTTAGTGAATAGGGTTTGTCCACAATGTATGGAAGGTTGCTGTTAATCTTAACTCAGAATGTAGTTAAACCAACATAGGAGGCTCAAATTCAAAAGCTTTTTAATAATAAAATTATTTAATGTTCTTTTGTGCAACTGAGGTTCTGTAGTGCTGTCCAATGAAATTACAGCACTGCCTAAAATCATTAAAAACTGCATGCAAACAAATATTTGTACACAAGGTGGTGATGTTAGCAACCAGCTTCTTTTTATTAACAACCTACAATAAATAAAAACATCTTAGTTTGGCTCTGAGGTATCTTAAGCTAACTTGGGGTACTTGTATAAAGACAGATCTGAAATATCAGCAAGAAAACTGCAAGCTGGTCTCAAGGTATCAGTGAAAAATAATTGTGGAGCTTAAAAAGTCTTCATATCTTTCAGGGCTTCTCATTTTCTTATGACATAATTGCACCATGAGAATCGTATAAAACTTCAAATATAATGATGGTAAAAGCAACACGTATCAGAAAAGGAAGGTAACGCAACCTTTTATTAAAGATATCTCTCATATTTTAAGTATTTTTCATCCTACAACTAGCTGGTTTAAAAATAGCAGCAGTGAAGACTGGCTGGGAAGAAAGGAAAGTCTTTCTTTTTAAACTGACATAGAACAAGGATAGAGCTAAAACCAAGGAAAGGGGTAATAAATAATGACAACAGATGTTTGTAAACCTTTTGCTCCTGTGTTCACTGTTTCCATGTGTTTTCTTGTCTTGATGTGCTGTCAGCCTCCTCTCACCTGGGACTAGTGATATCTTATCAAAGCCTAAGCAGTTCCTCTTCACAACAGGCAGATAATAGTGCCTTTCAATTTATCATACTAGAAGTCTAAAAGAACCATGGGAACGATTGGTCAGGTGACAGTTTGATGGACAGTTTGACAGCCCTTAAAGCATCATGGGAAATGGTTGTCACCTGATTTTTCAGAGCAACTGGGGAGATAACCTTCAGCATGACAGGAAAAACAAAAATCTGAATATTTGTGTAGGGTTTGCTAACAGCCGTAATGCTCACTTAAGTGATAATGGGGATGAATTTAGGTTACTTGAAATGGAGTTATCTGAGCTGGGATCTGTTTAGCCTGTAAATGTTTTTGACATCTTTAGCTGCTTTTCAACACTTTTACTGAATGCATAATTCTTCAAAGAGAGGTAATGTAAGGAGTGCAGACAGATTATTTGGTTTGTATTTTGTCAAACTCTCCGCACGATGTGTATGTTGTCTGCTGAACAAAATCAGAAAAACAAAACTCCTAAAAAATTTTACTTCTTGCTTTGTACATTATTGTTCTGGCTACCCCCCCAAAAATCAGTATTTACTGTGAAATTAACCTCTCTTCCTGGCACTATTTTAGTGTAAACCAGACAGATGTTTGCATCTGAAATCACCGTCACAGTGGCCACTGCTGTGGACTCCTGCTGAGATTAACAAACAGGTCAAATATTGACCTGACAAAGACAATATCCTACTCTTAGGTCAAGACTGAGGCCTTTGAAAAGAAAATATGTAAATGCTGGCATTGTTGCCACCCTGGTTTTACTGCTGGTGGATCAATGCAATACGCAGTTTTCTAGGTAATGTAGTTCCGGTTCTTCTCACAAGTACTGAAAATTAAAAAATCTTGAAAAATATAATCACAGCTGTAGGTTTTGAACGATAAACTAGATGGCAAAAATGGTTAAGCATTTATTTTTCTCTACAAAGCTTGGATAGACATTCCATCTGTGGTACCTTGAATCTGTGTAGAGGTCTCACCAATGTCCTCCAAGAGGAACAGAGGAGGTTGATGTAAAAGGTGAAAAACACTTGGGAAAAGCCTATAATGCAACCCAACTGATGAGGGCAATCAGGAAGAGATGCTTTGGAAACCATTCCTATAAAGATTTTAAAACTACAGGGCTAGTTTGAGCAAGTTAAGGAAGTTTCTTGCCTTTTTCTTATTCATACTTTATTGCATGCTACAGAATGTGTCTGCCTGATTCTCCCCCATCAATCTAACCAAGATGTCATTACATTCCTTCACTCTTTTCATTAATGATGCCCACACCACCTTCAACCATGTTTGTGGTCTTTCACTTACCTTTTGTCAATAAGCCTTAAGTTTCAAGGTCCTGAACAACTGAGCTTTTCTTGCAGCTCTTTTCTCTTTGTTTTCTGTTCCTTCATCTCCATTTTCTCTGTTGCATGAAAAATGACAGATACAACACCTGACTGCAGAGTCTTGTTCTGTGCAACTTTCAGCTAGTATCCTGCCATCTTTCCACTTTAGAGTCCCTCTTTTAAAAGATGCTTGAGTGTTTTTTCTAGTGAAGTTTGTAAATCACATATTTCTTCCACAAGAAGTCATAATAGTAATATTGTTATTCTCCCTCTCTCCTCTGCTGAGGGAGAGGCCATATAGACATATATTTATGATCACTGACTGACACAGAATAACACATAAATTAAGTAAATAAGAGGTTTTTTTCAGCATTAAATACATTTTCTCTCCTCCTTGTCTTGCCAGAGGCAAATTTTAATATATTGTCAAAAGTTTTAACAAGCTGCAGACATCGCTGGAGTTCAGCCATTACAAATTTCAAAATTTCATTCAGAGCATATTTAGTATTTATAATGCTATGTAGAATCTATTCTTAGTTAAACTGTAAATAGAACCAGTGCTGTCCAGATAATTTATTTCCTACTATAACAATAAACTGTAACTAGGTTTTTTCATTAAGATGTATATTTTTCGTAATCTGAAGCCATCTTATTATTTGGATTGGAGTTTAAAATAACAGTTTAGGATGTGGCTGTGTGCAAGCATGCCTAATATGTCCACACACACATCTCACACTGTGCTGAGTGAATATCAGTATAGTGAAGTACAAGATAATTGCATGCAGGTTATGCCTCTGGATGTCCACAGCACTCAACGATACACTGGCTTTGGGCAGGCCATGGCAGATGGTGTGTTTGGATGTGGGTTTTTTCCAGATGAAGGTAGAGAAATCTCTCTTTAGGCTTTCACAGCTTGCCATGTAAATACTATTGTTCCGGTCAGCTCTGATTTATATCCAAGGCTATGGTAAGATAAAAAAGGGCCCTTACCCTTCTGTCACAAACTCCTCTTTGTTGAAGTTTCTTTTGTCAAATAGCTCATACTCTGGCTCATCTTTTTTCAATACCGTGTTTAGTTTCAGAGCTCAGTACTGTTTAACTCAAAATATACTGTCATGCAAAGTTAGTATTCCCTCAGTAAAAGTTGCAGACTCAGTATTTACTTTAGATTTTGTATTTTAAAGATTTAATATCAGTTTTGCACATTGGCACTGAGAAAAACATCTAAGTTGGGGCTTCCTATGTTGCTATTTTAAATAACAGTAAAATCTCCTACTGTAAATGAGTTTAACAAATACCTCTGAGTGTATCCACGGCTTCTACAGAATGCAAGTTGCAACTGAAGGTTTTTCCCTCTGCATTTTTGCAAACAAACAATGCGGTTGTCAGAGAACCTAATCAGTATTTGAGCTGACAAACAACCAAACAAAAAAGGTATTTAGCAGGGCCTCTGATTTCCCTAATGACAGAATATACCCATCAAGGAAACTCAGTAGCAGCTGCTCCATTGTGTTAAAGATTTGAAGATGTCTTCTTGTTGGAAAAGTTTGGAGGGTTTTCTTTACTTTCACCAGAGAATATGTAAAGAAGGTTTTTTATTTCTTTCTGATGTGGGAAGAGAGAAATCAGCTGATTAGCAACTTAATACTGTTTTCTGTGACTGTACCAAGCTCTTAAGTTTCAAAACTACATCTTGTGTGTCAATTGTGATAATCGCTGACAAGAAATACGACTTGTTCACTGGGCTCTCGCATAACGTCCATCTGGAAAAACCCCAATGTACAACTTGTGGAAAGAGGATAACCCTCATCTGGTTATACATGACAGTTTATTTATTGTACTTTTAACTCACCTCCTCTTTGATTATTGTATCTGCTTTTGTAATTTAAGTCCATAACACTGATTTCCATAATGTGAGGAGGCTTCCAGATAGTTATAATGAAATACATATAATATTTGCATGGTTGGGTGCATATTTAGATCTGTTTTCCCCTTGAGGTGGGAAATCAATCTTGTGTTAAACAAGATAGATATTGATGAGAGCACTGATATTGAGCTCAGCTGAAATCAATGTTTTCTTATAACTGTTTACAGAATTCTATGAGTAGCAGCTAAGGGGATTCAGTGATAAAAATGTGAAGACTTGAATCATCTGCATAAAGAAAGGAGTATAGAGAAGTGGTAAATTGTAAAATCAGAGTGAATGATTTGAACAAGAGAGAGAATGCAGGATAAGCCAAGAGTAGTCAATAAAACTGAGACAGGGAAAGAAAAAGTGGTGAAGGAGAATGAAGCCACAGATTAGAATGGGTTCAGTGAAGAACAGCTGTGTTGGGAATAACAAGACTTAAAATTCCCAGGCAAAATCTGGAAGTCTGACTGGGGCAGAAAAGCATATTTGTCTGTCAGAGCCTTCATCCTGGAATTTTACACAATTTTCTAGTTGTATTGACTTCACGACTTCCATGTATTATGGAGACACGGACAGAGACTCCAGAGGTCCATGTATACCTCTCTGAAACTGATAGCAGTATCTCATATCCAAAAGAATTAGAGTCTTCAGAAAAGTCTTGGAGAATGACACCTGCAATGGCAGCAGGAGTTTACCCAGGAACTGAAAGCCTGAAAGGGGTTTCTATGCTGCATCATCGTGTCACAAGTAACAATTTTCTGGTTGTGAAATTTGTAATATATTTGCAGAACAAGACATGCTTATATTCAGCTGG
Source organism: Pampusana beccarii (assembly GCA_013399365.1). Classification (NCBI taxonomy): domain Eukaryota; kingdom Metazoa; phylum Chordata; class Aves; order Columbiformes; family Columbidae; genus Pampusana; species Pampusana beccarii. Next base: position 460,777 of record VWYH01003827.1, on the reverse strand, counting down.
TGACGGTCACTTGCTGTGTTCTGAACTTGCTCTGGAATCAGAGGGTGGGTTCTTAGTTACAATCTGTGCAGCCAGGATGTCTGCAGCATTGGTTGCACTTATGAATATTTGGATGAGAAATGGGAGAGCTGTTCACCAAATGAAGCTGCTTGACCACTTACTCATGAGTGCTGACGATTCTTTCTAACACTTTTACCAGTCCAGAAGAGTGTGAGTAGGATTCACGCATCTCGGAGGTGCATTATTTACAATATTTGGTGTTTTGTGAGTGTACTGAGATTTAGAAAGGATAGAAGCAGCATTTCTTTGCTGGCGTAGGATGCATCCTCACAAGAGGAGCTTTGTGAGCGCATGTATCTACCTGTTCTATTTTGAAGTACTTCACGGCTGCTTCTCAGTGTTTGGTGTTTCACTGGGGACCTGTAGGGACTTAGCTCTAGAATGAAGCATTGGCTACTCAAAGCCAGTTCAAAGGACTTGATTTCATAGTTTCAGGTTGAGTTGAGCTGGGAAACAATAAGGCATAGACATGTTAAAGCAGATGACTTCCTCGCTGTTTCAGTCTTTATTTCCTGTTGTTGCTGTTGATGCTCTTGCTTCTCCCTTTCCATCTGGCATACATTATGAGAAAGTAATTTATATATGTTATATAAATAGATATACGAGTCCCCTAAATACTTATATAAAAACGCTTTAGGATTTATTATAGGAGTTTTCAGGATTAGATTGAGTTCACAAGTCTGCTTCAGTGATAGAAAATACAGAATTGTCTTAATGAGGCGATCATTTCCCTAAAACAGTAGCTACATTGTCAAGTCTTGTTTGTTTATGCCTAATCAGAAAGTTAGGGTCAAAATTTAAATGAATCTACAGGTTCACCCTTTTCTGCTTTTCAGATCTGAGGAAAATTATTGAAGTAATGCATTTGGGGAGTTTTACAGCTTTTGCCTTTTATCAACATCCTCATCAGTAAGAAAGTGTTAGTGCGTTCATTTATGAACTCGTTATTGTACCCTGAAGTGGAAATGAAATCTGTATTAACTTATTGCTAAAATGCTGAATTTAAATTAATTTATCTTAATTGAGACGCTTTTTTTGGATTTGATATTTGAAGAGAGGATTAATTCACAGCCATCTCTTATCTTATCTTGCCTTGGTTAATGATAGGCCCAGCAGTTTGGGAAATGAAATGAACAGGCACAGGGGTCACTGTCATTATCTGGATTATTTCATATGATGCAAATTAAGTCAGGTACATCACTGCAGCTAATACTGCACATAGTTAATTTAGTGAAGGCTCTCACGTTGATCAGTTTTAATTTTAGTTCAAAAGGCTCATCTTGCTCTCTTCAGGGCAGTGTCTTAGGTACTAGTCCAGTGCAAAGAGTAGACAATAGGTGTGGCAGCTACTTTTTTCTCTTCTTGATTCTTCAGATGGTTCTTGCGGATTTGGGGTTTGGTAGGGAAACAGGCATATTGATCACAGGTGTACTGAAGGGAAGAAAGGTTGCCCGATTAGCTAAATATTGTTATGAGCTCCAATGGTGCCATCTCTTTGCATCTATAACTGGAATTGATAAGGAAGAAGGTGATTTAATTCTTGAAGTGGTAGTGAGAGTGCTAGAAGCACAGCAATATAGGTTTGACAAGAAAGTGGTGTTAAATATAACGAATTCAGAAACTAACAGTTACTATGCAAATTTTGACTGTAAATCTGCAAACACTTCAGTGACCCAGTTACACTTTGTTGTTTATTTGCCATTTCTTTTCATATTTAGAAGCATTTCTCATTTGCTTGACATCTAATATTTAGTATCATATTTTACGAAAAAAAATCGAATTGATTGTTTTCTTTGTTATACCTGTCTTTCACCACCTTGGTGACGAAAAGGAATCCCAGAGCCAGTGCGAAGCCAGAGCACGATAAACATCCCTCAGCAGAGAGGAAAATTATATTCTGACACATTTCTGGCACAAGCAGAAACTTTTAAACAATGTTGCTGTTGTTATTTTGCTTACAAAGAGAAGCTTTTACTCTAAGTCTAGATCACTTATCAGACATTTAATTAAAACATTAGCGCTTTACAAGGTAGAAATCTTCTCTACTTAGCAGAGGTGAGAGCTGAAAACTGAAGTGACTTAATCAGTGACCTGTAGTGAGTCTTCAGCAGTCGTTGGACTCGCACACAGGAATCCCGCTTGCCAGTCTCATCTGCTTAACATCTTCCTTCCCATACTGACTGTAGCTGCAGCAGCTCCACTGGAATTATCCCTGACTTGCACCTGTTTTTCTAGGATCAGCGCTAGCTGTGGACATTTCATTAGTATGTTCAGATTTTATTAGCTTTCACTGCAAATGGCCCATGCAAATAAAGTTCTCTTTCCTTGACTAAATAGTTTAAGGCTGCACACAATTTATTAATATTATTATTATTTTGCTAATGCACTGTACTGTGTATTTTATAGTAAGCAGTTTCACATCTGTGGCTGAATGATAGAAGCTAAAGATGATATGGATTTTCTATTTTCCATCACTCCATATCATTTGTAAACTCTTTAGTTCTGTAAAAGATCTGCTTTAAATAAATAAATGTATCCTGACTAATCCTCTTTGAATAAGTGGAAAGCATTTAATCCCATGATTCTGTAAATCCAGGGTAGCTGTCAAATTGTGTGTTCATTTTTCTGTATTATCTAAATCGGTTTGTATCAGATCTTTCATTGACAACAACAGTTTGTTATTTGGATTAAACACCTCTCATGCTCTATAACCTTTCATTTAAGAGTCATTTGCATCCCTTTTTTGGCTGCTACTTCAATCATCTGTATTTTAACAGTTCTTTAGGAATATTTGCTGCTAAATATTCACACTGCGTTTAAAATTGCCCTTTTTTTTTTCAAATTGCTAACACTTCTTCAAGATCTGAAATTCAAACTATTTTTGTTTGTGTCACCAAGAAGCTGAATTCATTTATCAGTTTTCAATTTAAGAAAATAAAAATAGATGATTCATGAACTTCATTTCAAAATTTTTATAAAGTGGTTCATTAATTGAACAGCAGCTGGGGGGAAAAACTAATCAGCTCATTTCAACTGGAATAGCTCATTATCATTTGGTCTGATGAAATCTTTGGAAGCTGGTTTCATGGGAAATGGGTCCTTCACACAGTTGCCCCTCAACTGCCTGGAAAAAGGTCAATTGCCCCACACAAAGTAATTAAAACTCATATTAGGACATGCACTTCCATTTTTTAATTGCTAGGGATAAAAGCCCTCTTGTTGCCTTTTGACATGAAGGAAATGTTTTGGTTCTTTCAGTTCTTCAGAATAGTTTTAATGGCTCAGACTGAGGGATACTGATTTCTACAAACAGAGTAAATATGAGACATCTTGTCCAAGTAGCTGAAAAACTTTCTGCTAGTATATCTCTTAATTTTGGGCACAGGGATGTAAAGGATTGCATCTCAATTTTAGCTTGTAATATCCGGAGTTGGGCAAGGCTTTACTTTGGGAAAAAAGGAGGGTTTGGAGATAGTGCATATCATTCAGGGCTGCATGTTACCTCTTGAAATTTGCAGTCTTAATACCATCACTGCAGGACAGACTTTATTTTTAAATAAAATAATATAGAGTCATAAATGACAGCAGAATATCGAAAATTAAATTCCTATCTGTTGCCTGATGGTGTTTGGTCTGGGACAAACTTTTTTTGCCTCGTTTTGAGACTGCTAAAATGAAACTTTTCTATAGCCAGTGTTATGTTAAAGTTGGGTCCATTATTTATTGAAAAGTGCTTTGAAATGGCTACATGAGATGTATGAGAGACATGTATAACCATAGCAGCCATGATTTTAGTATTAAATTTGTAATGATTTTGTTAACGATCAACATTGCAATAGAGTAACAAACTCTATAACCTCTAGAAAGTAATCTCTAACTGTTATTTAATGTTAAAATATCCAAACATACTTTTTTATATTTCTGCTAAATGAAGAAAAATCTTGTTATTCAGCTGTAGCTTTTGACACTTGATAATAGCACCATTATAAATAGAAAACCAAAATCATTTTTTTCAGTACCTTGGAGACTAAATAAGTTTATAAAGTAAGATATCAGCAAGTGATCAGTTGTATGGTTTCTCAAGTCTGACATGTATCTATGCAGTTTTTCAAACTGTGCACACAAGCATCACATAATTTAGGTCATGGATAACTAATAAAAATTATAAAAACTCCAACAAAATACTTAGCCAAGTAGTCATTTTTATGAATTAAATTTGTTGTACATCTGCTGTGAAGTAGTTGATGAAAGATCTTCTACAAATTTTGTAATTAAAAATTGCAAGCACTCAAAGTACTGGAAAGTACTAAAAAATAAATGTTGTTGTTTCGTGGGGGTTTTTTGTTAACTACCACACTGGCACATACTTTCAATGAGAAAAGTAAGGATGACTATAAATCCAAATTCTAGCTAAGATTTTTTTAACTCCATTTAGGATATTAAAATATTTTTCTAAGCTTTTTTCCACAATATACATTGGATTTCTTCAAAAAGAAAATCTGTATTTAGATTAAAAGCAATTTTTGTGAGTGATTAACTTTGTCCAGGAAGATTTCTATAAAAGCAATTCCTTTCTAGTCTTTCTTTTACACTGTATGGGGAAATATCTGCTCTAATAATCATACTTTTTTCTTTATGAAAGTTGGTGGTACTGTGACAGCACAAGAGTAAAATCTTGAAAAAGTTCTTTCTGCTTCTCAAAACTATAATTTTACTTAATAATACCACCAATTTTTCACAACAACATTTGTTTTTATTTGCCTTTTAAATTCTGAACCAATAGAATTCAGTGGATTATATTTTCTAGTTTCTCTCTGCCACCATGAGGGCAAAAATTTACTTTTCCAGGACGAGTTGCTAACTTAAGCTTACCTAAGAGCTGAAAAGTTGACAGTATTTGGTGTGCTTCATAAATTTTAATAGATGCTAAAACTCCGAGATGCATCAGTAGCACTCTTAAATCAAAATCTTTGGTGGAGGTTATTGGCCTGGTTTCCACCTAATTTCTCAGTACTTGAGAGGAAAATCAAAGCTCTTCAATCTTCTCTTGGAAGTATCACACAGGAAGAATGAGACTGTTTGTCCTGTGCAAACAATAAACGTTAACTCAGCCCCAAACCCAAGCACTACATACTGTTTACTTTTAAGATACCATCTTCTGTGTAGTAAATATGGGCTAAATATGAGCACCACGTTTGGGAACTAAATCTCTCTGTGTACACATGTGATATGTTTGCCTGATTTAATGTGGTTTTTAGCCTCTTCTGCTGTTTAGCCAGACTTACGAGATTTTATAGGGATTTTCACAAACATTTTAGTAATTAATGACCTGTTATGGCACTGTAAATATGTAATCTTATCCAACAAACAGGTAACTTTGAGCTTTACATATTCACTATAGGAAGAAAACTGTTATTTAACTGTGGGAAGATGAACTAGAACTCAGGGACATTGCACAATAAATCATTAAATTTGTAGTACATGGCTCTCAAAATAAATCGTCAGGGGTACTATGAGTTTAAGTAATTTGTCACCATTGATATACAGTCTCATTGTTGCACTGCTTTGCAGTGAAGTACCTTTTCCACCTTCTTCCATAAGCTCTGTAATTTGATTCTGCCCTTGTGTCAGCAGCTCCAGCTGTATGTCTGTTTTACTTTAATTGTGGTTTTCGAAAGACCGCTTTGTGCTTTGAGCTTGTTCTAATAATTCTATTTTATAATAACGTGGGTGAAATGAAAAACAAATTCCAAAAGAATAGGTTATAAGTAAACAAGAGTTTTTCGGTGTCTTTCTTGGCATAATATGTCAGGGAGTTTAGTATGAACTTAGTTCTCCCCTTGTAATTACCTTAATCATGGATAATTCCTGGCTGGGAAAGCCATGTTAGAATCAGTTTCATACTTTGATAGAAGTGAGTTTTATGGACATGACTAGCAAATAGTGAAAAGATCATATTTCAAAATCTTCAAGAAATAATCCCATCTCATGACAGTGTTTATGCAAATAAAAGCTGTTGGAATTGACATCTTTTTGGTATGCAGGAATGTGGCTAACCTGTTTTTTTTTAGTTGCAGATTCAGTGAAAATTAGAAGCTATATTTAAATACTGTGGTTTTTTCCTGTGTGTTGCATTACTTAAATATAACTTTTTCAGAATTTCAGAACATTTTTAGTATAGGAATTATATATTTTGTACTGTTGCCTTGGAAGCCCATAGTGACAAATTGGTAATGGTCACTTGAAAGAATAAAGTGACTTAAAATGTTCTGCCTATTCACTAAATATGTAGGAATTCTGTAAAGATTTCTGTAAAGAGTATAAGTGTCATTGGAAGCTATTTATTTTTGTTTGACCATGGTTTAATACACCTCATGCCAAATTTTCAGTGTAAGGTATCTGGAATGGCTGACTGTAAAGAGTGCAACCTCTTCTACTTCAAACGCCACCATGAAATTACCTCACTGATGAGCATCTTTATTTCAAATAACAGAGATGTTAATTTAAATGCTATGGAGGTAGCATCTGAAGTATCAGAGGTACATCTGAAGAGAAACATCTGGTGAAATGATGCAAGAGTTCACAAAATATGTGTTCTCATGGAATTTCAGAGCACTGTAGAAAGAGAACGTTTGTATTTTTAAATTTCTGTAATATTCTAGTTTTGCTTTCACATGGTTGTTTTTTTTTTCAATAAGCTGGTTTGAGCATCGCATTTGTCAGGAGCATCCGAGGGACTGATGTGGCTGATGCTCACGGTTTCAGCTTCATGTCATTGCCTCCCATTACCAGGGACCACCCATAAATGTGGCTTTGCCACAGTGTGGCAGAGACCCCCAGCCGTGGCCCTCCTGGTGCCACTGCCATCACACTGCGCCTATGAAACACCCGCAGGGTGGACCTATGGGGAAAAAATGCCAATGACAAATGTGTAGTACTGACTAAGACCACGCAGTGTGACGGCTTGATTAGGTGCTCCATTGGATAAAACGACCTGGAAGGAAATGGCAGGTTTGTCCCAGTGAAGACGTTCAGCAAAGACCGCAGGACTTAAGTTATATCTGTATTTTTCATTCATTTGCTTTGGTGGGGATTTGTGTGAATGAGAACTTCTTCCCCTTCTAAGCTGACAGCCTTGTGCAGTCCCTGGTTGCTGCCTGGCCATGGCGAACATGCTGCAGGGACCTTCCCGAGCTTTTGATTGAATTCCCTGAGGAAACAATGCAATAAATGGGGTTTTGTGGCTGCAGAAGACACAATACCCAACAGCTATGCACTCCTCGTCTAAATGGTTAACTATGAATTTTAAGGATGCTTAGATGCCCAAATGCTCTCCATATTTAAGTGTTTCTTTCATTTTTATCTAGAGCTTTTGGTGGCCAGATCCATACCAGAAAGCCATTGGATAGGAAAAGGCATATTTTGAACTGAATTGACACTTTTGTGGAAATGTTCTATTGACAACAGACAGGCAAGGTACGCTCCATAAATCAGCTCCCGGTAGCTTCACCAAGCACTGAGTTGAATTGTCTCTCATTCTTCTCAGTTTGCTTTCCCACATTAAATCAGAAACCATGGGAGTTTTATTAAGATTTTTTTTAGATTTGATCCTTACATTTTTTACAGATGAAATTTTGTCGAAGCAGAGGAGGAATGGAAATATCTATATTTTAAATAAAAAATAAGGGGGCATAATTTTGATGACAAATGAATGCCCTAATTTCTGTTCAAGAATCTAAAAGTTAAGCACATTGTAAGCAAAAGAAAAAAGTATATTTTATAATTGTTAATCATTGAGGGGGGAGAAGGGAAAGAACAGCGAGGATCCAAGTTAAAGAAAAAATTCAATTTAAGCCAGGTACAGTAGTCATGAAAAATGGATATTTCTATGGAGAAAAAGCTGTCATGCTGTTTAGTTGGGAATTAATTTTTTCTGGATATTTATGTGGGGTTTTTTCCTTGGGATAGACTTCTTTCATTGTGTTATTTTAAGTAACATTAAAAGAATCTAGGCTTCTATATTGAAATAACATTCATAGTTAATAATATATATAAATTTTTTGTTTTAAATTCTGAGAATTACAGGCTCATAGTCCCCTTTAATGAATTAGAGTCCTTTGAGGATGGAGCTTGTCATTAACACACATCATCAGCTGATGCATTTTAATAATACATAGAGTTGGAAGAGAAAGGAAGTGTAAGCTACTGAAGCTTGCAAAACCAATCCCCTAAAGCTTTCATGTTTTATTTGAGCATATGTTTTGGAAGTGGTGGTGTTGACACTGGTGGCACTAATCTCCTCTTTATCTTGTTTTGATTAAAAGGATATTTGAATATTATTTTTGGCAAACTTTTATCTAGCCTCAAAGGGGTTGCCTTGTAGCAGCTACAGAGAAATGGCTATAATAAACACGTTGTGTGATACACTTACATCATATGTTATAGCCACTGCTGGTGTACTCCAAGAATGGAAAATACTCCTGAAAAAATCGAATGAGCTTGTGTGCAGTGCCAAGCACATGAAAATATAAAATTATGCTCTATCATTTTTGTTTGTTTGTTTTGCAAACCAAGCTGTGTGAATTACTTCAGCTGTGTAAAGGAAACCATGCATTAGATTATTCAATAGTTCAGTTAGTAATATATATAGTTAGAAGGTAAAAGGTTACAGCAGTTTTATGATAGACTGCTATTTTTCGTAAAAGCACACATGGCATACCTTTACATCATTTTTACTACATGTCGGATGGCTGGTTAACATTCTATCATATCTTTACGTTTTTATACCTCAAGTGGTATTAACAGCGTAGCAATGTACTTGACCGAACAAGGATATTAAAACAGCCTCATGGACTATCCACCAAGCCTCGCCGATTAGGCCCTGGTCTAAGGACATGATGTAAACAGCAAAGTTGCTTGAGAAAGCATAATAGCAGGAACCAACAAGAAGCAGTTAACTGCAAGAATGTAAACAGTTACTATATATGGGGACGTGTGATGTAGCAGCAAGAGCCAATTAGTAATGTAGTGTGTGAACAGCTGATGGACAGACTGTTTATCCAATCAAATAATAGCGTGCCATGTGTACAGAAATAGATGGGTATAAAAACTCTCGGCTGATGTAATAAAGGGTCTTCAACTTTGGTCATATCGGTCTGTCGTGAAGTCCATTATTTTGCTCCCGCATTAACGGTATAAAACAATTTTCAAAATATACAACAAAGATATTGTTTAGCATTTTGCTTTATAGAACGTGCAGATGTATACAACTGTCCCACCGACAACATGCACTGTGTGGATCCCTGCGTTCTTCGTTATCACAGGACAACTTACAGGGAAATGGTTCAGCCACTTGATAAAATCTCCCAGTCAGAGAAGATACCCGTGTTCTGCTGCCCTATTGCCATTTTTTTCACTCTAAAACAAAGGGCAAAGAGTACACATTAGACAACCTCCTCTAGGTATTTATGTATGACAAGGCCTCTGATTTCTTAGGTGCTGGGTCAAGCCTCAAGTTTCCATTTCAGCATAGTGCTTCTCTTCTTTATCCTCCATGGAACATGTTTATAAATAATATCAACTGGTTTTAGAGCTTCATTTCATCAGATGCCCTGCTGCTTATTTTCGTTCTTAAATATGGATTAAAGTGTCTAATTTTAGGTTTTAAATTGCATATACACTTCCAATTGAAAACGATGGGATTCACAATTGCTTAGTAAAATCAGATCACTTTTTAGTGCACTTAATTTCAGACAAACCATTTTAATTATCCAGAGCAGAAGAACATCCCCGCCTAAAGCCTGCAGAATGGATTTGTTAATACCGGGTCTTATTGCTCAAAGAAATAATAAAATCACGTAGAGTAATATGGTGGAGTTATTGGCTGCAATTTATTTTACTTTCCATCCTCTCAAGATCGTGCCCATGTGATTTTTTTCAAATAACTTGTATTTCTGCAGAAATACTGATTATTTCTTCTTCCATAGCTGCAAGTTACTCAGTCCTGTTAGCCATCTGTTTTTTCACAGATGGGACCTTCTTTCTGTTCCTTAGCTTCTCACAGCTCACAGAGGATGATGTGCTTCCACTGGCTGATGCTTCCCTGCATTTGGCATCTCTTTAAAGCCCTTCTTTTTGAAAAATTCAGAGTTTCTGCAACTTCTCTTTACGAAGTGTTATCTTCAACTCAGAACTCTTCTGATTTTTTTTTTTTTTTTTTTTTTTTTACTGCTGTTTCATAGATTACTTCCACAAGCAAAATGTTCAGTTGTTCTGGTTCCCTACGTTGCCATGTCTTGTTTGATATGTTGCTATAGTTATACTCCTCCTCAACATGCATGTCCTCAGACTCAAGGCTCACATGAGCTTGCTTTTGAGTTTCAGAGGTTAGGAGGAAAGTGCTCAGGCTTTCTGTTTCCATGCATTTCTGTTCCTCCTCCTCTGGTACATCAGAGAAGTTCTGTTCCTCTTTGAAAAGTTCATTCCCAGCCTCTGAAAACATGTTGTCTTGTTCTTGGGGATTTTTTAATAGGTTAATCCCAAAACCAAAACAGGTCAGATTCAGTGTTCAGATTGTTGCTGTTCATCTCACTTGTAGGGTGTGGTGTCAGCAATTGTGCCCTTCTGTCTTTCTGGTGTTTTGTTTATTTTGTTGTGGATTGGGGTTTTTGGTGTGGTGTTTTTTGGTTGGGTTGGTTGGTTGGTTGTGGGGTGTTTTTTTTGGAGGAGGGCAGTTGGGTTTTTCTGTAAAAATGAAGCATTTAAGATTGCTGCTCCCAAAGACTGTCGTTCTTCTATAGGGAAGAATGGCAAACTCTGAACTCATGTTCAGAAGGAATTTTGAATGAATGGCAGTTGTAAAAATTTTGTGCCCTCCTCTAACCGATGTCTTAACATCTTAACTACCAATCCTTTTGAATAATACACTGAATTCATATCCTCTCACTGTCCAAGCAGTCCTTGATTTCATCACCTGTGTACCAAAGTCTATGTCAGTTTTTAAGAACCTGTATCAAGTCATAAGACCAATAAGGACTATCATGTTAAATAGCAACAGCCCTTCCTTCCCTGAAAGCAGCAAAACCAGTAGGCTGTTAAATTTTCAAATGAGCTGCAGCAGTTCTGAAGACATTCCCTCCCTTCTTTATTGACAGTTGTCCCTGGTAAGTCCTTGCTACACATGCTTTCCTTGTTCATACTCTCAAACACAGGCACAGAGAAGCAGCAGAATAAACACTTGGTTTGACGGAGATCATGACGTGGAGAAGAGAGTTTAAGGGTATATTAATTTTCAAGTACTTTAGTATGATTAAAAATTAGTTCATATTAAAATAAGAGCTATAGCTACTGTCTGAACTTCATAGGCTTCCTAGGAGATTATATTGAAAATCTTTCCATTAGTCTGTATCCTATTGGTTAAGCCGATGCTTATAAAACTTGTAGAAATCGTATTGGTGAGTGTTAGTAAAGGGGTTTATTTAGATTGATAGAATCTTTTATAGTAGTGTGTAGAACAAAATCCTTAGCATTTGCAGAAAGCAATGCCTTGGCTTCTCAAAGCTTCTTTTAGTTTTAGATCCTTTTTGGAAAAATCTGTTATTGTTATCCATTTGACATGAAATAGTTTGCTGGTGTACTTCTAGTAGCAGTCATTGTACAAGTTACTTATGTGCTCCACAAAGAACCAGTTAAAATATTTGCTATTCGCACAACACTTCTCTTCACAAGCAGTTGGTGTCTTGAAAGTCACCAGACCCTTGAATTGTCTAAATGAGCCTCGACCGATATTTTGGCCTAATAAAGTATGGCCTTTTTTTTTTCCCCCCAAAATTTAACACCCAAACATTATGTATTTAGTTTATATACACAGATTAAGTATTTTATAGCACAAGTGTATGTTTTATATCAATCATGGAATCCAATGAAGCATCCTAAAAGAAAACAAAGGTGATAGATGGTTTTCTGGCTTCTATTCAAAACTCTTGTTATATTGTAGAGTACTTACTATGAATGCCTGGCAGCAAAAAGGCAGAGATCCTATATTATACTTAAAAGCCTGCACCCAGAGACAAGAGAATGAAACAAGAGGTGGTTTTATATATGTAGTCCCTGCTGTCTCCTTCGCCTCTCCTGGGAAGTAGTTATGACATAATAGGATTTGAAGGTTACTCTTCAAATTTCCTCTCACCTTCAAGTGAGTAACCAATGTCATGCATTGCAGAAAGCTGTCACCTTGACATTTAGTGATGCAAAGATGGCTTGAAATAAGTCTGTCTGTTAGAAAGAATTGGAAATCAGACTTGAGAAAGTTAAAACTTGATTCTATTCTATTTTTTCTTTATAAAATTTTCAAAATGTCATTCAGGTTAAGAAAAATATTAGCTTAAATACATGTGCATAACTGCTTTGAAAGCCTCCAGTTTAAAGTTTTCTTGTGTGAAAATCAGTTGTATCTTTTCTTTCCTGCGTCATTAACCTGTTTTCTTGCTGGGAAGCAGGAATGCTATATTATTTCCAAGCTATTAACATTTAATCTCATATTTTAAATTAGCAAATATTACAAGTGAAAATTCGGGAGTTTTGTCCTATGAGTGATTACTAGAGCCTTTTTTCAGCCTCTGAAAAGATAATTGGTCTAGGAAATATCCCTGTTAGAAATATTCAAGAATAAACCTATATGTGCACAAAGATGTTTCCTAGAAAGAAGTATTAATCTGTATTTTAAGATAGTTGTAGCTGATTTTAGTTCTTCCCGGCACAAATTTGTATTACAATTGCAATTCATTGTTTAAAATGCAATTTTAAATCAACTAAAGATGACTCTCACTGTATTTACTTTTTATTCTTTGTAGTCCCTTTTCAAATCATTTTTATATACATTATTAGTAGCCATCCTCCTTTCATCTAGTTAGCACAGCAGTACACTAACTCTGTAATTTTATTATTTAATACCAGCTATTTCTCACTGGGTATTGGTACACAGGCATAGAATTCTTTGAAAAAAATTGCAACAATGAAAGAGATTAGCAATATGTATTTTACATCAATAATTTCATTACTAGTTCTCTAATAGTCATTGTAAAACAACTGAAATGCATTACCTTCTGTGTTTTGTTATATCTTTCTTTTGCCCTAATAATAAAGGGTTCTCTACTCTCAGAAGCCTTTTCAGGAACAGGTAGTTGCAGACCATGGTTAGTCTTCTTTTAGATGAGCTTTAGACTTTTGTTGGAGGATAGGTTTTTCAGACAGAATCTCTTCTGGTTCTTTTTGCCAATCTTTTTGGATACTAGTACAGAGTAGAGATATCCAGAAGTAATCTTGTTGGTAGATTCAGAGGAGAAAAAATAACTGAAAAGAATGTTTGAAAAGTATCTGCTCTACTATATAACCTCTTGTTTAGATCATGTATGACGGACATCTGGTACAGAGGAGAGCAAATTATCCTCCATTATGAACCCATCTCTTTAGAAAGGATCTGTCCAAGGCAGCATAACATAAATTACAAGAAAACTTCTTTCCTGACCAGATTAATGAAGAGGACTTGAAGACCAGATGGTCCTGATGTTTGCTTATAACCAAAACATGAGAAAGCTTATATTTAGAAGCTAGTGATACGGGTGACCCAAAATGCCAAAAGCTCCTAGAGCTTGCCAGTCTGCAGAAAGTAATGCAAATTTTAAAGGACATGGTTTGAACTGGAAAGGCTCTGCTAGCAGTTGCATCTTGTGCTGTAAAGTAAACAGGCTTTTATAGTGTTATGAAATCTTTTTGCTGCACCAAAACAGAGTTAGATTTCTCCTTTAGTATTTAGTTAAATAATAAGAAATAAATTAGTCTATTTTTGTTTTTATTTTAAAGTGCTCTCCAAGAAGAAACAAAACCCAATAATTCATTCTATTTCTCAGCAGTATATTTAGTGCTCTGAAAACCGTCCTTAATTGTACAGCAATCAAAAGTTTCCGCTATCTTTTTCCATGCAGGAGCTAAAAAACCTGATAAAAGTAAGAGACGTTTGGTTTTAGATAGAACTGCATCTCTTTTTCATTTCAGCATCACTAAAGCCAGCTATGGGAATTGAGCCAAATTCTTATTCATACACTTCAACTGTTGCAAAAATACAAGGTCAAATTTATTTTATTTCGTAGTGACAAATGCTTTTCCTCCTAATTTTGTGGGAGTGTTTTTCTCCATACAAGGAATAAATTGTACATTCTGGAAATAAGTTAGTCATTCTGAAGTTCAGAATTCATGAAGCTGTTCCAGCAGAGAATGGATATGGAATTGCAGCAAAATCTCAAGGTCACTGGGAATATTCTTTGGGGTATTCTTATGTGGCTTATCTGTGCTCACATGCCTAATTTTTTTTTCAGTGCAAAGAATAGCCACTTGCAGAGAATGGAAGCCTTAGCCCGGCCCTGTGCCATCCCTTATTCAAGTTCTTTTATACTCCTCTTTTTAAAGAAGCTGTCAAGTTCTTTTCTGAAGCTGACAGGAAAGGCCAAATCTGCAGTACAGGAAGAGAGGCAAAAAAGAAACTTTTTGTGTTGATGTTTTACTAAGTGAGCTAAGGAGAATTTTAGAATCATGTAATTTACTCTGGAGGCATTTACTGTACATAGCTATAGTGATGGTAATTTCTTTCATTGTGGAAGTGAAAAGATAACCATCAATCAGTTGTCAATTGGTCAATTGCAGAAGTGATGAAAAGAAACTGGTAGGAACAATCACTTCTGTGGCTACCTAGACTATTTGGGGTTTTAAGGAAAATATGGGAACCGGAGTCTGTAGAAATGGAGTGAGGTTGGAACATAAAAAAATAAGCTGTGCAGGGGTAAATGGATCCCCTATGAATACTGTTTTTTTGGGGTTCTTTTTGTGCAGAGTATAAGTGCTGCAAAAATATACAAAGTGGAGTTTGCACTAAGGACCTTTGAACAGAGTGTGTTGAGAGCTGGAGATGTGATGTGGTGCGAGTATATAGAGTGTTTAGCTGGAGCTTTGGAAATTGCAGGATTTTTTGTAAAAAATGAGCAAACAACTAAACTATTTTAAATATTGTTATATGTCCAGCAGTAACTGCAGTTATAACTTTATGTGTGAAGGAAAATATGGCTTGTCTTGTTTCAGAATAAGAGAGACACTATTATGTTTCAGTTGCGAAGTGTTGTAAGAAAGAATATGAGACCAGGTGTAATACTGTTTTTAAATACATAATGTGGAAGTTGCTATTAAAATGAGCCACATGGCACAGGGTGGCGTGAATGCTGTGCATTTAGCAGTTACTTAAGCAGTGTGACAGGCACGTATTTCATTATATATGCATATTGCGGCGGGGGGGAAGCTTAGGACAGAAGCAGAAAAAAGATTAAATTCGTTTATTTATGAAAAGAGTTCAAACATTATCGATACAGGGTGGTTTATGCTGCGGCGTTTTGTTTTGGGCTTTCTTCCCCCCTTCTGTGGTAGGTAATAAAACGGATTACAGGCCCTCCAGAAGGATGAGATATCATCAGTTTGTAATCCAGCCCATGGTTTCCTAGATACCGTATTGTCTATTCTGTTCCGCTATGTGAAAAATGTTGAATATCAACAATGGGTTTCAGTGCTGTATTGTTGAGTTTTGTATGAACTAATCTAGCTTCAGTTAAAAAAAAAAAAAAAAGAAAAAAGAAAAAAAAACTACAGCTTTGGACAAAAGTCTATAGCCAGTGCATTCGTAACTCCCCATCCACAAGAGCTGACTGTGGCTCTGGGAAGACATTTTACTCATTTGATTTCTTTTTTCTTGTAGTCTTCTTCTCCAGTTCTCAGGTGTTCACCACCTATTAGAATTTCACCTGTGTGGGTCCTGTGTTTGAGAAAGTCCCAGGACTTGTCAGCTCTATAGGCCTCATAAAAGACAGCTCTGTTCAGGGTTTGAAAGGTAAGCTTTTGCCTAAGTCCTCTGCTGTCTGTGCTTTAAGATGCTAACTTTATTGGCCTAGTTCTGAAACTTTGCAGCTTATCACTCATTTGGAGCTTTTGTAGCGGGTGAGCGAGGGGAGAAGGTTTCAGCTTAACAGGGAAAATAACCAGTCTTGGAGTGAGAGGTGGTGGGGTTAGAGAGGGGGTGGATTTGAATGAAACGTGCCTTTCCTCTTATAGAAATGGAATTGCAACTAACTAGTGGAAGTAAGGAGTGTGTTACCTGCACAATGAGTGTTTTGAGACCAGGTATTCTGCAAATAAGTTTGCTCCACAGATAGAGTGAGAGTAAAAGGGAAAGTGTGTGACCTGTGGGCATGATATTTCCAGGACATGGGGAGCACAGGCAATCGTATGGTTTTGAACTGCCTTGCCATAAGCACTGGATTGTTTTATTATTTGTTTTTCTTTTTTATTTGTTCGTTTTTCTTTTTTTTTTTTTTTGCTTTTCTTGTTCTTTTTTACTTTGGTCTCAGAACTGTCTTAATGTTTTGTGGAAATGCTATTGGGGGTGCTGTTTGCTTGAAATAAAGTGGGCGGGGAACAATTGAGGGTAAATAAGATTAGTGATCAGAAAGATTCTGTCAGTCCAATTTATGAAAGAATTTGTGTTTTTTTCTCTTCAAATAAGATTTTACTAGATTTATTAAAGCAATTGAACAATAAGCAAAAGACTCTACAACAATAAGAATGTACATATATATAAGCTGCGGTGAACTAGATTAGATGCACCGTAAATATTTATTTGTGAATTTAAAAGTGTATTGTTAAATGCTTAACTTTAATATGTGCATTTTATGTTAAAATATTTCTACCTTTTTAATTACAAATTACTTTATATATATATCTATATTTCTATTTGGATCTTTTCAGTACATAAGATTGTGAATTATTTTAATTCCTTGGAAAAGTAACTTTATACACAAATACTTCCATGCTTACTGTAAATGGGGGAGGGTGGTTTTTGTGGAGTAACAGAATTTCTCAACTGCTTTATTTATTTTAATATAAGCAATATATTGATATTGTGGTTAGAGACCAACTTCCAAAAATCCTTCAGACATTTTCTCATCTCTGTTGGAAGGTTTTTGCAGAAGATATGCCAGCTTTCAAAATCTTCTCTTTACCCTGCTACCATGTGAATGTTTTTCCCATCCCCCTTTTAACCCAGGAATTAGAAGAAAGTACAGATGATGCTTGCTTAACCCTGCATTTAGTGCCAAGCAGTGATGTGCTCCCTATGAAACCATTTCTGACCCTCTCCTTGCAGTGATGAGCCTGAATTTTTCCCCTTCCTTGCCCATCATTGTCGGTCAATTATGGGATGGAACTGAACCAGAAAATCTGGTACAGTCTGGCAATTAGTACAAAGGGTTTCCAGTCTAGTGTGAAGACAGAGATGCAAGAGCCCCAGCAGCTAGAGAAATAGTTTTGATTGGCCATGGACACTGCCTTTTAGTGCTGCTTGGTTACTTCCTAAAGATACTGGCTCTTCTACCCTACAGGTCTTCTCCTTAAAGTACTGCATTACGGGCCTACTTTTTATAAGTCTTTTGGGAAGTGGGGGGGGTCTTCTTTTTTTAGCTCTGGCTTCTCCCATTTGCAGACTGTCATTTTAACCCATCAAACAGACACATTTTGACTTGTACAACAAAGAACCAAGTTATCAACATTCACAGAAACTGACATTTTTAATTCAGGCTTCATTATGTCTTCGGTTTATGACAGTGAGCTACAAAGACATTTTAAGGTTTTTTTTCTTTTTTCATTCTAAATTCAGCATTGGGATGTTTATCTTTCTTTTAATGCTTGTATTTCCCTTTCTACCTTTATTCTTTAGCAATATATAATTAGCATTATCAAAACCATCAGCTATTATCCACTATGACTTTTGACCTTTGTTTTTATCTATCTAGCATTTTCCAAAATAAGTTGCAATACAAATTCTGTTTGTGACATCATTATAGTAAAATGTAATTAGTTAAGCTCACCAATACGTTCATCATAAAAATATCTCTTGGTATTACAAAGTTTTAATGAATGATTACATGTGTATAAACTTGTTAAATATCTGGTATTGTAAGATAAGAAATAATAATGAAGCAAAAATTGTAGTTCAGAAATAACAGATGGAAGTTAGGACTTTTTATATGTAACCAGCATTTTCAAGAGTTATCACTGAGTCTGTAGCTGATATTTCCTGCTATCCTAAGAGAGAACAAAAATCTGGTATAAGTTTGACTGAAGTTTAGAAGAAGAACCAGTTATGCCAAATAAAAAGTTCAAACTATTATTTCCAGGAAAGCTGGTAACTTTGCTGAATATATGAAGGGAGTACTCAGTCTGATCTTGTTCAAAACTAAGATGTAGTATAATTAGATAGCACTGCAAGCAGTTGCCAAAGTAATAGGAACATCAGGCATTCAACCATAACCATAGTGTTTTGTTTGTGAGAGTTTTTGTTTCTGCTTTATGCTTGGATAACTGTGTGTTTGGGATGTTGTCTTTTGTAGTTGTAAAAAAGCAAATGTGTGATCTAATTTTCACATGTGTACATGAAATATCACAAATACACATTTGGAGTGTATATTGTCATTTTTTCTTCATTCTGCCTGTCTCTGCGCAGTGGTACTATGGGAATCCCTGAGGGTGTTTTTAGGCACATGATAGCAGAATATTCCATTCAGCAGTTAAATACTCTTTGGCTGTATTAATGGCAAAAAGTATAGTAGCGGGGGCTGTAAATGTGATGACAAGATTAGCACGTTGCCCACTTCAATCAGGTACCTCTTGTTTTTGTATTTATCGTTCATCTTTCTCAGTTGACTGATGGCTGTCACTCAATAGATTTCTTTGGCTAGAAAAAGAGCTTTCTTAAAAGATGTCAGCAGTGCTGTTGAATTCCATAATAGGTTTTTGGCAGTGGCAGTCTACATAGAGCAAAAAATTAGTAGCTTCTCTTGTAGATCTTTTGATAGTGTACGTGGGAAATGATGCGATACTGTTGTTTATTACATCAGGAAAATGAAAGCATAGTGTAGGTCAAGATCTAATCTGGGTACCCAGAAACACGTTGCCGAAGGATGCACTGATGATGCTTTAGACAGGAATTATGTAGAATAATTACCCATACATTAATACTGCCAATTTCTTGTTTGTTTATCAGAGAAATAAGTGAAATGGTAACTTGCATTCAAGTGCTGGGGAAAAAATTATAACTAATTGTGTCATGGTCTGAAGAATTGTTTTAAAAGGACATAAGAGCAATTGAAATTTTTCACCATTTGCAGTTTAACAGATAACCAGTAATGGCACTGAACAATACATACCCCAAATGCACTTTAGTTGGATTTTTTCCATTGTTTTTAGTTCTGTTTGTCTTCAGTGACCAAGAAAATTTGACATTGAAGAAGGACTACCCCATCTTAAGTTGTAACTCTTCGGTCATGATATTATGGCCTTCAGGTTAAGTACTTACACAAACATGGTTGGGTTATGAGCTTTGACAGTGAATCAATGGGTCAGATAGTTTCATGGTGAAGTTATTTTGAAGGAGATAAAGATCTGTTCCTAGCTTTCATCACTTTTCTATCGTAGAATAATTTTATTTCTAAACAAATGTTTTCCTCTTTCCCTCCAAATTTGTTTTCCAAACGCTGCTATGCTTATGGAATATTTACCTATAATTAAAGTTTCAAAGTGACGTTTGCCATATGAAAAAACTGTGGCATAGAAGGGCTGGTTGACAACATTACATCTTGGTGTGGGTTACTGCTTTGGCAATGTGTTTGGAAAGTATTTAAGATCTCCTCTCTCAAAGCATTACAACTGCTTTCTGGATTTCACACTCTTTTCAGATTGTCCTACACCTCTTAATAACTCCCACCTCCCCGAAAGAACGTTCAACAAACTCACCAGCTAGAGAATCTGTTCTTTCTACCATCCCTTTTGCAGTTCTCTGATTTCAGTGGGGTTATGATCAGACCTTAATGCTAAACCCTCACAGCAGTCCAGCTCTTGAGCCCTGTTGGTTGACAGTCTGTCACCCTGCTGAAGAAGTTTGGCTCAGTTGTTGGTTTCATTGCTGCTCCAGAAAATCAGGCAGCATGTTAGCAGAGCTCAGCTGGGCAGTAGTGCTATGCCATAAATGAAGTTATGGAAATAACATATAAGTATCATATTTCGTACATATATAAGTAAAAACATCTATAACAGGAGTCATCTGTTCTTGGCTTCTCACTTTTTATTATTCTGTTTTCTGAGCTTATGAGATCTCTGCCTGGGGGGAAGAAAAAGAAAAACAAACAAACAAACAACACCCACCATCACCATGAAGGTCAGGTGTGCATAGCTATGGTGGGAATTGGTTCATATCAGCTTTTGTGTGCACCCCTGACAAGCTAAGGACCTTCAGCAGGAGCATAGGAGCTTGTGTCCTCCAAGAACGAGGCGCTCAGCAGGCTGGTCTTAGGCTGTCAGCTGCACTCTTTGTGCATCCTGCTTTGGTCATTACTCTGTCGTTAAATGTGTCTGGTGACTGACTGCTGTGCCTGTTAATTTGGGAAATAAGCAGGGGTAAATGTACTAGTCGAAAATTGCAGAGGTTTCATAATGTGGGGGAGAATGAGAGTCAAGCCCGTTGCCTGAGCCATGATCTACCAGCTTTTCTGCTCCTGGAAATGTTTCCTTTGCATGACAGGTCCTTCTCAGCCCTTCTACTCATGCCTGTTCCTCAGGGTGGGAATAGCAGCTGAAAACCTCACCCTGTAAGAGTTTTTTAGACACCTAACAGCATTTTATGCTCCTGGTTCCCATTGACTTTCAATTCAATTATCACTTAGATGAAATTCAATAGGAATAAAGTACCCAATTCCTTTATGCCGCTGAGAACCTCATGTCCTGATTTTTACAGAAGACTACGGAACGAGTGAGCATTGGCTGTTAGTGGGATGTCACAAGCATTAAGAAATAAGAGATTGGATCAGTGTATTTCGTGGGACTTTATACAAATCTAAGCAACTGGTATTTCGTATAAAATAACTGGCTTCATATAAAGGAGAAGGGAAAAATGACTAGTAAAGACATGGTGATAGTTTCTCAAAGAACAGATACCAAAGGCACAAGCAGAAACTATACCATTGCAGGACATGACAGGCTGTGTACTGAGAGACATCTTTTGTTAACACGTGAGCCTTAACCGAAGACTCAAAAAGGAATTTTACAGAAATCAGCTTATCGATGACAAGTCTAAAGGACTATCATGACCCTACAGAGATAGAATTCAAGTAATCAAGACACAAAACTGAGTTGTGACCAACAGGATGCATGGAACTGTACTGGATGAGCATTCAAAGCAATAGGGAAAGCAGGGTATAGGCTCGCTAATCAGCAGGAGGTGATGTCATGGCAAATGAGGCTGAAAATGAAGTCATACCTAATACCTGCAATATATAATATTTTACTTTTTAAAAAATATTAGCTGTGTGGAAATGACTAGCAGAAATAATATAAATTACAAGACTCTCAGCTAATCCACTGATCACAGGCTGAGAAACAGTAAATGACATGACCACCCAAAGTCTCCTGCAGACCTTTTTTTTCCTGTGATTCATTGGCATTGTCATAAGGACATGAATTCTAGAGGTGGCCTCTCCCTCACTTCTGTGAAAAATTATTAAATTTTTAATTTACCCTCTGGGTCTGTCATAGTAGCATAGCTGATTGTTACTTCTTTCTGTTTCTTTCTGTACTTGTAATTGTGTTTTCTGTTCAGTCCTATGGACTTTCCCTCTCCCAAATTTAGTTCTTTAGCTTACCCAGTATAGTATTCCTTGCTGTCATCCAGAACCTATTCATTAGAAATTTTCTGATGCCAGTTTCTGAATTGAGGAGGTAGCTGAAAAGTGGTGCTGGTTTGCGTTATGTTGGCACTGACCAGAGGAAAGGTAAAGTAACCCTTGATGTTTGCGAGGTTCTGTGTATCTGTAAACATAACTACGTTGATAAGGACTAAGGAGAGATTTCATTCCTGATGTCGTAGGTATTCTGCCAGATACCTCAAAGTTAGATACAGATACCTCAGCAAAACATCACCTTTTAGGCTTTAATTTTGTCCTTTGATTTTTTTTTTTTTTCTGGAAAAACAATGTCAGATATGCTAATGATTTCTCTTTGTTAAAATGCTGTTTACAAACAGTCACTTCTATAACTTTTTGCCTTAAAATGTTCAAGAATTTGTTTTAAAAAATTCAGACACACTGTGCTAGAATTAAAAAAAAAAAAAAAGTTCCAAAATTTCCAAAGCACTTTAAAATTTCATTTTTCTTTCTTTGGAAGAATATTTAGTTTGTCAACTACTTCTGTCAGGAGAAGTGTTAGCTTCTGTGTGTTAGAGCTCTAATTAGATTAAGTTGGGTCTGCACTTTGCATGTTCTCCCAAGCTAATTCCCATGATCACCATGCTTTAAAACCTTTATTAGGGGCTTTTGTTAAAGATGCATCACTTTGCTGTTGTTATTCATCTGACAAGAAGAGTGGATTCAAATGTACCCTTCTTTCAAAGCTGTGTTTGTCGCTGACCTTGGATGTTAAACCAGAAGAGAATTCGTTTCTAAGCCCTGCACTGTGTGTGCAATGCCAAGAAAACTGGAGAGTTCTGACTGGCATCCTTCTAAGAGAGGTGATTTGAAAACCTTGTTCTCTCTGGCATTACATCTATCAGAGCCAAAAATACTTGGGTGGTGTTAAAAGATATGTTCAACACTGGCTGTTGTCTCTCTAGCAAGGAGCTGTTAAGATGAAATGAAGAGGGTAGTGCTGTGGAGAAAGAAATCTTGGGATCTCAGTTTGAATGAGGAGGTTATGCCTAGAGATGTAGAAACTTCCTCCTTTGATTCGTGAGGAAAGTGCAAAGAGAGCAACTAGTGAGGTGGCAGTCTGTTAATGATACCAGGTTTTTCAGGACAATAAAGATGAGGACACCTTGCAGGACTGGCTGGAGAATCTTATGAAACTCAGTGAGTCCTTGAAATAGCCCATGAAATTCAGTTTAGATAAGAGTTCAAATGATGCATCCGGGAATAATCAAAACTTTGCAAATACACTGATGGGCTTTCAACTGTCTTACCACCAAGGCATAAGATCTTGTGATTGTAAAAGACAGGTCCATGAAAGAATCTGCTTAGAGGTTAGTGGTGTTCTTCAATGAACATTAGGAATAAATAAGAATAGAAAATATATACAGAATACTTACACCAATGTATAAATCCCTGGCACACCCACATAATGCATATTGCCTGCCCCTACCTTTTCAAAAGGTTCACAGTAAGTAAGGATGATCAGAGGAATGGAGGGACTTCCATTAAAAAGAAACTAAACAAAGTAGACTATTTGTATACCTAGAAAAGGAGACTGTTGGGAGAGAAGATACACGTCTCTAGTCTAAAGCACCATTAAGAGGGTCCCTATACATGGTTTGTGCACAGTCTTTGCCAGGACAAGAAATTAAGGCAGATGACAGATATGACAGCTGGAGAAGAAACAAAAGAAGATTTTTAGACATAACATAATTAAGCAGCCGCAAGGTACTGATAGAGTTTAAAGTTTTTATGGGTTCAAGGGAAGCTTAAACAAGTTCCCAAATACACATGAACATCGTCTGGCTCAGGTGGTCCTTGAGACTCAGGTTGGTGGAAGCTGGAAGAGTACTCGGTGGAAGTGTTATTACATGCTTGTCCTGTTCTTCTCTGGTCACTCGATTCTGGCTACTGATTGGGACTGTGCTGGGCCAGATGGACATTTGGTCTCACCCAGTACTGCCATTTCATGTTCTTATGATACCATTCATTTATGTCCTGAGCTCAGATTTCCTTTTTGTATCCAAATGAAGGACAGATCAGAAACTGCAGGAATAGCCTGGGCAAATAGTTTAAATACTGGTATCTCTGTATTCTTTTTGCATATATCTTCCTGTTCAGCTAAGCTAAGGAAGGGTCTGCCTTCCACAGTGCACCTAGTTGGCAATCAGAGGGAAATACAATCAGAGGCATGTTTTTAAAGCTCACAAGTTCAGATTAATGTGATTTTTAAAAACGCGGGGAAATCCATGAAAAATTTATCAGTATATAATAGCTGAACAATCTCTCCAGGAAACTTTAATTTCTGCTTCTAATCTTTTCATCTCAATCTGCTGGGTCAGCTTTGCATTTCTCCTTGTGTGCACAATGGGGAACAATGTTTAGCTGATGACAGAAGTGCAGGATGGGGATTAAGTACCCCCTAAGCTCTCTGTATTTTAGTAATGGTACCGAAAGTTCCCCAGTCCCTGATTTCTCTTCCCTCCTACTCTTCCAATAAATTAACTCCTAAATCTGAAAATCAAGACATAACTTCACTGGGCAGGGAAAATACACCCTGCAAGTTTTCCTAAATACCCCTTTAGAAAAGGCTTAAGTTTGCTTATGGTAATTGATTTTCCTAAGTCCCTGAGTGTCAGAATTCTACGTTACACTCAGCATGTAGTTTGATGAGAGGTGAATCTGGCAGCAGTCTTAGGTGTCTTCACCTCATTGCTTCTACCCACCTGCTCAGTTTTGGCCCATGCTTCAGATTAGCACCCCTAACCTTAGATGCAGGTTCAAAATGAAGTTCGTCTAAATATTCACCGCTGTTAAAAGCACCAGTTACACCGTGAGCTTTATCTCTGTCTTCCCTTCTCCCTGTGACTAGTGCAAGTGCCATGGGACTGTGTGGTTAGAGAAAACCAATAAGTTTCTTGCAAAAGTTAGTTCTCAGCCCAATCAGCTCATTAATATAACTGAGCACTAGTGCCAACACATCACAGCTGGAGGGAACGTGTGGTTTGGGGATGGGAAGATGGCCTTTTGTTAGGTGATAGCTCAGACTTGGGAAAGTTTAAGCCCTACCATGAAGCTCCATCGCCTGTGACATATTGCTTTTAAGGCTGCATAGTAGCCAGAGCCTTGGGTCAATCCAAGTATTAAGTAACTTAAACAATCTCCAAAAGAAGTTGAGAAACAACTTACACTAGGAATAAAAAGTAATAACAGCCTTTTTTTCAAACACATCAGGAGCATGATTACTGTCAGAAAATCTGTAAGATGTTCAAGGCATGAAAGGAGCATTCAAAAAATATGAAGCCATAGCAGAAAAGCTGTGATTTTTTTGCACCTGTGCTTACCACGTGGGAGGTTGGAGAGATTCCCATCTCAGAATCTTAATTTATGGACTGCATTTTAGGATTTTTTTTCAAATTGAAGTGTCCATAAATATAGAATAAATGAACAAAACAAGCTATAACAACTCATCAGGAACAGAGACGTTCACTCGGGAATTCAAAAGAAAGTCAGGAGAGAAACAGACGATTGTGGTATACAGCTTCTCCGTTCAAATCATTTTGAGCCACAGAACTGGAAGCTGACTAATGCAGCAATAGATTTTAAAAAGGGATTCAGGCAGATCCAGAAAACTGCAGACCAGTAAATCTGACATCTGTGCTGGGAAAATGAGTGGAAACTATAGCAAATAATAAAACTAGTGTAATCTGAATAATTATGACATATTGTGAAGAGTTTATGTAAATTTTAAAAGAGAAGTCCTGGCTTTAAAATATATTGACATTTTCTGAAGGAATCTAAGACAAAAAAGGTAGGAGAATACAGGAGACCCAGCTGATATCACCTGTATGGGTGTTCAAAAGATGTTTAATGAGGTCCATCCACAAAAGCCTTGAAGAAAATAAAATGTGCTGGAATGAAAAGGAAGATCCTCACATCAGTAAATAACTGGTTGACAGTAGAAAGCAAAGTATAGGAATAAATGGTCAGTTTTCACAGTGGAAGTAGGTCGTCACTTGAAACCCCATGGAGATCTGTGCTATTCAACATATTCGTAAGTGATCTGAAAAATAAAAAGGTCAACAGTGAGGAAAGAAAATTTGCTGATGGTATTAAGTTACTTAGGGAAGTTTAGAGAAGGACCAGCTATGGTGTGCTGAGAAAAATCTTACAACGCTGGCAATAATGGCCAAAAATAATGACATGGAATACAGTGCAGACAAATGCACACAGGAAAAATAACTCTACATATAAAGTGATGGGCTGGAAACTAATCATCACTTCTCAGAAATGAGATCCTGAAGTTAAATGGATAGTTCTGCAAAAGTGTCGTGTCAAGAACAGTTGAACCAAAATTTTAAGAATGGAGAACAAAATAAAAGCCATCATTGCAACACTATATAAATCCATAGGTACGCCTGCATCTTGAATAGTCTATACAGTACCAGCCTCCTCAGCTCAGAAAGAATAGAGTAAAACCAGAAAAGGTTGAAAGCCATGTGTCAGGGATGGTCACCAGGACAGAGCAGGTTCAAGGTATATGACTAAGACACAGCAAGCTGGAAAGGATATAACCAGTGCTGGGGCAGGTTGATAAATCTCTAGATCTTGACTAGTTCAAAAGCTTCTTTTACAGCATCATAACAGAAGTAGATATGCTAGCACAAGTGAGGAGATGGTGGACTTCCGTGATGAAAGCGAGAATGGGACAAAAGTCCTAAAACGAGTGTCTCACTGAGGTACAACATCAGAAAGTTAAGAGGGACAAGCAGGGTGCTAATTCTTAAGAAACTGTGCACATACAAGTATTCACAAGGCACATAAATTGTCCAGTTGAGTCTCATTAGGTCCTTTAGACTTTCCCTGTAATCAATGAAGATAAAAAGTGTCTCCATTTGAGCAACAAAGAGCACCTAAATTCAGATCCTCTTCTGAGCTGAACTCCAAAGGACCCCCTCCACCTCCATTAATTAGAAAGGTAGCACAAGGAGATTGGACAGTCAAGAAGATGAAAGTGGGTAGCTAAGTCTGACTGGCTGTACTCTTCCTGTGGATGAGTATATGGAAAGCAGCTGCTACCATGTTATGACTCCTGTTGATGCAGAGGGCAGAAAGCTCCAAATCCTATCTAGAGGCTCTTCTCATGACATGTTTACACAACTGTTACCAGGGGTTGATGGTCTGGTCCCCAGAGAGTAGCGTTGTCTAGCTTGGCAGAGATGTGCAGAATCAACATTGTAATCAAACCACCAGGTACCCCTATCTTATACTAGACTGTAGATAATTTGTCTCTTCTTTTAAAAGAACATCTCTGCAACTCAGGATATGTTCCATTATTTAGGGATTGCTCTTACCAGCAACATTGTAAAATGCTGACATAGTCCAGATATGGCACATACTCTTTTATTTTCTGCCTGGGCACTGTGGCAGAAAACAACCCATTAGGAGACCCATGGAGGCTGCCTGGAGTTAAAGGTGTGGCAGCGATGTCTCAAACTGTGTTTCATTTTGAAGCATTCACAAAACCAGCGTGAGTTCACTAACTTCTTTTACCCATAGTTTTAAGATGTGTATTTTTCAAAGCAGATTTGATTTTTCTAAGTTCTTATGAAACAGGAAGCCTTTAGTATGTATTGAGGGAAAACCATCTCCCTAAATCTCCAATACACTGATGCAGATGAGCAACTTAGTTTTGACATAAATTTGCATTTATTTTTGAGTAATATTTGCCTGCTTGCTTGCTTTATTTTTTTTTTTAAGATTGCATTCCTTCAGTTGTTTCAGTTCGTTTCCTTTCACCATTTTAGTTTTGTAGGTTTTAAATCTCCTTTTCGTCCTTTTGCTATTCCACGAACCACAATCCTTCCTATGGAGAAAGTAAGGGCAGAAGAAGTTTGAGATCAAAGCAGACTTTTGAACCATGAAATTTGAGTGTTTAATTTAGTGTAGACAATTTTGTCTATCTCTAGTAGCTGTGCACTTTTTATATTGCTTATAGTTCTGATAATATTTCTGAATTGGGAGCATAAATACTATCTAAAATTACGCTAGAAAGGCAAAAAAAAAAAAGATGTAAATCTCAATGTTTCAAAGCATGCATTAGTTGCCAAAAACACTCAAGCTGATTCTTCCTTTCTGCAGCAATACAAATAGAATTCAATAATCTTTCATGGTCAGTATTAGTATAGAAACTTATCATCTATCTTTGTTTCTTGGTCATTCTTTGGAAGCTTCTGGGATTTGCTTAGAAACCTCAGAAAGTAGTAGTGAAAAATGTTGAATTTATAGAAATTAATCTGTGTTTTTAATGTAGCTATAGTGAAGTTGCTAGTATTGTAAAGCTTCTTCTGTGCTTTGTTTTTCTTCTCACACATAACCTTTCCACCTAGACTGGCTCTGCAGGGGAGGCCCATTTTTTTGTACATTTTCACTATTGACAACAAATCGTTGCAGGTTGTGCATGTTTTGTGTTGGCTTTTGTAATGACCTAGGAAGCAGCTCGGAAACAATACATTAACCGTTACCTGATTTACTGAAATAATAAATAACTTCAAGAGATTTTGTTAGCAAATTTTTAGGAGATCGTTATTTTTGCCATCTAATGTTGCACACCTTCAGTGTAACTTGCTAATTTTTTGTATCTGAAGGAGAAGGGCATACTCTAATGAAGAAAAATCTCTCTTGGCCATGCATTAGCATCTGTGATGGCTTGAGTATCAAATAATTTTGATTATAATCCTCTGACTTATAATTAAAACAGGTACTGAAATAATTTAAAGTAGTTGAAAATTATTATGTAAAATTCATGCATGGTGTCTTTTTAATAAACAACAACAAAAATCATTTGAATGAAACAATTGGCTCTGGGCACTTCAATTTTCTTTAGAAAAGTTGAGGTAGTCTTAACTTATTGATTTTGAAGACACTATAATAAAGAATTAATGGAGAAAAATATTGCTTTTACTGTTTTCAGATAATGCTTAATGTTGTTGCAAATTATAAAATTTAATTAGCTATATAAATGCCAGAGGAACAAATAATGTGCTATTGTCTTGATATCTTTCCAGAAATTAGTCTTTTAAAACAAATTTGCCATATTAATCATCTAAAAATATTTTTGATCACTGAATTAATAGTTTGCAGCCTGTTTTCAGGTATTCATTGCCATAGGTGATTGCCTCTTAATTACTACATGGGCTCTTTCTATTCACTCTTATTAATTCATGTTTTCTGGCACAGTCCCAAAAGGCAGCCTTGCCCTATATCTTCTAATTACTTCTATAATTGAATTTGCCCACTTTTTCTAACCTATTTTTTAAACTGACTGTGTTTGTTCATGGTTTATTGTGTCTTTTTTGTGTCAGTTCTCTGCAAGCAGAATGTACATTGATTCTTTCCTCGTTTCTCATTAATTTTCAAGAGCTTTGCTGCATGTCTGTTTTTTCAGCCTGTCAGACCTATTGCTAGACCAAAAAAAAAAGATTCTTATTATTAAAGGTTAGGTAAAATAGACTGAAGTTAATTAATTCATTAGTAACTCTGAGCCAATTACTGAAGCCTTCTCTTATTTATATACTTGTTAACAAGACAGAGATGAGAAAGGCCTATTATAGGCACATGTCCTTCAGAAGTTGGGCAAACCCTCTGGAGCATATGCATTTAGTTCCACCAAAGAAAAAGAATTGATTCCAAAATGAAGACTTGAAGATCTAGCTAGCAAATACTTCATAACCTGATGAACCTTCTTCTGGCCATCCAAATGTTATTTTGGATTCTGTCTTTTGATCACAAGGAATAAATTTTAATCATCAGCCTTACAAAGTGCACACATGATGTTCAAACATAAATATATTGGCTTGCCAACTGCCCTAGAATTATTTCTTGGGAAGTTTGGAAATAGTTGAACAAGGAGGAATTACCCATGCATATCTATGCAATTAAGACATGAGTTGCTGATTGTGACTTCACACAATTTTCTTGTATTGATAAATGCAAGGAGAACCATAGCTGGAAAAAAATGAATTTTTGGTAAATACTCAGCATGTTATGAACCTTACCTGCAAGCTGAAGCTGTTCAGAAGCTAAAGCCTTGTAAACAGAATTGGGAAGGTATCTAGTGGGTCATTGATCAAGGTCAGCTGTTTATATTAATGATATCAACACTTATTTTAAACGTTGTATTCAATACCTGACCTTATATTTCTTGAGGCTAAAGTATCACAAAACACCGTTCTCTCTCACTGAATTCATAAGAATGCAACTTATCATGCAGTGTTGATGCAAGACTGTTGTTTTTAAAAGGATTACTGATCCTTCACTGGGGGGAAAAATCAAGCAAATCTTTGGGGTTTTGTTTTCTGATAATTCAACAATTTGACTAAAGATCATTAGAATTAGAAAGCCTTTATAGCAATTGCTTGTCAAGCGTCTTGCAAACGTGGGCTGATAGCTAGATTTAGAGGGAAATGGTGCTAGGATTGAGAAATATTATAGGAGCATTTTAAGAAAAGAGACAAAGCACGGGTTTAGAAATATCTTCCACTTAGTCCTTACAGAATTTGAATCCAAATAAATTTAAACAGGAAGAAAAAAAGTTTTGGAACCGCTGGGGACCAGAGAGCTTGGCTTAGCCCAGTCAATTACATTTTGAAGAAAAATTGGTCCATAGATCTAGATTTAAAATGGTGCAAGAACAGCAGTTTCTAAATCGACTGGAAGTCCTACCCCTGTGCTAGAAGTTACTTTAGATTAAAATCTTCAGCTAGCACTGTAGGAATTATTCTCCACTCCGCAGTTCTTTCAAACCTGTGAGATAATATGAAGAAAAGGAATAAACTAATACAGCATCTGACAACTTGTGCTATTTGAGTTATTGGCAGTTATCCTTAAGACTGCATATGAGAGACTCCAGATATTTAGATCATTTCAGTAGAAACAATGCAAACAAGTTTTTGAAAATTTTAACAGTGGTGCATTTAGACAGATCAGAATTGTAA
Source organism: Pampusana beccarii (assembly GCA_013399365.1). Lineage (NCBI taxonomy): Eukaryota > Metazoa > Chordata > Aves > Columbiformes > Columbidae > Pampusana > Pampusana beccarii. Next base: position 429,900 of record VWYH01003827.1, on the reverse strand, counting down.
TGAAATTAAATATAAGGTTCCCTTAACACTTCATTTTTCTACTAATGAGCTGTTATCAGAATGAGTCCTATTTTATGTAATAGTAATGAAATATTTTTTGCACTGTCAAATGTACGTTATGAGGACTGGATCACTTACCTGCCCCCTACGTTAACAGTGTTTGCAGTTTTGGCAGAACCTGAGGGCTTGCATTAGCTCCATGTGGACAGACCTTCTAACAAAGTCACTACGGTTTTAAGCAAATGAGAGACGCGTTTCTGTGGCATTGGTTAAGTTATCAGAACCAGGGTAACTTAGACGTTGAAATTTAAGCTGTTCATCAAGTACATGATGGGCTTTTTGATAGTGTGGCTTGACAGTGACAATATTATCAAACCAAAGTAATGGAGAGTTTGTGGTGATTAGTCCATGGAGAACAACTGTAGACAGGACAGGAACACAATTTTCTTTTTTTACAAGACAATGCAACATAACTCTAAAATTATAAGAGCAGTCATAAAAAAAAAAATGATGATTTCTGTCTGAGAAGTTGCTGGTTTATCATGGTTTTTGTAGTTCTTGCATGTTTTATAAATTTATTTCCATCCTTTATTTATGTACAGGTTTTGCTGCCTTTGACTCTGCTTCCATTCTCTATACTGAATCGAAAAAATCACTATTAGCTATTTTCTTTCATAGTCACTCCTAGTCTTCTTTACTCAGGGTACCCTCTAGCATGTCTTGAAAACATTCCTCTGCCTGCTGTTCTTACCTCACTTTGTGTGAATGCATTTCAGCTTCTGCAGAAGCCACTGTAGCACTTTTTACTTAATTCCGTACCCTTTCAGTAACTTCATGTAGTCATCAAGGAACTTGTAAAGAGTGTATTGACTTTTAGGAACATCCTTGTTTCTTGTGTCACTTCCTTTAATTCATTATTGGTTCTACTTTGTAGAACATCCTGTGATCACAGCAAGTGAATAGGCTGAATCGAAGTTGTAAATTATAATCATCATTTACATACAAGGAAGGAGGGATGCTGAGATTTCATGACTTTCCAAACATGACAAGGGAGGAGTGTGGCAGAGCCAGCAGCACAACACCTATTGCCTGTTTTGTAGTCCTGGGCTTTTGCTATCAAACTGTCTTTTCAGTCCTTTCTAGTACATACTGTGATGATTAGCTGACTAATATGGAGGTATCAAAAAATATGTATATTGTTACAGTGAGTGGAATCTTACAATTGTCGGTGGATGTGAAAAACTTGTTAAAGAGGAAACATTTCAAAGTATTTTCTTTTACTTTTCATGAAATTAGAGCTTAAGTAACATTGTTTAGGATCTTGTATATCAGAACTTTTTCTTGTAGATCAGAGACGTACCTGGAAACAATTCTCCTGAGTAAAACAGTGAATGTCAATAATGTTGATCAACAACGTTTCTGCTTTCCTGACCGCGTGCTCTTTGTTGACTTCCAGTCTAACAGTGTTTAATCAGAATAAATAGACAATATAAAATAAAACTGTGACATATTCGAGGGAAGGACAAAAATACGTTCAAAGATTTCTTTGATAAACACAGTCACTTTGCACAAGGCGGGGAATTCAGCACCCAGTGCTGGCCTTAGCCCGAAGCAGGGGAATTGTGCACTGAGGGTTGTGTGCTGAAGTTGACCTTTCTTTCTGGATCTTGAAAGAAGAAAATCATTAGATCTCTCCTCCTTCAGCGCTTGAAGCACAGCATCAGAGGAACTTATTTCCCAGTTTCAGCCACCGCAGTAGCAAGCTCAAGCATTGAGACTTGCAAAAAGAGGGAGCAGTTTCTGTATTAAGATGTAGTTGATAAGCTGTTTCTTAACTGATACTTTACTGTCGTCTTGAGTAAGCTGCAGATGTCTTAAGAAATATATTTTCTCTTTCTTTAACCCTGAAGAAGAGGAGAGGTTAATGAATGGGTTTCAAACAAGGCAAGAAGTTACATGCAATCTATTGACCTTTTAAAGCTTAAGACCATTCCTGGTCTTTCAGGTCAGTTTGTAAGAACAGATAAGATATTAATTAATAATAAAGAGAGAAAATATATAATTGCAAGTAGAAATTAATATTATTTTTAACAAAAACTTTTAGTCGAAAACGTCAGCCCGGTACTTATCACGTGCGTTTCAGGGGGACAGGTCAGTCCTTGTGTTCGTAGCATCTGTTTCAGGACACCTAGAAATGTAATTGTGTTTCTTATGGGTATCCAAACCACTAATATGAAACAAACATGAGTAGGTATCATCTGAATGTTGGCATTATGTATTTTGCGTTTACAGTAAGTGCCACCACTCAAATGCCAAACCTGTGCTTAACATTGTGCCAATTGGCCTCCTCACTGATAAACCTTGACAGTACATTGTTCTCTTGTCAAGGGGCATTATCCTAGCAATTCAGCAAAAATTTTTCTTCATTTGGACAGTGCATCTTTCAGACATTCCCTTCTATTGATTTGTTTTCTCCTGTCCCTTTCTCCTTCTTTTGTTTTCTTATCATAGCTTCAGGTTATTAAGTGCAAAGTATTGATGGGAATGGATGCTTTTGGTCGATGGAGAGCTAATGCATCCCTAATCCCACCATTGTTACAGAGTTATGCTTTACTCTGGTTCCTGATGGGGGGAAAGGTGCAAAGCTCTTGATCCTAGTTTTATTTGTCACAAACCCATCCATCAATCAAGCACAAGCATGTCGAATGCTGAATGACATGTGGGTCTCAGCTGAAAAAATTCGATAACACTGTATTGTCAGGTTGCTCACTATTTTTTTTTTCGATAAGAAATACATTTGACTGAAATAGATAAGCATGCAACTACTAAAGACTTGAAGAGAGAGAGTGACATGCGTGGCACCAAAGGTTGTCGATCTTTGGTATTAATGATACTTATGAGTAAATAAAACAGGAAAAAAGCTCTAGACGTGCAACATGCTTAAATCTTACAGATTTTTTTATTAAGTTGGGGTTTCAAGTTTTTAATCTGGACATGTATTATAGCCTGCCACCTGGGTGGAAATGCTGATAGAATCTGTGACTGAATTTAGATTTTTTAAAAAATTGGTTAATACAGCACGTATTGATGAAAATAATATTATTAATATATGTTGATTAATCTGACATGTATTGTTTCTGAATAAGCATGAAGAGATAACGATAAATATGTAGGTATGATCCTTTTAGGATTTGAAAACATTTGAAATATATAATTATAGTACATATACACATAGATATTTCATGCTACACAAATACGTATGGATGAAATTTCCAAAATGTCCTTTTAAATTGTAATTGTATTCCAAATATGGTTTTGTATCCCTTTACAATAACTATTGTGTGTTGTACACTAGTATATTGTTGAAAGCTTATTCTATTCATACTCAAGACAATCGCATTTAGGAACTGTTAAGATGTATCTATATCTATACGCTGTAAGTTTGGGAAAAGTAACCAACAGATCAGAACAATTTAGAAAATCCTTTTTATTTTCTTGCCATATAAGTAGACATTTTAGAATGGAGAATCATATTGTATGACCTAAAAAATCCATCAGCAAAGGTAACAAAAAGACAACCCAAATCAGAGGCTCTACGATAAACATGATGTAGCCCCAAGTACTAGCACACTCTATGAGTAAGCCATTTTTTCTCCGCTCTGTGACTAGGGGCTACAAAACTGCAAAAATCAATGTGGGAGTGCTTTAGATTTGTTGGGTAAATTACATGTGCTTGACTGCTCTATTGTATCTGGCCCATATTCTATACCAGATACTTTTAGATGGAACTGTCACATAATACATATACTCTATATTGATTTTTATAGATTTAACAGAGCTTGAACTGTACTCCATGGTAAGCAAGGAAAAACTTAAGAAGTGCAGCTTCCTAAAATTGAGATCAACACATAAATATAGAAATACTATGGAATGTTTGTCTCTGGGAATCTCCTGGACCAGTTTTTATTTGGTATGGACAGAATCAGCACTGAGTAATCAAAAACTCAGAAACTCCTGGCATTAAATATTTGTTGGTTTATCTTCAAATTATTATTTTAATGGTGATTTTACTATATTTATTTAGTGGATTTTTTTAAAAAGTACCAAAAGCAAGTGAACATGGAGAGTTATAAAAATTTTTAAAAGACATTCTGAGTATTGCCTGAATACCAGATGTTGCCAGATGAAATCCAAAACACCTCTGGTAGCACCAAAAAGCATTTTGGGGCCTCTGTATGTATCATGAACAAATTCTTTTAGATCCATTTCAGTACATGCGGTAAAGACTGTGGCTCTCAGATGCAGGACACTTAAGTCTACACATGTGAGTAAGTGGTCTCATTTCAAGTGGCGTACAACTTATTAACTAAAAACAAACAAACAAACAAAAATATTTCAAATGTCTAAATATGGAAACGTGGAAAATTTGGCTACCTTTGAAAATCTCCATGTTAGGTATCAAATGTGAGGTAATCAAGCGTAAACAGTTCGCTACCTTTCAGGTCACAAGCTACTGTGACAGGACTGATAACACTCCCTAATAAACCCGAAGAAGGCTAATATTTTCTCAGGGGAAAGTGAAGATAATTCTAACTCTAAAAAGCAAAGCAAGACTGTAAATGTTAGTTTGCATTCATCGTATTTGTGAACAGTGTGTTACTATAATGACATGTGTTCAAAGTAATCACATTTTTTAAATACTGACCTCCAGTTGCTGTAGCCCATAAAGAAACACAGTTACATTTGCTTTTAAAATAGATCCTTCTGGCTTCACATCCATCCAGCCATCAGTGCCACTGAAACCCTGCGGCACTTGTGAAGTCACAACCCAGCCTGCACTTACCAGTATGGCTTGTAACACAGGAAAAACATACGGGGTGTGGGTCCTGTGCTGAGGGACTTCTGGTCACTTCTGCAATGAGGAATGCTGGAAATGTATTTAAAGGAAGGAGAGAAAATTGGTCTTACATGTCAAAGGAATGCTGTCACATAACTAGCACTGCTCCCTGTTCGTCACCTCTACCTTGACCCACTGGCACAGGATCCACACGGGTCTAAGACCGCAGGAGCGCTGAGGCACTTCAGCTACTCTGCCTACTTAGGGTTTTGAACGCACGGAGAGTTGGCAACGTGTGGCCCGTGGGTTACATGCACCCTTACAAACGTCCAGCTAGAGCCGTCCACAGTTCAGAATCCCACTTTTTAGCTTTATAAATCTCTTTATGGTTCTGCTGTATTTAAAAATTGCAGGACATGTCCTCAGCTGGTGTTAATTGACGTAATTCCAATAATGCTCTTGTTAGGACAGCAGTTTCTGCTAATGAATATCCAGCACTGTATCTCTGCTAGCATTCAGATGTGGTAATCAGACCAGCCAGCCTCTAAGAGTAAAGGAGAGCCTTGTCAGGGGGCCTCCACTTTAAAACTTTGTCTCTTGGTCTGTCGATCCTTTATTTTATTATTCTGAGGGCATTTTGATAACCCCTCTGTGTTTGGGTCTTCATGGTGTGAAGGTCTGACTAAATAATGAGGGTACCTTCTCTTTTATCTTTAGAGGGAGGATTTACTTATTACTGCTAATAATATGGGTCAGATTTTCAAAGGTGTTTTAACTTCACCTCCATGTTTGTACTGCTTAAACACCTGCAATTGCTTTTGTATCCAGTCACTTCTACAGAGGAGCATTTACCATTATTTTGCTATGCAAGTGATGTTTGTGTGTGTATTCTTCTGTCTTGTTTCTATAGATAAACATACACAGGCACAAGTGGGTGTCATGCTCTTATATGGTATTTTGCAATGCTAAGTATTAAGTGGACAGGATAGTAACACCATTTTCATTCTCAAGATAGATGATGGTGTTTTCTACATTGAGGAGAAAAAAATAATACTGTGAATTCAACCTTTTCCTTTAATTTTGTACTCCATCTCATGTGACAAGAGGCCATAAAACATCTATGATCATATTTGAAATTTCCAATAGATGAAATGCCTCTTTATATCCTAATGCTACCTGCTGTGCTACCTAGTGGTACTGATTCCTCATGTTTATGGCACATAAATTAGTCATATGAAAAGAAAATTTAGCTTTCACAAAACCAGTGTGGCTCTGTTCCTTAGACAATAAAAGAAGGCTTGCAAATATAAATAAAAATAAAAATAATAAATAAAAATAAATTTTTAAATGCATGCAAATATGGTGTCATCGATGAAAAGCACACTTTATTCCAGAGTTCAATTCTACTTATGTAGTCTTAACCATTTAACACGACTTCTGATTGCTGTCTTTCTGAGAACTGGATGCCAGTGAAGGAAACATTCTTTTGTACCTTAGTGGCAGCTGTGCTGTATTTTCAGTTTACTCTTAGGTGCTACAATAGAGTCCCTGATAGTACGCTTAGATGCAAATCAACTGCTGAAATGAATGACAGTGACGTTGTTGACATCCAGTATATATTAGAAGTCAGTGAGAGTGTCATGTTGGTCTATGTCTAGTGGACGTCCAGGACCACTCAAGAGGTTAAGGACGTTGTTCATCAACTGGGAATGCAACTTGAGAAATGTAAAGCCAATAGAACTAGAAAGAAAGGGCAAAACACAATATGATTTGTCTGTCTAAGTGCCATATGGCATCTCTTTAAAATGTATAGTACTGGGGAAAAGAAGAGATTAGTGCAAAATGTAAGAGCTGCTTCATAGGGCCCTAAGGAGCAACAGTTCAAGATGCTGGAGGATCCAGACAGCCTCGCCTGTATCTTAAAGAATGAATGATGTCAAGCTACAGAAAATGATGCATATAGTACTTCTCGTTAGCTTGACACGTGTACCAGGGTGGAATGATCAGCACAGTGCTCTTGCATGATTGCCATGTGTGTACGTCGTACTGTACACTTACAGCTGTTGTACAACTGCACGGTTATGCTGAGTTTGCAGGAGTGAAAACCTTCCGCTGTAATCTACAGCTGAGGTAACAAGTTGTAGTATCTCTCTAGTGGCTTGCTACAAAGAGAGTTTGCTGAGATCACTTACAAGTTTTCTTAAACTTCCTCAAACTAAATTTTAGCCATTATAGGTGTGTGTTATTACTTCACATCTTCATGCTAGTTTGGTGGGGTTTTATTTGTAACAAGAGTAATTGCTCATCTCCACGCTTGCAGCTTGGTTGCATCTTGCGCCGTTGCTGCTCTCCAGGCAGACACAGTTGCCTGCAGTTGGGTTCTGCTCACTGAGTCTCACATGGTGCAGGGGCACAGGACAGGGTCCTCGCTCTGGGTCCCTCAAGGGCAGGAGGATTTCTGCTGATTCATCCCATGTCTGACACCTTTCTTGTGAATTGGGATAGCATGGCTACAATGGTTTCTAACTCCCGGTTTCTGAGACAGCTTCTTCAATTTCCGTTTCCTCTTTGTATCTGAATTTGAGACTATGTCAGGACAGCAAGAAAACATAGGTTTGATATTTTGCAAATTAATACGCATTTGCTTTATTCTTAAGACACATGCAAGCCACTACCAGGCGGCATTTCAGAACCTTAGTGGTCCAAGATCTGGTTTGAGCAAAATCAATAAATAGTACATGTTATTATATATTCATATATATATTCTTGTATATACTCAAATATTTTTTTTTATATATTGGTTTTCATCTGAACCAGCTGAACTGATTCAACTGAACTTGCAGCCACACGAATGTAAAACAACAAAAAATAGGTTATAGTATTAAAGTGTATTTCCAAACCAATAATTTTGAGAAAAGGAATCTAGGAGAAGACCTTTGCTTAATTTCCACACCTCAGTTTAATTATTTTTTAAGAATGGAATGAAAATCTTTGTCTGGTCTGGATTTTTCAAACATCTCTGAAGTCTTACATTATGAATTTTATTGCAGTACCAAAAGAGTTATTTCTTAATTTAGCACAAGCAAAATTTTAAAGCCCTATTTGTTAAATATGAAAATATAGATATATCTGAGAAAGCTACAAATTATTAAAAAAAAAAAACAAAATACCAATTAAAAAATGAAATAGTTGTTCCTAACTGTTTGTAGACCCTTTTCCGTGTCCTTTATTTTTGCTAATTTGCCAATGATTCCTGCAAAGAAAAAGAAATCAAAAGAGGATTTTTGAATTGGTCCCTACAGCTGTAAAACTTCAGTTATGAGATAAAAACTCATGGAGTGCTGTACAGCATTAACTGAGAAGAGATGAAATTGTTCCATCAACCTGAAGCCCCTGAAAGCTATTCATTTTCCACTCTTTATTCTCATGTAAGTCCCAGTAATGTCAATGAGAGCAACTTGCACTCTCAAAGCAAAAATCCACCCAAAGGCAACAATTCATAATGAAAAGAAGAAAAAGAACAAAAAAAAAAAAAAAGCTCAGGAACAAAAATTTTCCATCTTGAATTTAAAAAGCCTCAACTTCACCACATATGTTTGATTCAAACAATAAATTGTTGGCTGTAAATTGTTTGTAGTTGGAAAGCTGTATTTTTAGAGGAAATAATCCAGAAAAGCATTCCGCAGAACTCATGATAATTTGATTGCACAGTCCATATTTGGAGCATATTAGCATATTCACTTGTGTGTACAAATATGCGTACAAATATATAAACTGTCATCTCCCAGGCAGCAAGAAGAAAATTGACAGAGGAGGCTCAGATGGGGGAGAAAGGAGAGGGCTGCCAGTAAGGCGGAAGGCTTGCCAAAATCCTGTAAGTGAAGGAAACGAAACAAAACGCAGAGAATAGACAAGGAGAATGAGTGGCTAATTACTGTACATCCCACTCAGCTAAAAATGAAACACACAGGCACGAGACATCAGAGAGGCGCATATTGCATAGGCACATCCTGACAGCGATGACAAAACAGTGTAATCACAAACAGAAAACTAGGAACCTTTTCCTCTGCTGGCAGTGGTGGCTGAATGTATCCTAGCAGAGAGGCTGTTATTCCCCTGTCACTGCCGGTCCCTTTTCTTTCCTGTGCGGAAAGAACTGGCTCTGGGAAAAGCGAGACTCCGGATCTGCCAGGTTTCTTGTGCCTGCAGCCTGCAGGGGCCAATTTATTTCTCATCAGGGCCAGTGCTTTCCCTCGCTCTTCCTCGACTCAGGTGGCAGGTGTGTTGTACGCTCACACTGGGATGTGTGCAGGTCAAGTTTCGATACAAATTACCGGTTAGAAATTCGGGATAGCTGAGAGATCCCTACTTTCAGCATGATTTACTGTGTCGTGAACAGGTGGTACCTCTTGGTGCTGAAATTTGTTATGATTTTAAGATGTAGACATTGTTTTTTCTTAACAAATCAAGACTCTTGTGTAAAAGGCACAATATGTGGTAAAAAGCTTATGATTTTTCCAAGATTTAGCTGATAATCACCACACATTCCTGTAATTCACCAGACCAACATATTGTTTCACATTGCAGTGAAAGTGATGTGGTTTAGTAACTGCTCATTTTATTATTTTAGTATAATTAAACCAAATATAGCCAAATTAAAGTATTCTGAAAGGTATAACTGTAACTCAAAGCTGAGGAATCTGAACATAGGAGGAAACTACTGAAGCACTTTTGTATTTGCTCATCTCCCTCGAATGGGCTCCTGGCTTGTACTTAGAGATGTACGTGAACTGAAGTAGTCTCTATATATGGGACTTAATTCTCACATTTGGCTGTAGAGTGCTTGCGGTCATGTGAATTGGCCATATAAACTGAAAAAATTAGTGAGTTTGAAGCAGCATAGAGTTGATGAAGAAAGGAATAGCTTTTTATTTCCCAGCAAACTCAAAAGGAGTACATGCTGCTGACTGAAACAGAAAGGAATTACAGGTGGAAGCAATTAACTAGATAGCTAAATATGTACTGGCTGGTGCGATTTGCAAAAGTTGTTGCAAATTGCTCATCTCTCTATGGACCTCAGACTCCCTGCTCAAAAAGGCCAGTTCCTTGGTTTGCAGTAGATGCAGAAGGGTACAGTCGTTCTATGAGGATCCAGGTGCAGCCTCACACAAGTTGATCCCGGCAGCAGTTAGTTTGCATTGGCAGAGCAAATGCACCAAGCTAACGAAGATGCTTCATTAGGGACCTTTGTCTTCTATTTAAATGCCTTGAGGGTGATGTGAGAGTGAAGCAAGAACCACTGTATTAGCAAAGAAATGTTTTAGCTGTCCTCCTTTTTACAGAACACTAGTTAGAAAATGAATAAAGGCAGACCTCTCCAGATGTGACCTCTTTCCCCGGGTGAGTCCAATGCCTTCCTAGTTTCATTTGTGTGAGTCGAGAACCAGTGCCCCACTTCTGAGGCTCGCTTGCTCCCAAGGGGAGCCTTGCGGTGTGCTCAGGGAGCAGCCCTCATCTCCAACTCCCTGAGGGCTCCGTGCAGGAGGCTCCTTGCATTGCAATGTGCTTTTCAGGAGGAAATCCAGTTGGATGGCCCTCTGCTATCAGACAGCTTCACTAGCTATTTCACTGAAGTGCCCAGTTCCTGTCTGGGGCAAAGCAACTGGTTTGTACATCAGTGGTAAACAGCAGTTGTAATGGGAATTGTGGGGTTCTGTAACATGGACAAATAACAAAATCCAGTTAGTTGTAAGCCCCACAAAAGCCATTTGACCTAGAGTTTTATGATTTGTAGTTTATGCATATTGCTTATTTCTTTCATTAGTAAACTGTGCATGTGTCTACATGAGATTAGTTGTTCTTGGAAATATTTTGGAGTGTTATATTTAAAAAGTAAACCACATTATTTCTGTTTAAGGACACTGTGAAATACATTTAAGGAAGCTCTGCAGATATGAAATGACTGCAAAATATTCTTAGTTTAATATAGGGCATTTTTCAACACAGGTTTGAGCTCTGCATTCTGTGGTGCTTGTAGACTGAGAAACCTGTTACAGTGCTGAACCTTGTCTGGAATTATGATGGAGGTACCATTTGCATCTCTCTTACAGAGAAGGGTATGTGACTGCAGTGAGAAGCATTGCTCTTAGACTGCACTAGATGAATAATCTCCAATTCAGGATTGTTTAGTGAAAATATGTTTGTGAATAATGCTTTCTACCATCTTCAGTTGGGTACAGTAATGGTTTACTGTTAGTTACGCATGCCTTAATTGCCTCCCCATTATACTGCAATGCAGCACGTTCAAGCATGACTGTGGAGAAAACTAATGTAAATTTTCCCTCAGCAGTATCAGTTACTGACAGCCTTAGATCTGTCCTCTGGATGCTATACCAAATACAAGCTATCCCAAAAAATCAGATGAAAGTTTTTAGTCCCCATGTCCGTGTTGCTCAGTTGTCCGAGCACAGAACAATTTAGAAGAAAATCCCTTGAAATTCTAGGAAAATGTTGGGAATTAATAAGCTGACACCTCATGGAAACTGCCATGAGAAGAAAAAAGCTAGACCATACAGAAGGCAATCTTCCCAAGGATTAGCCTGTCGTTACGTGAAAATTTCTAAGGGACTCGGTCAATAGCACTCACCATTTCAAATGAAAGGGTAATTTATTTTAATAACAAGGATAATATAAATAAATAAAATTGGCAGAAGTTTGGAATATATTGTATGTAGCAAAGTTTCTTTAAAATTATTGGAAAGCCACACTATGAAGAAATATTGTATCTAATTATGCTCTAACATACATTATGTTTGCATCAAAGGTCATAAATAATATGGAATATATCTCGTTAAATTTCTGCTTGTGTTTCTGAACTAAGGAAAACAAACCTTTTTAATGAAACAATATCTTAACTTACTCCGGAGCTTTATGAGAAAGACAGAAGTCTGTTTTAAATTTCACATATTCAACATGAATATTTTTTCATTTTGGTTTTGATAAACTCAGAAAAGACAGAGTTCATAAAAATGAAATCTTAGCAACATCTGACTCTCTCAAAAAGAAATCTGGCATTAACAGTATCATTTTTACTGATTTGAATATAGAACTCTGGGAAAAGGTAGACTAGAAAAACAATGCAACACCAAAGCTGATCCCTTGGCAGTATGGACTGTTGGCTTCTGACTTGACAGGGGACTGAGAAAAGACGACAGGAACGGTAAAGCTGCCCTTCAGTTCTGCAAGGTTATAGGACTCCAAACTTCTTCCCTGGCAAGGAGCTACTACTGGAGTATAATGACTCAACTCTTTTCATGTCTTTTAATTCCTGCTGGTGCTGGAGGAGGGATAGTGGGGGTTTCAGTGTGCTCCTTGTGCTGCCCTCAATCCTTGTGCAGAAAGGGAATCTTCACAGTGCCAACTTCTCTGGCTTTCTGTAGTTTACACCAGTAGAGTATCCTCTAAATCACTACTGCAAAATACTACTAGGCAAAACTTCCACTAAGTGAGCAACAGTAGCTAGTAAAAGCAAAGAAATTTATTGGTAAACAGCATATAGCAAGAAAGCACCTTTATAACTTCATTCCTTTCCCTTGCAGGATCCCCCTATTCTGCTAGCAAAAAAAATCAGGGTGTTGTGTCAGGTAGAGTCAGGGAAGCTCTGAACCGTAGGATGTGTTACTGCAGCGCTGGTCTGCAGATGATACACTCTACTGCTCTGCAGACTTAATAGCTTGATGGTAAATGCCATGTAAGCATGTATCTGAGTGAGAAATAGTTTTATCTGACTGGTTCAGAGCAAGACCAAAGTAGACACACAGTTGTCCGCACCTGTCAGAACAAACGAGACCAGCAAGGGGAGAGTGTGCTCCATGCACTTCTTATCCTCTAGGATGTATTCACGGAGAAAAGAGAATTCTCCTTTGAGGGGGAATATTTCCATGACACAATTTGCACAGCAATAAATTTAACAAAAGTGAGATTTATTAGAAAAAGCAACTAACTCAGTGAGGCAGGGATACAAAGTAAAGCTAGTTTATTCTGAATAAAAGTATCTCACAGGGATTTATTTTACTTTAACTAATGCTGTAAATTTGAGTTCACCTCTTTGCTTAATTTGACTTATACTGTCCAAATGTCTCAAGGCGGACACGGCTAACTTTGTATTCAAAAAATGTAAAACAAGACCAAAAAAAAAAAAAAGCTGTCCTAGTATTGTTTTCAGCTGACAGATTGTCTTGTTTCAGAATCTTGAATGTTCCAGCAGGTGTTGGCAGGAGGCAGACTAGCTCACAGGCTGAAACATAATAGTAAGAGGAAAAAGACAAAGTTCTTCCTGGGGAAAGACTTGAGAAAATTTTGCTGTATCAGGAGGTGCATTTGCTATTCCAACTACATACAAGTTTTTTGGGGAGGGGGGCAAATAAAGGGGTGAAATATTTATCAAAACCCTGTCAAAAACTATCTTAGACTCAAAAAATTCCTGAACTTCAAGTAGCTGGACACTGGGTGAATATGTCAGGGAAACAGCACTTTATGCTCACTCTGTCCTGACACTCTTTTCTAGACTTCCACTGACCTTTACTGTTGGAGGAGGATACAGAGCTCGACATAGCGGTAGTGCTGCCATTCATATGATTTCAAGTAGTCGGGTCTAGTAGGCATCCTATGTGAATCTGCAATCACACATGCTAAAACCTATGAAGTTCTTAGCTTTTTTTGAAGTCTGTGGAAGATACTTGAAAAATTTGATTACAGTCCTGAATCCACTAACCTGGTTTATACATATTGGAAATAAATTGTCACTTTCCCCAATAGAGCACTCCCATTTTGTGATATTTTATAGTGGGAAGGGAGAGTAATTTAGCTCAAATGAGGGTTTGTGTGCTTTGACCATTTAAGTGGTGGACCTCTTCCAATCTGCTATGCGTGTGCATGTATCATTGTGTTTGTAATTTAGCTTTTTAAGGATATGGAATGTTTAGAATCAAACAAATGTTCTTTTTTCCAGAAAAATAATGTGAGTTAATCTGTGACAAGTGTCCTGACTAAAAGAAATGTAAAACTTTTACTTTTTTTAGTAGGACTTAGTTTAGTCATTCTGGAATGTAGAATAGCTACTTCATCTATTAAACAGTATAGTCTCAGTTATCATCCACTGAAGCACACATTTTTCCAGAGTTGCAATGGAAATATAATGAAGGCAGTGGGGGAAGAGAAAGAGTGTAAGGAAAATAAAATTACACTGGGTCCTCTGAAATGGAACATTTTACTGGCAATAGGATGGGGATGAACGTATGTTGCAAAAGACTTTTCACTTGGATTATAACTTTTTTTTAAGTGGAATATCCTAAATGATATTATGATATTTAGTATGTGAGATTAGATTATTAGCATGAGTAAATGGAGAAAAGGGACATAAAAAGACAAATTTAAGTCATTTGGCACTGGAGGAACAGTACTAACAATACCAATTGACTTACCAAGGCTCCCGTCCAGCAGTTACCAATGTGCTTGAGTTCACCTAAGTGATTTATAAATGTTAGGCTGGATAGCAGTCTAGGATCTCATAATACTGGGGCTAAATTAGTGTGCTATAGAATTCTTGTTTTCTAATTTAGCTTTGCTCACTACGTGAGTAGTGCCACAACAGGTTTTTAAGGGAATCTCAATTACTTAAAAAATAAAATTAACAGCACAGTTCCTTTTTGCTTCTCTGGATGGTAAAAAGTGTCCTGAACGCTGTCGCTGTGCACCCAACAGCAGTGGGGGCCAACGAGCCCCACATTGTGCACGTGCATCACAAATGATAGATAAAATCAAAGGCAGAGAAGTCGTATTGCTGTCATTTGATGATCAACCAGCATCATTTCAATCTTACCCAGAGATCTTTTGTCATTTAACTCTGTTCTGTGTCCTGTCCCCGCAAGGTGTAATGTATAAAAGAATAAGTTAGATACTTGAGCGAAGTAGACTCACATGGATGAACGTATTGAGGAGCTGATGGCTCTCTGGTTTCCCAGTGCCTTTGTGGGTCTGGACTGTACTGTTGACTGTCATCAGCTTACTGAATATAGCGTAAAACGTACCTCTTCACTAACTATTTTATTATCCCTAAATACCTACTGTGGAGAAGAAAAGATAAGATAGATCCCCACTGAACTCACCATGGAAACACTGTTCCTGAGGGGAAAAAGCCACTCAAGATCAGTGCTGTCCACTCTATGCAAGTACAGAACCATTCTGGTGTGTTGTATGAAAAAATACTTGTAGGTGTAAGAATTATAAGTGCAAGTATCTGATCATCAGCCACTGACAGGGTGAATGTAGCCATTAACTAATTAGCAACAGAATTTACATAGCCTGTAACTCTCAAACATTTTTATGAATAAATTGATGGTCATCCAAATACTTGCAAATGAACTAATTAAAAGAGATGATAGGATTCTACAGATAACCAAATGAAACTAACCATTTTTAGTAATTAAAACATTTTACCCTTATGATTACTCACCTAATGCTACTAGGCACATTATTTTTGTCTAGATCGGTGGAAGAATCATGACCTGTCACTATAGATTTTTTTTCTGCTCTTCATTTTGTCTTTTATTTCTTGACTGTGCTGGTCTATACAGCATATTAAAAAAATAATGCATTAGCTTTAGTGCATTAGTTAGTGATTAGCTTCTTAGGCAGGACTTGTGAAAATTTAGAGCATTTAAAATTCTCCAGCTGGCTGCTACTGTCTATTTTGACTGCTACAAAATTCGCTCATACCCACAACATATTTCTCTTGTCCTTTGGTAATTAATAGGCTAGAAGTGCCAAAAAAAAAAAAATCAAATCATTCCTCTTGCCTTTACTCTATTAGAACAGGAACTACGAGCCTCTAAAAAGTATGAAATACCTTACTCTATGTTTACAGATTGTATTATTTGGTAGATATGGCCTTGAAGTATTTTGATTTCATCTTAGAAAACAGGGCTGATCTGGATGAATTCCAGCTGAAGCTACAGGAATTGAAGAATTATGCTATAGAACATAATAAAATGATTCAGTCCCATGCAATCTGATGAGCATCACTGTGTGTAATGGAGTGTGTGTGGTTGCATCTGAAGCTGGTTGTATACCATTGATTACAAAAGTACCTTTTGCACATTGTGTAAGATAATTACTTTGTATGAAAAGCAGACTATTTTAAAGCATTTATTTTAATAAATACATTTAGCACTAGTTTTCTGTATGTGGGTATATTGTTAGTGGGTAGTATTCAAGGCTAAAGCCCTTACCTTTGTGCTGATGCTGAAAACTATCAATTATAAAACACCTAACAATGTTCTACCAATGAGCGCTCTCTGTTAGCAGCACGTTCCTATTCCTCTCTTTAAAAGACAGATATTGCTGCGTGCAGGAGCACCGAGACTGGGGTACCATTGTTTGGGCTGATTAAGGGGAGTAGGAACTGTTCAAATTTTAGGGTTCTTTTCTTATCAGACATCTATTGAACTGAATAACATTTTGTTTTATATCACACTTTTTATGGCCTAGGTATCTCAGAGCTCTTTACAAAACAGTCTGCTTCAATACTAAATATTACTAGTGCAGGGAATGTGTAGGCATTTATTATGTGATCTGCAATAGCTCACATACTCTTTGGCATTTGAACAATGCGTTTAGATAGTAGGGTGATGGGAATATGTAAGATAGTTTTGTTTTCAAGTGTTAAAATAAATGCTTGAGAATCTTAGCACTGAAACCAAGAGTAGGAGGAAAATATTTATCCTGTAGCTCAGAATTTGGTAAAATCTGCTTTGCATCCACCTGACTGTGGAGTTGCAGTAGACAAAAAAAGCCAGAGCAGTAATTGCTCGGTGGAGGGCTGGAGCTCTTGAAAGAAATAGTCCCAACCTACAAACATCTCAAAAGTGCCTTAGGACCACAGAACAAACAGTCCTTGCCACTGAATTGTCTTTGATAGAGTGTCGGACCTCAGACTACCTGTAGCAGGTCCACAATTCCAGCTAATTTTGACCATGTATGAGGAGAAAAGAGAAGGAAGTGTGTAATAAATGCGAAAGAGGCAATAAGAAACAGAGAAGGGGAAAATAAGAAAGCAAGACAGAAAGGTTTCTGCACATCCCCTTCCAAAATTGCTGGTTCAGTCTCAAACAGTACTGGTGCAGAGTTGTCCTCTGTGGCCTCGGTAAAATTACTGCATTGCTAGTAGAGGCTATACAAAAAAATACACTTCTGCAGTTCAGCCACCACAGTTCACAGTCCAGCAGAGTGGAAACTAGGGGAGACAGCAGAATTAGTAAAATTCTGTATTAGCCCCCTGTGTTGGTATAGATTGTCCTGAATGTGGTCTTTCTTACAGGTACAAATATGACAGGCTTACAGCTATGTGCGTACCTTTCTCTGACTGTGCACCCCAGATGCATTTTCTCTTTCTTTTCTCTAGATTTCTGGCAATCTGTGCCCTATCTTTTCCTGTAGTCAAGGTCGGTCTCTCTTCTTTCTCAACCTCCATTTGCTCTCATCTCCCTTTCAACTCTTCTCTGGCCCCCCTCCTTCAACCTGGACAACACTACACCTCTTTTCAAAGCCTTTATTTTTAGAAGAAAATAAAATACATGAAATCTGAATGACTTCAAAACCATATTCTGGTGCTTTCTCTTGCTTCTCAGTCCACTATTGTTGTTCAGACAGTGTATAGAGCACTATATCAAGTAATTGGGTATTATCTTCTGGACTGTAGTTCAGGCACTAAAAATAGCATATTAGTGACCACTTTGTTCCATATGCCTCCTCTTTATAAAAAAAAGCAAACAGCACTTTTTCAGGTTTTCCATGTTGGAACATTAACTTCTAGCAGAGGTGCTATTCTTTTCGTGGTGAAAGCAAAATAAGTATGAGCTGGATATGATCGCTTCCATGTAATGTTGTAAAATTCATTGCCACATTATTATTTTCTGTCACTGGGCTCATACTTGCAAGTTCAGACTGACGTGGTCTCCAGAGCTGCTGTTTGACAGCATTGCTTTGTTACTCTACTGTTCTTTATCCCGTGCTTTAAAAGGCGGTGTAGGGCACTGACAAAATGCTCTCATTAAGACAACCACCAGGTGGGCCACTGTTACCAAAGGTGGCTGATGATTTTGGTTTTCAGCTAGCAACATCTCACAGAAACCTGATTATCACAAATGATAAGCAACTGCCTTCTGCAAACCACACTCTTTTCAAGTGTGCTGCCTGGGCCTCCAGACTTTGGGAATCCAAAATACCTGGTCACTTTCTGAAATCTCTGTGCTGTCTACGATCAGGTTGATGATCTTCAGGTCTGGGCAGTGGTTTCTATCTCTTAATGTGTAAAAGGACCAAATGTGGTCCTGAAAAGTTGGCTTGAAGGCCTGTTTGTTTGGGGTGTCTCTTCCTATGTACCCCTTTCTGTGCAGTTGTTGGGGGACCCTTGAAAGGTACTTTTAATTCTGAAAGTCCTGCGGGTTATTACCCCACTCACTTCATCATCAGCTGCTGAGATTGAGCCTGTGTGCATCACTATAAGGTGATCTCTTTTTCTTACTGCAGATGTTGAGAAGAAGGCTGACCAGCTGACAGTAAAATTGCTTGGTACTGATGAGCCCTTGGCTTTGTTACTGTGGTAAAGCACACATCACTTGACAGCTGCTTGTGCATGGAAAAAACCATAGATGATTAACGGTTTCCTATCTTTTCTTGCTACTGATCTTCTTTGCTTATGACAGATGAGACTCAGATGTCTTTTTTTTAAGACACAGAGAGAGAAAGGGAGAATATTTAAACTTGTCCTCACCTAAGTCTTTTATGTTATCCTAAGGACCTTATTTGTAGTGGAGATTTTTTTTGAGTTTCAGCTCTTCTAAGATGATCAGATCTATCATTCAGCTTTAAAAGGGAACATATATTCTTCCCTTTCTGGATTTTTTTTTTTAATTTGCAAAAGGATATAATGCTGATTTTACTTATTCAGAAATTAAAATAGCAAACAGTTTATATGAGGTGTTGATAATTACCTATATTACTGTAATGCTGTGACAGATGTT
This sequence comes from Pampusana beccarii, assembly GCA_013399365.1. Lineage (NCBI taxonomy): Eukaryota > Metazoa > Chordata > Aves > Columbiformes > Columbidae > Pampusana > Pampusana beccarii. The sequence continues at coordinate 410,982 of VWYH01003827.1, read as the reverse complement.
GGCAAAAAGAGGCAGAAAATGCCTACAGCTGTGCACTCCATGACATCCAGTTTATGCTCAGACAGAAGGCTAACAGATGTTCTGAACTGTCACTTTGCCTAAATGTTTTTAAAGTCTAAGGACCTACTTTATAATTCACTAGGGCCTCGTTTGGTTTCACAGAGGTCCTCAGAATTCCCATCTGTGACAATTAATGTCGAAGACTTTTATAAATCAACCCTTGTCCCTATTAGCCCTCTGCAAATAGATACTCAGTATCTGTATACTCCCAAGACCTCTATTTTTTGTGACCTAGTTATTAGTTTCTGCAACTGGTACATAACATAACTCTTGTTTCACGCAAAAAGAGAATTGCATGATATGAATACAGCTAGAGCACCATGGTCAAAAGATTGCTGATGTGTTTTTGACTGACCACAGAATACCTATGTTAAAATATTTTTTATTCTATTCCCAAATGCTATGGTCATTTCTAAAGCAGTTTTTTAAATGGTAACAACTTCAAACTACTTTTTTTTCCAAAATAAAAATATAAATATTGGTAGTATTAAAATAGCACACTTAAACAAGCATGTTCAACTGCCAGAGATATTCGTATTCCTAGAGAACGTTCTTCAAATATAGTAAATAGGTTAAGGGATACTTTAAAATATGAATCAAGGTTAATATATTAAATTATGTTCTTTAATTTCAAAATAGATATGCTACAAGAGTGGCGCATTTATAATGTGTGCATGTAGAAAAACTGAGATTTCAAATAGTCTTCAGTCTTTAAGCTCCACCCAAATTTTCCAGCATACCTTTAGATAAGTAAAAAATGTCGCTAGTGTAAAGCAACTTAATACTTTATTGATAGTTGCTGTTTCTTTTTAAAAGCTGGATTCCTGTTGTACAGTAGTTTAATAGTTTAAACATTGTGCTAACATAATCAGTGTTTGGCCTCTTCTGTTCCCCAATCCTGTATAGAAGCAGAACTCTAAATTGTACATCTTTCTGGGTTTGTTTCTAAATTACTCCCCACACTTAATTACGAGGATGAGAGGGATGCCTTATTCCTCTTTGTTATAGGCTAAGCTCTCAGTAATCCCAAACAAAAGAGCCAGTTCTGGAAGATATAGGATTTGCTAGCAGGATTATGGTCTCATAGATAATGATGTGCAGTCAGCAGAAGCGAAGCTTTATTTTAATTCAAATAAGCTAGTAAACAAACCACTGACAAGTCTGCTGGTGAGAGTAACTGGCTTCTGTTGCCACACTGGCAGCTAAATTATAGAAAATCTATTATACCCTGTTCACCATATGTTTAATTTAATACAGATACAAATTAAACTATCCACAGTGCCTATTAAAATAACAATACATATTTTTAAAATATATGCCTGCTTTAAGATACATTCACCTGACCTTAAGAAGGGCAATGCTGATTTGGGAGACTACAGCAAAACACATGCTATAGTCAACAGATTCTCTTCAACAACAACAACAGTAATTTGAAAAACCCAGAATATTAATAGTACAGTTTTGTAACAGATAATGAGGTTAATTGGGGTGTTTTACCTTCTAAGCATCTGCTCTTACATACTTCCCTCCCCCTAGGTTCCTGGGCCTTGGATTTTATAGAGTGGCTGCTATCTAATCTGTTGTATACTTTTTAATTCAGTGCCAGCTACAGTATGAGGTTTTTACCCTTTTCCTGTCACAAATAGCTATCCCTCATATCTGTATATTCTCATTTATTAATGTTCTTTCAAATAACCTGGTTTTCTTGACCTGTCAGGGACCTTGGAATTGCTGCTCTCTAATACAGGTGGAGGGTTTCAAATGATGCAGAGGGATTCCTGCTTAGAGTCTATGTTGTTTGGAGGAAGAAGTGTTGAGCACAAGGTGTTGTGGCCCACTATGGACCTGATTGTTATCTTGAGTTCTATAATGGCTAAAGTGGAAACAGACATTGGAAAAAAATGACAATACTAGGAAGCAAATATTGTAAGGATCTATCTAAATCCAGGTGTTTCCAAATAAACTGAGCTTATAAAGTCACTAAGTCACTTAAGGTTATAGGGATCAGCAGATGTTACTGTGATGAAGTGGTGATGCTAGAATAATTCAAACTATACAGAAACCATAGAGAAAAAAATTAACCTCCCCAAATTCAGCCTATATCTTAAGTCAATGATATCGAAAAAAGTGCCAGGCAGAATACTGCCAGTGAGGAGCTCTTTGGACTTCATGGGGAGCTTTCTGCAGAGATTGGTGCTCTCCCTTTGAGTTCCAGTCTGTTAACAGCAACAATAAGCATGTAATGAAAATGTAAGTTTTGAGAAATGGCCTGCACATAGGTTGTGTACTTTCACCTTACTCCATGGTAATATATTCAGAATTTAGTATTCAAAATTATGTTTCTTGTGTCATTTGAGATGTAAGAACACGTGCAAAATCCATGTGCTTGTGATGAAATGCATAAGAAGGGAGTCTCTGACTCCTGTAAATGTGCAATATCATATGCCATGTATGTACCAGGCACTACCTTGAATATTATCATATGTACAGGGTATATCATGCACGTGGATATGAGACATACAATGTAAAGTGTGTGTATATATATATGTGTATATATATGTGTATATATATATACTGTGTGCACATGTATACACAATGTCTATTGTTTTTAATTACTGTTGTTATTTGACAAAACATTTTCAAAATTAATATATATTTGTAACGCAGACTTAACACACAGGAATTTAATAGTTATTGCAAACAAGTTTCACTTATGTCATAAATTCATCTTTAGAATGTAAAGAAAGTCCAGTTCCAAAGAAAGTTGCCATCTAAAGAGCTGAATATGTTAAGGTGTCAAGTGCCAGAGATTTTTGGACAAAATTCTTACAGAATATTACTAGTGCTATAGTTTCTGCTCTTCCTCCCAGGAGACATAAATCCTATACCATGTAGCCGTCTTTCAGTAAAGGCATATTTGACACTGCAGCTACCCCTAGCAATTGACAGCAAAAACATTGCAGTAAATGTTGAGGTAATAAATGAACAGGTTTCGAGTGTCTCATAGCAATCGTGAAAAGAACTAAACAATTGAAAAATCTCCAACTTCAGGAGGCACATCTGAAGTTCTTACATACATTTCTATTCAATGAGAGGCCTGCCCGCTATGCAAACCTGCAGCTCCTCAAAAGCCACTCTTGTAACCCACAGGTTATTTCCTTTTAAGTAGCTAGGTTTTTTACCATCATATCCCGGAGGAGTGGGACAACAACAAAAAAACCCACTCATACCGGTGTTTCACAAACGTTCTTTTAAGGCTGTGAGGTGGTGGGAAGCTTGTCCAACCTTTCCGAGGACTGCATTTCCATGTGTGCACACCACGATTGTCACACGTAGCTTTTTGGTTAGACAAGCCTGAACATTGTTTAAATGAAAACGAGAGGATAAGAACTTCTGGAAATGCTCATTTGGGAAGCCCTTTACCCCCGGGAAAAAGCCCCAGAAGAAGCGCAGGGCAGCGAGAGCTCTCCCCTGCGGGTCCCCGGCCCCCGGCAGGGACGGTGCTGCAGCTTCTCCCCGCTGCCCGGGGCAGAGGGCTCGGTGCCGGCGGGGGGGATCTGCGGGAACCGCTCTCCCCAGCCAGGCTGACCCGACCGGGCTCTCCGGGGCTCTGCGGCACGGCCGCCCTGCCCGCCCCTGCCCGGCTCCGGTCCCGCGTAGCCGGCGGCAGCCGTGGGCAGGCGGTGACTCGGGGCAGCCCGCTGGTATTAAACTTTAACCCTCTTGTCAGGGAGCCAGAATGCGAAACAAGGGCTTGTCCCGTTTGGTGTTGACCTTAATTCCGCTGGGGAAGATTAACTTCGGAGTGGCGGGCGAGAGTGGGTCGGTGCGGCCGGAGCCAGGCAGGGGCTGTGGCTGAGCAGTGGCCAGAGCCAGTGCGGTGCAGCAAGTGCAAAAACGTTGGCTGGGAATGGGAAGTGTCAGTAGCAACCTGGCTCTTCCTCTTTAAAGCAGGGTCGGTGGTTTGTCCTGGGTAGGAACCCCAAAATTCAGAAATTATTACTTTTCTGGACACAGCTGTGGGTCAGACATCTGCACCCGGCCCCTCTACGGGACAGCGTGTCTGGGAAACACCTTACTGGTCTTTTCTGTTTGGATATGCAGCATAGAGCTATAGGTATATTTCACAAAATTTGAGTGAGCCGTTATTTTATCTATGTACCTGTGTGCAGGTGGGTTTTTTCTGAGTCTAAAAATAATAGTGGAAGACAAAATCTGGGACATTCATTTCCCCACCCCGTGGGATCGGTCTCGGCACAGTGACTTGAGACTACCGATGCCCGCGTGGGAGCCAAGCCCTGTGCACACCAGGGCGAAAAATGCTCGTTGAGATGCGAGGGGGGTTTTTGAGCCTTGCAACCTGTGGTTCACTTTTTCTTGTTTGTTTTCTTTTTCTTTGTTGTTGTTGTTGTTGTTGTTTTCTCCTAAGAAATTAGGAGTTAATTAGTTTGGGAATTCAGATTTGACCTCTCATTCATAACTTCTATGGACATAACAATATTTTTATTAAGGTATTTTTTTTAAGTTGATTAGGATTTTAAGTTATGGGTCATTTCTGAGCTGTTATTTTCATTATTNCCCCCCGTCTGCCCCCACCTCCGGAAAGTCTCAGGAATTGCTGCAGACCGTTAGAAAGTTGCAGGCACCCGGTCCACGCACTGATGATTTCGTTTCTGGTTATCTGCAAAATGAGCTTTAAGCCAATTTCGTGCTTCAGGCTAAAGAGAGGGATTCGTACTTCCCTCCTAGATGCGTGGCATTCTTGGAATCTCTTTGTCAGCTTGCCGTAGGATGCTGCTGTAATTTGCCTGGAAACAATCTCCAATATTTGTATACAGTGGCTAAGAACGACGTAAAATTCCTGAGCCATCGGAATGCTTTTGTCTGGAAAGCAAAAAAAAAATTAAAAGAAAAAATCATCTTTATTTTTTCTTGATAAGTCGGTACTAAACTGTTCAGAGTGCGGTTCCCATTTAACCCCAAAAAACACCGTAGGTAGCAAAATGCGCATTTCCTACTAATCCCTTTCGGTCACTGCTTTGAGAAATGAAATACCCCTTCAAGAGAAGAGGAGAAGCGGTACTTTTTTGGTTTTTGGTTTTTGTTGGTTTTGGTTTGTTTTTTTTTTCCGAATCTCCACCAGTTTAGGAAAGTTCTTGCACAATTTCCTGAACTTTGACACTTTTGAATCTTTCATGCCACTTCCCTCCACCCTCCACCCCCCCTCCCCTTTTCATGTAAAGGCTATTGCAAAATGACAGGAGGTTGCTGGAACTGTATGCGTGGAGGTGAGCTCCGCCACCCTCCCTGCAAGCCTTTTCTTGGCGTTAAGCCTGGAAAGAAGAGCTCCCCCCGTCCCCTGGAAGCACGGCCCCCCTGCCCTGTGCGGAGGCGCTGGCCGGGACCGCTGCGGCCGGCGGGGACGCAGCCGCCGCCCCGGAGAAGCTCCCTGCACCCTCCCCGCACCCTCCCGCACTCTCCCCGCTCCGGCGGAGCGAGCTGGCGCGAAGATGTTTATCCTGAGACGGAAAATGGGTTGTTGAAAAACAAGCCATGTGCAAATAGTTTAATTTTCCGTTTTGATGCTTATCTTTGTCTCCCGAATTTCATCGGAGAGGCTTTAATTGGCGTGTGGGTAATAGTTCCTAAATAATCCCTTATTAGATGACTTCAGACGAGTTGTGAACCAATAACGTCTTAGTCCCAAAAGTGAAAGTAGAATTTGAAAGCGCAGGTCAGTTTTTGTCAAAGGGCTCATTTGAGCATCTTTTAGTTTGCTGAAAAAGCTAATTAAAGAATGTTTGAAGGTTAAAGTAATTATTCCGTGCTGTTGTCGTGCTACAAGTGAGCCGAGTTTTGTGAAAACACAAAGGGCAGAAGTCACAGAGGTGGATTACTGTCAGTCCAGGCTACAGAGGCACAGAGAACTGTGGCATTAATTCCTATAGAAAGGTAGACAAACACAGTCACTGACTAACAACTTTCCCGCAGAGCCCTATTGTCTAAGCACTTTCTTTTGCTTTGGGGCTCTCTTCGAGTTGCTACAGTCGTAACCAGATCCAAAACTAGGTAACGGAGGTGCATTCTGGCGCAGAATTCTGGACCTGTGAAACAATTTCCAGGATTAAAAAATAGCTGTGTGTCTTGGCGTTTCCCTCGAATATTTATTTTCCCCTTCAGCGGTGCTAATTTATTCATTACTTAGCAGAAAGTTAGCAAGGAACTCTGCTGGAGCCCGGCGCACGGAGGTACCCGCTAACTCCCCGTCACTGCTGCCCGGTGCGCTCCGCAGGCTGCGGCTCCGGCGCTGCGGAGGGGCAGATCCGGACCCTGAAGTGCGGGGGTGTCTCTGGGGGTCACTGAGGAACTCTGAGGGCGGCGGCCCCGCTCCCCAGCCGCGCTGCGCGGGAGCTGCGCGCTGCGGGGGGTGCTGGGGCGCACGGACACACCGCGTGTCTGCACGCCGGCAAAAAAATCCCGTGGGCTAATCCCGACGGCCGTTAGCACCGGGTTTTGCGCCTTTGTGTGTGCGTGGACAGCGCCGGCAAAAACACCACACACACCACACACAAAGATACGCGCGTACAGCGCTCAGCCGGGGCTCCGCAGCCTCTCCACTGCCCGCTGCCTTCGCCTCTGAGCTGGTTTGTCCCGCTCGCTATTAAAGTCTAGATTTCTAGGTCTGGCTACGACTACAGATCTCCCCAAATTCAAAGAAACAGATGTTTGGGCTGATTAGGGATGGGGCGAGGGGGGGAGGGGAGGAGGGATCCCTGCAGCTGCAACTCGAAGAAATATATTGGTAAAATATTTCGGTGGTAAAAAATACGCAGAGATCAGCTCGACCTTGCGAGGTCTTTATTTTAATTTTTTTCCCCCATATACAAAAATCTTTATCAAACCTCTATTCTATGGCTTCAATAAACAGAACCCATTACCTCACGGCAGCTTTTGTTGGCCTGTATACAAGCGAGAACAAAATGGTTATTCAGGAGAACGCTTTCGATTTTTATTGTGTGTAGTATGCACAAAGAGCAGTGTTATTGTATTAAAAAGAACCATCTGTAGCAGAAACAATGGCATCAAATTATCTTTGAATACCCACTGCAAAAATATAAAGCTTTTTTATTATTCTTCTGCTGTACGGTGGGGGACAGAGAAGTGACTTTTTTGTTGTTGTGGGTGCATTCTTATAACACACACACACAAAATCAGCCATTTGGATTTTTTAAGCCATAAACGATTTTTTTCCCCTCTTGTTCCAGGGACTGCAGTTAAAAGCTAGGGCTAGGACTTGGAGGATGTGTAGGCAAACGGAAGGAGAGCCGGAGGAAGAAAAACCGAAATGGATTCATTCTCTGTCCTGGATGGAGGAGGAGAGGAGAGGAGAAGAGAAGGGGACGTGTGAGCTTCCTTCAACTGCCTCTGTCCGGTGAAAAGTGCTCAGACCCCGGGACCGAGCGGGGCTCAGGAGTCCGCGCGGACTTTCGCTTTAAGCTGCCAATCAAACCGCTAACCAGCCACCACCCTGCACTGGCACCGACATGTAAGTAGCTGCAGCACAACTTTGACATTCGCAGTTTTTCCTCCCTCCTCCCCCGTGACCTTTAAAATGATCTGGAAATGTAGCTCCCACCTACGACCCGCCGCTCCGAGCTCCAGAGCGTTAACCCCGGGGACTCGGGTGCGGGTTTGGGCTCGGCTGAAATTGCGCGGCAGCTGATCGCGACCGAACCGCTGGGCAGACGCGCTGCCTCTGCCCTTCCTGCGCCTCTCCCCGGGAGCACATGGCCCGAGGGGACCCGCTGGGCTGGAGCGGAGCCGGGACACTCCCGCCTTCTCTCCCCGGGTGTTTCAGACGGGGCCGCTATTTTGGCGTTCCCCCGTGGAGTGAGCCACGGACCGGGGGTGCCGCTCTCAGCTGCGCAGCGCACAACCCGCTGGGCGGCCGGCATTGCGCCATCCCGCCCTTTATAGCGATGCGCTGCCGATTTCCTTTGCCGGGAGGTGCCTCCGGCTGGGCTGCTCCGCGGGGGCGGCCGGGGCCGTGCGNCGCCCGCGGCGGCTGCTCTCTGGCGCCCCCTGTCGGCGGCGCGGCGCGCAGCCCGCACCCTCCTGCCGGTGAGGCGGCGGCGCTCCCCGCCTGCGCCGCGGGTCTGCAGCCCTCTCCCGGGAAAACCGGGGGGGGGTACAGCTCCGGCGGGGCTCCCCGGGACACGCACGCTGCAAGAGGGGTTACACCGGGGGGGAGACGCAGCGCGTACCCGGGAAGGGCTCTGAGTGGGCGGGGGGCCGGGGAAGTTGAGAATAAATCAGTACATTTAATGCCTCGCTCTAACGCTGCTGTCTGATGCATGGCAATTTGGGTTGGGAAAAGATGGGTTTTGACGCTTTGGCTCGTTATAATGCCATTTAAAGCGAAGCTCTTTTTAGTTACAGTTAGCAAAGTTAAGGTTGGATTTTCCCCCTCTTTTTCCCCTCTCTCTTTTTTTGGTAAGAATTTGGTAGATAAAGGTTAATCTTGGGCTGAATGATAGAGCTGTGATTGACAAGAGAAAAGGTGTTGAGGGCAGGTCGAGCTGTCTTATTTACAGCCCACTGCTTGCTATAGAGCCTTTGTTATAGGACTGGAAAGCTAATTTAGTGCTGATCAAAAGCACCACAGAGTTAAAGGACTGGTAATGACTGCTAATTTCATTTCAGCCTCATACATCCCCAACTGCTGTAATTAAAGACGTGCTATTTAAATACAGGTGAAGAGTTTTTGTAGTAGGGGGAAAGTGGGTAGCCGGTTACAATTTTATTTATGCTTAATATGATAAAAGACCAATATTTGATTTATGATTTTAGCGATTTGCTTTTGTGCGTATTCTGACTCTCCAGAGCAGGGATGTGCGGCAGGGGCCGGTCGTGTAGAGGAAGGGTGAGGACAGCGCGCTGCCAACGAGGGATGCGAGCCCCCAGCTAGCGTGGGTTTATTTTATTTTTTAATTATTCTCATCAAACGGCAGTCGGGAAACATCGGGAGCGGTAGGGAGAGGGAAGACAGAGGGGCATGTGTCAGCTTTTAAGTGCCTCTGCGGAAGCTCAGGTCCTCATATTATTATTATTTTTAATTAAATTACTTCACCACTCCACTGCTGGTTCGCTGGTTCTGAAACGATGTAATTTCACAACCGATATAACAGTTTCTTTCTGGGAAACATCAAAGGATAAAAGGTCTACATTTTCGTAGTTGGTTAAAATTGATACAAAAAAAAAAAAAATTAGCCTTTAATCTCTTTTTATCCACGAAGACTAAAGATCTGTACTCGACCCCGCTCAGCTCCGGGTCTCCCCCTCATCCGGGGCCGCGCCGGGCGGGAGGCGGCGCCCCCTGTCGGCCGCGCCGGGGGCTCCCCGCTGCCCCGGGAAAACCGGCGCGGCGGAACGCGCGCCGCGGCGGAAACGGGAGCGGGTGGAAGGGCTTGAAGGAAAGGCGAGAAGCCGGCGCCTGGAAGTGGTCTGGAGTCGCTGGGGGTGTTTAAAGTGAGCACGGTGAAGTAGGGACATGCAGGGTGAGCAGATAGCCCAGCTTGGCAATCACGGCAGGGGAAGCTGCCTCCAGCTTGTGTTGTTTGCTCTGTGGATATACAAACATTAAAAAGAAAAATAAAGTAAGAATAAAAGACACCGTTTTGTTTCTAAAGGGATCTTTCCGAAAGTCTGTGTCCTTTAGAAATGTCGCTGCATGTTGTGTTGCTCTCCCACACTTAAGCTGGGACCACGCGGCCAGCTCGGGCTCTGCTCGCCGGGGCATCCTCTAAAGACCAACGTCTTTATTGGCAGCATTAGGCACAAAAATAAGGATTAATTTTCCCTCGTTCCCAGTTTTTGTGTTCCTGTACTGTCAGCAAACGCCAGCCTTTCAGAAGCTTGTGCTTTCCTTACAAGGTGTTTTAAATAAGTCAGCACTGACAGGTGTTGCTTGCAAGCAGCGTTGAACGTTTGCTTTTCATTAAGGAAAAAATTTATAAAATGGCATGTGTTTAAATCCGAAGCAATCAAGTCGCCTCACCTCCCCCGAAAAAAAAAAAAACACACCACAAAAAAAAAACAACCAACAACCCACACCCGTCCCCTAATTCCTGGAAAAGGGAGAAACGTTATCTTAAGTGAGTGCCTGGAGCGGGTTTTTTCTTCCTCACAGTGGAGATCACAGATTTAAAAGAAACTTGGGCGATATAAAACGATTAGCTAAAATATGTGAAGTGCTGCGTTGTCACCAACTTTTTAGATGAATTAGCTATTTATTTTGTAGCCATCTGCATAGCTCTGTATAGGGCGTTTAACGGCGGTATTTGCGAGTTGCGGTAGTGCCCGGCACGGTTTATGCGTTTTGCGTGCGAAGAGAAACACTAATGGAAACCAAATTATTTCTGCTAAATTGGGGTTATTTTGTATCTCCTGTTGACAGCCTGGATGAAAGTTATAATGCCGCAGTTTTTCTATTAAATGAATCCTATGGCTGTTGGTCTCACAATAAAGTTTTCACTTCAGAAATTATATGCGAATAGATTTTTAGAAAATATTATTGTTTGTCGGGCTGAGTATATTTTCTCCGTCTTCTCAGTTTGATCTCCGCTTGAGGCTCCTAAAAAGGCAATTCTGTAGTAAGAGCGCCCAAAATAAAGACATAGCATTTTCTATAAATAATAGTATGAGCCCTGCACAGATTTCCTGCACAACGGAATTCCCAGATTTCCTTTACTGTTTCTTTAGTTAGCATGCGTTGAGTATATATAACTCTGAAATTAAGCAAAAATACACATCTGTATAGATCTGTCAAGCTGGCTATAAACAGGGATATTATATGTCAATTACCACAGGAAACGGAAAAAATACAGAGCGGTTGGTACACACGATTTAACGTCAGGAGGCACTTTACAAAAAATTTAGTGACTCTTGCTGAAAGGTGAATGATTAACCCGGTTCCAGGAGAGGGACTGTTAGTGGTCCCTTTGGAAACAGCAGTTGTGAGGGCGACTGTAAAGGGGTCGTAAACTCCCCCCTCCTAAGGGCAGAAGTTGGCACATAAATTCAAGGGTCCCGAGTGATTGCTTTAACCAAAATGCGGTTTTCCTGGGCTTGGTCTATAACTCAGCTGCCGGGTTCTATTCTGCGGACGCTACTCAAGGGAGCAAGTGTTGTAAATCAGGGATCGGGTCCCAGGCTTGGCAGACAGCTGGCAGCAAGGGGGGAGTTAGCTCTGTGCTCGTTCTCTTTCACCTCTATTTGGACGAAAAGTGCGGGTTTAGTTTATTTGCATCCTTTGGAAGGAGGTTTTTTTGGACGCCGGCATCTCCTACAGCTCTTTCTCGAGCGGTGGAAGGGGAGACTTACAAGCTCAAATGCCAAATTCAGGGTCAGCTTTTCCCACTTCACCTTTTCTTTCTTCTCCCTCAGCCTCTCCCTGGCACACGCTGCCCTGACACCTCCTCTCCCCAGCAATGTCCCTGCCCAGCCCGGTGGGCACCCCGCCGGCCTTCCGTCCTCCGCCGGGCACGTTTCCGCGGGGACAAGCGGGGTGTTTGGAAAAGCTGGGGTTGTGACACCTCCCCAATACACTCCCACACCCCCAACCCAACTCCAGATCTTGATGTGCCTAAAACGCTTCTCCAGTCCCCGCCGGTCGCACCCATGGCCTAAGCCTGGGTGCGGGCTGCCGAGGCGGAGCTGGGCTCCCGCCTCCCCTCCCGCGGCGTGGGGCTCCTTCGCCTCCCTGCCATGAGCCCGGGCTTCCTCCGGCAAAAGCTCTTTCAGGTCTTTGGATGGAGGACACTGGACAGACACATGGAAAGTGGTGTTGTTGTTGTTGTTATTATTTATAGCACCGTCTCTCTGCTCCGATTAAGCGCCGTCTAAATATGAATTCACAGTATGGACGGCTAGTCTATAATTTGAATTAAAATCCCCCCAACGAGGCCGTCGATAGAGAATTCTGAAATCACAAGCCTAAGTTGACACAATGAGCCCATGGTGTCAATAAACCACGGGTGAGATGGAGAGATTGTCACTCCAGACCATAACAGTTCTGAAAGTGTCATTACCGTCTGTCCTGTCAATGAGCTCCAAATTAAGGACTATGAAGAACAGCGAGATAAAAGTCACCGTCTTGTCTCCATTATGGGCGATCGTGTCAGTGATCTGAGAATCACTGGAAAGGGCGCTTTTTTTTTCTTCCTTTTTTTTTTTTTTTTTTTTATTTTTCTTTTCAAACCCTGCCTCGGGATGCCCGGGTTTGAGGTGCGCTGAGGAGACAAGCAACCTTGAAGCACCCCAAGCTGTGCCTCAGGCGTTCCCATTGAAAGTGCCAGAGCTTCTTTGGGAAACGGTGTGAATTCAATGGAGGAGCCGGAATAATTCCATCAAAACTGCACTGGGGCCAAAGAGGACTTCATTTGATTTGGGCGACACGTGTGATCCCATGAACAGACACTTTTTTACACCATTATTTTCTTAAGTCAACACAAAGATGGTGAAGACGAAAGAGGGAAATAAAATAAAAACCTCAACTCTAGCGAAAGACAATACATCTCTATTTGAGATAGCCCCTTCCAGGCATTAAGACTTTCAGAAAATGTCCCAAATCCCTCTCTCCTGTGAGCCCGAGAGAGTTAAGGGGACTTATGCAGGAATTGGAAACCTTCAATTCTGGATTTCTGTGCCTTTGTGGGTTTAAGCAAAGCAGTTAGCGTTCTTCAGGAGGGGTTTTGTGTTTAATATACATGAGTTCATTCAACTACAATGGGAAAAGAAAACTCATTTGTTCTTATAAAACTAGGAAGGAAAGATAACTTTAAATAGGCTGCCAAAAAGGATCCTGCTCGAGAGGGCTGCCTTCCCGCTAAAGGGCCTACATTGAACTGTAATTTCAGCCGTTATGCTGTGCAGTAATTCCTGAGTTTATCCTCGCCACTGGTGCTTGCTTTTCTGATTTATTTTTAAGGTCGTGTAAGAAAAAGTACGGGCTTCAATTATACTATCCTCTGGGAAGGAGGTTCGCGGAGCGTTATTTTAGATGCAGGGAGAAAATTGCGTAGAGTTTGAGTAGGCTGTTGGCTATTTATGAAGAGTCCTGGAACCGTGTTTGGACAATCAGCTTCTCCATTTACTGAGAAGCCTTTTGAAAGCGACTTTGAGAGGTGCTCTGTGAGAGTCGGCTTTTCTGCTGTTGATCGTGTACGTTAAACTCGTCCCAGGATCTGAGATTTTTTAATTTTGCTTCTCTTAGCACTGGAGAAAGGTGGAGCCGGTTGGGTTTTTTGTTTTTGGGTTTTGTTTGTTTGTTTTTTATCTCCCCGCCTTTTGTTTTTTAACGCCCGAACCCCCCAGCGCTCTCATGCGTGCGGTGGTCGCGGGGCGGGGGGCGGCAGCGGGGCCGCTCGGGGGACACGGCGGTACCGGCCGGGGCGGGCGGGCCAGGGCAGACACCGGCGGTGCGGGGAATCCGCGGCCGCGTCCCCCAGTATCCCCGGGCCCCGCGCTGCCCGCCCGGCCGCACGTGTGCTCACCCTGCGGTTTCATTAGGGAGAAGGAGGATGAAAGGGGAGGCCGGGAGAGACGCGGCGCTCCCGCTGCATTCCCCGGCTTTCAAGGGTCCTTAGAGCCCTTGAATGAAATTATTGGGCGAAATGGGGTTTGGCGGGAGCGGTTGTGACTCGCTCCCCTCGTTGGTTTGTACGTGTAATGCCACTTCTGAGAGCGACAATCGGGCTACTTGCTGGACAGGCAGGGACAAAAAGGAGATTAAACCGTTTTAAATAATAATAAAAAATATCCAAAATGTAAGCAGAGTGGATTACACTTGCTCCAGC
>VWYH01003827.1:322770-395578 GCA_013399365.1 Pampusana beccarii | reverse complement strand
TTTCAGATTGCTGGGGGGTTGGAGCATCACAGGGGAAAGAAGAAATTTCTCTGTAACTTTTCCTCTTCTCTTTTCTTTTTTCTTTCTATTTTTTTTTTTAACGTAATGAAATTAAAACTTTTGGAGCTCACAGTTGACATTTTGCAGAAAATTGAGTTATCAAGGCAGTAATTATTTCACAGGGAGATAAAACTCTCATAGCCCTAACTGTCAAATAGGGCCCTTTTCAGATTTTAATTACAAAATAAAATTAGTCTGCTCTTCCTCGGAAGGGTTTGTGAGTGGCTAAACAGAGCTTTCCCCAATACTGGTGGTCGTCAAACTCTGCTAATTAGCAATGCTGAGAAATTCCAGTTAACAAGGACATTCTCTAAGTCTCTGCAGGTTCCCTGCCGTTCGCCTTCATTTCCATAAGAAGATTAAGAGTGGAGGGGAACACACTCAAATGCAGATGCAGAAAAGAAGCGTTTTTAACAAGCATCATAATAGTAAGATGCTTGGCTAGTTCTCACCTAATTACTGCAAGTTAAACCTCTATTTGCAGCTAAGGACAAAAAATGGAGCTGCAGTCTCCCATCTCCACAAGACTGCTTAGTAGTTTACTTTAGATTGGTTACTAGTAGATTTATGGAAAAAAAATAAAATGTGTATATTCTTTCCGATACAGTTAACACGACAGGTTGTATCCTTAGGGCTTTTGGAGAAATCGGCGAGTATTAGAACAATAAATACATAAAATCCAAGTCGTTAACATTCATTTTCTTTTTAAGACGCTCTTATTTCCTGGAAATAAGGGTGCATGTGCCGCAGAGCCCATCACTGAGAACATTTGCAGACTATTTGTTTAATGTAGGCACTTTTCATTTCCATAAATTATACCAAAGGCAACGATTTTTTAAATCCACTCAGATTAAACCATCCCTCCGCGGGCCTCCCTTCCAACGTGGCTGTATTCTTCCAGAGAGTGGTCGTGTTACTGTCATTAATACAGAAAACTCAGGGAACGTTTAATCTTTTTTATTATTATTATTGTTATTTTTATAGCCAGCATCGCGGTCTGCCTCTGCTCCTGCCTGTGTGTGTACATATTCCCAACCAAGCACACCTCCATACCCGGAGGAAAGGCTTAAAATGCACGAAAAGAGCCATCGCCCTCATCTTATTTTCTGTAGTGCATTATTATGTATATATGGCGGGTAGTTTATTGCGTCGATAATTAAAACAGTTAATTAAAACAGAGCTATAAATACTCCGGATAACACAACTGTTAGGCATTTCCCATGCTTTATTCCTATGATAAATGCAATTAGGTAAGGGCCAGGACCTAAAAGGCCTCCAGCATGCACAGGGCAGCCCACACTACCCCGGTCCTGCGTGGAGCTCCCGGGCACGAAACCCCCACGCAGCTCCTGCAGCTACAGCCAGAGCTAAAATAACACTAAAATAACCTGTTCACCACCAGCCCTCAGTTACCAGTTTATTACGATGAACAAACACCACTGCCACCCACGCCCCCTCCCCTTTTTTTTCTTTCCAAACTTAATTATGCTAAGATATTTTTTTTTGTTAGTAATATTCTCAACTGCAGCCTAGAAGGAGAACAATAAGAAAGTAAACAGCCGCCGTGCCCTCATGAGTGTCTGGACAATCAGAACCCGTTTATATGCCACATCTCGTAATTTGCACCTATTTTTCGACAGTTTAACCTATCACTTATCTACGGGTTATATATACATTTTCGAATTAAACACATTAAACCCGATAGGACTTATTTGCATAATCCACACGCAGAAAAAGATGCATCCTTGTTCGCTGGCGGTTTTTTATTATTATTATTGTTATTTAGATTGTGTGTAATGGCCCGGTCCCTTCCCCTCCCCGCCTCGGCTCCCCGTCCCTCTCCCGGCGGCTCCTCCCCGCCCGGGGCGCGGCCGGGCCGGTAGGGGGCGCCGCAGCGCCGTGGCTGAGCCCGCAGGGGCCCCGGGTGCTGCCGCGGCCCCCGCCCGCTCCGAGCCCTGGCCCCCGCACGGGGGTCCCCCGCTGCCCCTCCCCCCCTCCGGCTTAACGCTCTGAGGGGGATCGGACCGAAAGGCGGAGCAGCCCCGTCGGGGTAGGGGAGGCGCGGAGCGGCGCGGGGCACCGCGGATGGGGCGCGTGGGGCGGGGGGCGCGCGTGGGGCGGGCGAGCGGCTCCCCCCACCTCCCGCTCTGCGTCCTCTCTCCCCTCCTTCCTTTGTCGTCAAGTACGTTTTAGCAACAAAGATCCCAACAAGAGAGTGGAAGTAAACTTAGCCGGGGCTTTGTGCGGCCCGTGTAGTGACAACAAGAGAAACAAAACTACCTATTTGTAGCTCCGGGCCGCGCTCCCCCCGCGCTGCGCGCCCACCCAGCGCCGCCTGTGCCCGTACAACGGGCGCAGAGTAACGTTACGCTGCTGGGCCCGGTCGCGCCCGCGGGCGGCAGAGGGACGGAGCGCGCCCCGGGGCCCTGCAGAGGGGGTCCCTGCCTCGCATTGTGTTCTGCAGGGAAGACATTTGGGGGACTCGTTGTCGAACTGGACAACCCCCATCCTCTAAGGCCGGAGGAAGGGGCTTGGCGTTGTGTGCCGCGGCCGGAAGGGCGCAGGGCCCGGTGTATGGCCAGGAGAAGGGCACAGGCTCTTCCTGGGCTGAGCGGTGCGAGCTCAGCTCCGCGGCGGCGGCAGGCAAAGGGCGGCCCGGGAAAGGCGCGGCTGCAGGACCCGTCTGGGGTGCCCCTTTCGCGGGGGCTCCACGCACGTGGCCGGTCTGGACACCGGAGGCCCCGCGCAGGCGGGCGGCCTCTCCGTCCCCAGGGGCACTGGCAGAAGGGGGTGGGGGCCGGGAGGAAGCCGTTCTTGCTCCGCTCCCCCCATGGCTTCTCGCAGCCCCAAGCCAACATCAACTTAAAAAAAAAAAAAAAAACAAAAAAAAAAAACAACACGTAGCAACAATGCTGTTTACCCACTTCCTCCAAAAGGCGTGTGTGACCTGTTGCTGGAAGGGGAGATACAAAGGCTTCCCAGTGGCTGCCTGGGCCGCCTCCGGGCCCGCCTCCCCCGCCGAGCCGTCCCGGCGGCTCCGAGCCCCCGCCCCGTTTCATGCAAAACCAGGGGTAGAGACTTGTCCTCAGTGGCGGAGCCGCCGAGCGCTGATTGGCCGGGGCGAACACATTTATTCCCTGACAAGCCCCCATCACATGGATGGTTGTCTATTAACTTGTTCAAAAAAGTATCAGGAGTTGTCAAGGCAGAGAGAGAGAGTGTGTGTGTTTGCAAAAGGGGGTAAAGTAGTTTGCTGGCTCTTTAAGACTGAGGTGGAGAGAGAGAGAGAGAGAGCGCGAGCGGCAGGCAGAGAAAAGGGAAAAAGGAGGAAGAAGTTTTTTAAAATCAAGGCTCCGGCGGTAATAATAGCAGTTATTGGCATTATTAATCCATCAGCGAAGAGGAAGATCCTGATCTTGATCCAAGTGTGGTTTTGGGGAGTCCCCCTCCCCCCTTTCCTACCCCTCCCTAGGAAAAAAAAAAAAAAAAAAAAGTCCGGCTTGGGACTTCGCTGCGGCTGCTCCTCGCTTCTCTGCTCAAGGCTGGTTCCAGGCAAAAGTAGTTTGAATGTACAACATGATGGAAACCGAGCTGAAACCTCCCGCCCCCCAGCAAACTTCGGGGGGAGGCACAGGCAATTCCAACTCAGCCGCAAACAACCAGAAGAACAGCCCGGATCGGGTCAAGCGCCCGATGAACGCGTTCATGGTGTGGTCCCGCGGGCAGCGACGGAAAATGGCCCAGGAGAACCCGAAGATGCACAACTCCGAGATCAGCAAGCGGCTCGGGGCGGAGTGGAAACTTTTATCCGAGGCGGAAAAGAGACCCTTCATTGACGAAGCTAAGCGGCTCAGAGCTCTGCACATGAAGGAGCACCCGGATTATAAATACCGACCCCGGAGGAAAACCAAGACCCTCATGAAGAAGGATAAGTACACGTTGCCAGGGGGTTTACTGGCACCGGGCACAAATACCATGACGACTGGGGTAGGGGTTGGGGCCACCTTGGGAGCTGGGGTGAACCAGAGGATGGACAGTTACGCGCACATGAACGGCTGGACCAACGGCGGCTATGGGATGATGCAAGAGCAGCTCGGCTACCCGCAGCACCCGGGCTTGAACGCGCACAACGCGGCGCAGATGCAGCCCATGCACCGCTACGACGTGAGCGCCCTGCAGTACAACTCCATGACCAGCTCGCAGACTTACATGAACGGATCGCCTACCTACAGCATGTCTTACTCCCAGCAAGGGACCCCAGGCATGGCCCTGGGCTCCATGGGCTCGGTGGTCAAGACGGAATCCAGCTCCAGTCCCCCCGTAGTCACTTCCTCGTCTCATTCAAGGGCTCCTTGCCAAGCTGGGGACCTTCGGGACATGATCAGCATGTATCTACCAGGTGCTGAAGTACCAGAACCAGCTGCCCCAAGCAGACTTCATATGTCCCAACACTACCAGAGTGCACCTGTTCCTGGCACAGCCATTAATGGCACACTCCCTCTATCACATATGTAAGACAAAGGGGCCGGGGGGGGGGGGGGCAGAAATTAAACCGACAAGGAACTTGTATAGATCTCGGAGGGGAAGCAACTACACAAAACTTTTAAAAAGTTCTAGTGAAAACGGTAGGAACTTTGCAGAAAGTTTGCAAAAGTCTTTACCAATAATATTTAGAGCTAGACTCAAAGAGCAAAGAGGAAAATGTTTTAATATTTGCAGGCAACTTTTGTACAGTATTTATCAAAAGAAACATGGCAATCAGAATGTCCATTGGTAATATAGAGAGAAGAAAAAAAAACCGAACTCGCGAATTTGCCAATTATTTTTTAAGAATAGAGTCTACTTGGAGCGTTGTGGCTTTGAAGGCTGAATTTATAGCAGCTGCGAGAGGAGAGAAAATTATTTTACAGCATTTGGACATTTAAATTGTTTTAGGAGTTGTACAAAAGACAAAAAAGGTAGAATGAGTACTTGCGAACCATGGACTTGGTTTGCTGTAAAAGGGCAAACGTTTAGATAGTACTAAATTTTTTTTTTTTTTTACTTCTTGTTAAAAAGCAAAAATTGCCATGCAGGTTCACACGCCGTTTGTTAATTTATAATAACTCTTGTTTCCAGAATTCATCCTGTTCAAAGAAAAGAAAAGGAAAAAAAAATTACTGTGTTTGAAATATTTTCTTATGGTTTGTAATATTTCTGTAAATTTATTGTGATGATATTTTAAGTTCTTTTTTTTTTTTCTCCTCATTTTCCGTAGTTGTATTTCAAAGATTCGGCTCTGTATTATTTGAAATCAGTCTGCCGACAGTCCATGTATATATTTGAACTAATACCATCCTTATAACAGGTACATATTCAAGTTAAGTTTTTACTCCATTATGCACAGTTTGAGATAAATAAATTTTTGACATATGGACACTGAAGTTCCGCTTGAGTCTTGGATTTATTTTTGTAACGCAAGATGTTTTTTAAATAATTCATGCAGTAGAAGGTATCATCGTAGCTAACTGAGTACGATAAATAATGCAGCAACATATATAACGCATGAATATTTTTATATGTATGTATATATATAGAGAGAAAGTACGATAGCTTTAATGGAATAACTGCCTGTGCCAGCTTCGGGGGGACGGGACTGCGGAGTGAAACGCTCGTTTCCCAATTCCTTTCCCTTCCAAGGAAGCCGGGTGAGATGGGGCAACGGGGGATTCGGACTCGGCTGCTTGTGACCACTTGTTGCCTCCGGCAGGGCCGAGCCGGGGCTGGCGGGGCGCGGAGCGGGAGCCCGGCCAACGGCCCTGCGAGCGGCTCCTGATTTGCATATATAGATAATTGATTTCTCTCTTTCCCAACGGTACCGTCTTCCTCTGGGGCACGCAGGAGCGGGACCGGCTGCTCCTGGCTGGGAACCGCACCGCGGCCGGCCCGGGGCTGCAGCCGCGGCGCTGGCGGGGGCTGAGAGCTCCCCGCTCCCTTTGTTCGGGACTTTCCTCCAAACTTTCCTCTCCTGGCTTCTGGGCAGCGCAGGATGAGGTGAGAGTTGGGGGCGGGGAAGGCTTGGCCGGGCAAAGGTAAGAAACAACAAAACGCTAACAAACAAACAAATGCCAGAGACTTTCACGCTTTATCACAGCTCTTCCTTGAATCCTGTTTCTTAAATTGCCAGCGCGGTGTAGCCCCGTTTCGGACACTTTCTGCAGCCGGTCACAAGCCCCAAAGAGAAGCGGTGGCGCCCGCCAAATAGGAGGAGAGAGCGATCCGCCATTCGTGCCAGGTAGAGTCCTACTTTGTACAGTTGTGACCGCAGTTGCTGCGCGCCGGCGGCCGCGCTCCGGCCGCGACAGGGCCCGTCGCCCCGGGCAGGGCCGGGAGCAGCGGGCAGCAGAGCTGGGCGACCGCAGCCCCTCTTCCTCCTCCTGAAGCCCCAGCCTTCATTTGGTGCTGTTAACGCGGCTGCGCTTTCCCTTGGGAAACACGCGTGAGGAAGATGCAAATAGTAATAATAATTATTAGGAAAAACGGGTACGAAATTTGAGGCACTGTAAATGCAACCTGGTCATGTCTTCAGCTAACGGCGTGTTGTGCGTGGTAAGGAAAGGATGTGGTGGTTGGCTTAGTCAAGGCACAAAGTGGGCACTCCAGAATGAGGGCAAGTGTTGCTCAGCTTTTGTCTCTAGTATTTCTTGTCGGTCACTGGATTTCACTTTAGCTAAGGGAGGAAGAAGGTAGGAAAAAAAATTACCTGTCTGTTTGCGGCTTTTATTTGGTAGTGGTATTTCCTAGGCTCAGTTTTGGCCTCCATCCTTGAAGCCTGGTGTCCAGATGAAAATTAAAATTGCCAGACTAGGAGATGAGGAGTTTTGCTCACTGCCTGTTTTTATAGTTTAGTTCCCTTTGTCCCTTTAATTTCTGCACCGTCGCGGTACTTGAGCAACACAGCAATTCTTGCAGGTTCCCAACCTTTTCTGTTTCTTTTACGTTAATGCAACGAGTAAAATATTCTTCTTTTTTTAGAGCTGTGAGCGTTTGCAATGCGTCAGGGGATTATTCACGTGGTAACGAGCCCACATCCCCGCTCCCGCTCGCTTCGCTGGGAAAAGAGAACCAGGAATAAAAGCCCAATCGATATCGCGACTCCATTTTTTAAAAGCGAATCTTCACCAATTAACAGCAATAAAACCTGGCCCCTTTTTGAAGTGCTAACTAAAATATTCGAGGGGGGTAGTTGGAAATGTTGGTCCTTTTACAATTCGCATAGAGAAGGCGAGCTAATACCTTTAAACAAAAGGCACTAAGCCACACATTCAGGCTTAGTGAATTCAGCAACTTTTTATATGGGGAATTTGTTTGAGCTTGGATTTCGGAGTACGATGTGGAATATATGTTGTTGAAACTTGATCTCTCTTGGACAGATTCCTTACATCCGTCCATCCGTCCATCCATCCATCCATCCATCCATCCATCCATCCATCCATCCATTTATCCGTTTAGCGAGGGTAACCCAGAGCATTTTACACGTACAGCTGAACGATTTTATTTTTGAAGTGTTACTTGGAGGAACGCCATTGTCCACTGCTAATTTTAAATTCAACGCATTCAATAACACCTAAGCCATTATCCTGGGCTTTCGTTTATAGCAGCTGAAATGTGTAGCAGTGCTCATGGAGATGTTTTCATTTTGGTTATTGAAGATCTTCTGGGTTCTCTGTGTTTTCCCGATGGTGAATTGTTGTGTGTGTCATAGACAGGGTGATGCTCGGTCCAAGAGCTCAGTGTAACGTTTCGCTAAACTTCCACAAAGCCGGAATGAACCCAAGGATAGGATTATAGTTTCCCCTGTGATTTTTTTTACGGCTTTTTAAGGACTGGGGTGTTAAAATATTTTGCGGAACTGGAGAGGTAGATTAACAGGGTTTCTTGCCAAGCTGGGAAGCTGGTATTACAGACTGTCCCAGGGGGAAATCGCTCACATTAACCACTAAATGAATATTTGACAAGGGCTCATTCGGGGGTATTATTACTACAAACGGGTCCCTACTGGACTTTCCAAGGGTCAAAGAGCAATGGTTCAATTAATTATTTAGACTGTTAGTAGATTTGGTTGTAATAGCCGTACTGATTTCTGCAACCGACAGCTTCTTGCTGTGGGGGAGCTGGGGAGAGGCGCTCTGTCCTGCAGCCCCTGCTCCAGCCCCAGGCTGCCGGCCGCCGTCGAACATTTCTCTGCTGAAAACGTATTTTTATTCCTTGAGGTGCCCACTGGTGCCATGTGGGACAGCTGGGGTGGCGGTGGTGCCAGCAGCAGCGTGTTCTCTCTCCAAAATAATTCCTCCTCATCTCCAACGGGCAGCAGACCTGTATATCTGTCTCCGAATAAGAGGTAGTTAGCTTAGCAATTTAAGTAGTATATAATATAGGTCCCACTGAAAGAAAAAGGCTCATTACTGATAGGTGAGATTAGATACACTTCAGTTATTTAAATCCTGATCTAACTCAAATATTAAAATCTAAAGCCTGCTTCGGTGCGTTCGAGATTTCCGAGGATATATGCAATATGCTAACATTCAGATGTCAGGAGAACTGTGTCTTTGCGTTTTTAACGCCAGGCAGCTTCGCCTGACATTGTTGTTTCAACATTTTTGTTGTTGGGGGGGCCGAGAGAAGGGAGGATTATTTTGTTTAATTTCTACAACAAACATGTCCGCAGTAGTAGATACTAAAAAAAAAAAATGTTGGGAGTGTGCGATTAGGTGACAATAATATATGTTGAATGAATAAGAGATAAGCTGCAAGGGGGGAGAGGGAAGCAGTAATTATAAACCCAATTCATTCAGCTTTTCAGGACTTTTGTTGTGGGAGCTCCATTGACGGGCTTCGAGCTGCCAGTTTTCTCACATTAAAAAGAACTGATCAGCGCCTCAGGGGGACAAGCAACACCGCTTAACTGCATAGTGATGGGGTCCTCATTTAGAGCCATTACAACAAGAAAATTAAACAGAGCCTTTGTGTGCACCAGGTTTACTTTTCAATTGCTGACAGTTTATAGCTAACTGCTCAGAGATTGAAGTTTGATTGCGGTTTGATCGCGGGCTAGTTAGCACCACCGCTATTTTAGTTTTGGTAATTAAAACCAGTTTTTTTCTGATGACGGCACAGGGAATTGCAAGGTTTGCTACTATTTTGCTTTTGAGGAATCAATTCACTTGGCGAGGATGTACAGCGCTGGACTGAGTGCGGGGGCTTTTTCACTTGCGAGATGAAAAGAGAACTCAGGGACGGAAATTTGCGGAGCTGCACATTTCGCTGTGCGGGAGCGGGAGCCAGCGCTCCGTACTCCGGACCATCATCGCTCCGTACCCCGGGCCAGCATCGCTCCGTACCCCAGGCCGGCTCTGCCCGGGCAACGCGCCCGCACCCCGGCCGCGCTGGCGGCTTCGCTCCGCGCTTCGGAGCTCGGCGGAGCAGCCTCCTCTGGCAGGTGCCGGGCGGGCAGAGCGAGGGGGAACAAAGGAAAGCCCCGAACCTTGCCGTGGTGGTTTTTGAGCTTTGCTTGTGAAGCGCTCAGCGGATTTGCTGTGGCTGAGCCCTGTGTGTGTGTACGTGTTTGTGCCCGTGTGCGCCTGTGCGTGCAGGGGAGGGGGCGCGCCGAAAAGAGCTGTAATTTTTCAGTATAATTTAGAAAGGTTGGTAGAGAGCCGTGCTCGGACACTTGCTGCCCGGGATGGTCCGTCCCCGCCGGCCCAGCTCTCCCGCAGGAGACGCCCGCACAGCAGAAGACCTGTCGGCAGCAGCCCTGGGGGGAGCCCGTGCTCGGGGGTCCCGGCCGGGGGCGGCCGCTCAGGGAGCGGGGCCGGGGAAGTTTCTCCCGGAGTTTCTGTCCGGCGACTCCGACTGCGGGAACCAGCGCGGCGTGCTGACTCCCGAGACCTCTGCCATGTGGACGCGAGCTTTTACAGCGTATTTTAAGTCTTTTTTATGTTATTTTTTAAAATATTCTCTTAGGGTGTGTGTATGTTTTGTTAGCATCCCCTTTCCCGCCGATAAAAGAGCCTCTCCATCCGTCCAAGTGCGTTTCGGACTCAAGTCACCCAGCTACTATCCCAAGGCCTTCGACTTCTCCAGGGGAGCGGGTGGGCCCGCAGCTCGAGGCGGGGAGAGTCTCTGAGGGGCACCCCACAGGGCGGGGGACAGCCAGGCTGCTCCTGCAGGGCCCGGCGGAGCTCGGTGCCGCCAAAGTGGCGATGTCGCCGGTTCCTAGAGGCTCTGGGAGCAGCGGGACCCCAGCAAGCCTCGGGAGAGCCCTGCTAAGCCCGGGGCGCGGAGCTGGGCTCTGTCCTCTCTGCTCCCCGCGTCGTGTCCCTCTCTCCGGAGCCAAGCACCGGACACAGGGCTGCCCCGGCCCCCCCGGCCGGGATGTGCCCACATTCCCGGGCAGGCGGCAGAGAGCTGCGCCCTGGGCCGCTGCCCCGGAGGAGCAGGAGGGAATGCCCGGCCCCCTGCGGGCTCCCCCGCCCGGGGACCTCGGTGACCCCATCATCTCCGCAGCAGCTAGGGCTGATGACGTAATATGAGCGCGGTTTTTTTGCAGAAAGTCGTGATTAACGGAGGCGGGAGGAGAGTGGGAGGGGGCATGGGGGGAATCCCACCGGGTGCTGCAGAGAAAAAGGCTTCTGCAGAGGGTGGCTTGGGACACTCACACACAGCCAAGGCTACGGGCCTCATCCCGCCAACGTGCCTCCCCTCCGGTGGGGAGGCCCAGCCGGGCGAGCGGAGTTTACTCGGGCGAGTAACGACGCCCGGGGCCGGGTCCAGCTGAATTAGAAGCAAAAACCACAACGCTCGGCAGGGCGGCTGGGTCGGCCGGCTGCGAGCGGGGCCGGGGCTCTCGGGAACGGGGCTGGGGCTCTCGGGAGCGGGGCCGGGGCTCGTCCCCGCGCTGCCCCCGACTGCCCGGCTCCTGCCGGGGTGCGAGTACCGCGGGAGCAGGTCTCCAGCGTGTCCTTCTGGCATTTCTTGGAATTATGGTTCCTTTAAGCTCTTACAAATTGCAAAAGTTGCAGAAGACAGGGAAATAATTAATGTATTAAAACAAGCAGCGAATTCCTCAGGAGGCACCTTATCAACTCCAGCCACACTGGCTTCATCCCTCCTCGTATGCTAATGCCCCGTGACGTCACCGACGCCAGATTGAATGTGAATCAGTTATGAAATTATTAGTTTTAGTTTAAAAAGCAATCTGGCTCTCCCGCGAGTGGGGTTTGCGTTGCTGCGGGTGCTCGCGCGTGTCCTCCCCGTGTTATGCACACACAATAGTTGCAACTTGACTGTCACATGAATCAATATTTCCAAAGCACACATCTGAACTGGGGTTGATGTAAAGAAACCCACAGATTAATTGGGTTCGTTTCTGAGACGGCAGTGTCTTCCTTATCGATACACACATTACACCCGAAAACAGACAATCGGATTTCCTCCTACTTTTCAGGTAGGCAAGAGCTCCTTGTGATTTATTTCTGTTAAGATCCCACTGAGGGGGTGTGATTCTTTGCCGGCGTCTGAGAAAAAATCCCCAGGAGCGTTTGCTTTTGCTCCCGATAGAGGAAAATGGGCCAGGAAGGGCGGGGGGGAGAGGGGGGATACAGATGTTTTGTTTGTTTGTTTGTTTCAAATATAAGATTTTGATTTTGGATTTTGGAAAGGAGAGCAGCCCAGCGGAGGAGGGCCAAGGTATCTGAGCGGGAACAATGGGAATTAACACCGTTTCAATCGCTGAGGCCACTCTAATTAGTTGTCTGGATCCGGCGAGATCAAATACCTGAATCTAAAGCCCTCGGGTCGATTTCTTTTGCTTGCAAATGCTTCTGAAAAAATGGTTTATGAAGAAACCAAACTAAACCTAAATCCCCCGGAGTCTCTTTCGAGGAGTTCTGCCAATAACAACTTTCTCCCCGGGTTAGGGCGGCCGGCGCGTCCCCTCCCCGCGGTGACCGCCGGCCCCGGGGCTGCCCCGCCGCCTCCGCCGCCCCTGCCCGGGCACCCCCGGTAACAGCCCCCGCCAGCCCCTCCTCAAATGCTTGAGGACACTTTGGTCTCTTTAGCCGTTTCCCCGTCTCCCGAGAACAGGCGGCCCTGCTGCCATGAATTATGAATAAACTTGTAGCTCTTTCTCCTGGGGACACCCGGCATCGGCCCCTCGCTCTGTTCCCGGGGGCTGCGGGGGCCCCGGCACGAAGCCGCCCCCGGCCGCAGGAGGGACATGGCACTGGCCCCGGCTCCCACTTCCAGCAGCCCCCCAAGCAAAGAAAGAAATAAAAAGTTGTAACTGGCTGAGGAGTGAGTTTTCTGACTAATGAAATCCGAAATGTGTGGCGAATATAAAGTATTGTGAGATTTCTTCCCTGCCCCCCCGGCACTGATTGGCAATACTCTTTTTTTTTTTTTTTTTCGTGTGTGTGTTGGTTTGAAAAGCAGGAAGAAATGTAATGAATTGAGTGCTGTCAGAGATGTCTTCTCTGTTGATGTGGTGAATGGCAGTAGCTCCCTGATCCAGTGCAGGTGCAGTAGAGCTAGGGAATAAAAGAGGGGGGCTCTCTGTTCAGTGGAAAAAGCACATTCCCTACAATAGACCACACACTGCCAGCCAGCACGGCATCAGCTCACACTCTCAGACTTTTTTCGCCTCTTTCCACAGTCCTGAGCTCACAAAATGGCTATACATTAGCACTAGTTAGGGTTTGCTTTTAATGAACAGTTGTGACTCCTTTTGACCAACATTTAAATCTGCTGTGCTCTCTCTGAAGACAGGTCTGTTTTGATCACAGGTTTTAAAAAATGGCCCGTTTCCTCACAAGGCAGCTTTTTCAGAGTCATCAGTTGCATTTGATTGGGAAAAAAAAAAAAAAAAAAAAGCTCTCGATTAATAAAATGCATTTTCCAAGTGCTCATAACAGGGAAACTTTTTTTTTTCTTTTTAAAAAAATATATATACATAATAAAATGGTGTGAGAAGGAGGAGAGACACTGTTTTTAAATGGATGAGATGGTCTAATCCTACACACGAGAGCATATTAATCCTGTTTAGAGATAACCTGTCTCCTTTTTGGCTTAATATATCATCCTTATACATGGATAAAAACTTTGCACTCTTTCTCTTATTAATTCGGTCCAAATAGTTTTTTTTCTTGCGTTATTTCCGTCACTTTTTTTTTTCTTTCAGTTTTCTTCTTCTTGGCGATCTGCTCAGAGGAAGCTAGATGGTTACACTTGGTTACTCAGGTTTTATTCGAAATTATTTCCAGAGCGAGGGTTCACTCCTCAGCCAAGGGGGCTGATTGATTCTGTCTCTCTCCGCCTCGCATTTAATGTGCCTCGTCCTATCGCGGCCAAGCCAATGAGCCGGGATTTTCGTGGCATCCCACATCAGCCCTTGCGGATTCCTCTTGCACCTATCCTGCAAGAAGTAGATTAGGCTCTTTTGGATATACTTGCTGATGCATTGCGCTGAGGAAAATTGCTCGGCGTTTGCTTATAAAAACCCATGTTACTGTGAAAGTTCTTTTTTTTCCCATAATCGTGGTAACAAATAGCATCAGTTCCTGGAACATTTTGGCAAAGCCGTTCTCTGCCTGAATACTGCTAAATGGGAGAAGCTGACAGCTAACCAGTTATTACCTGAGCTCCTAGTAAACTCCCCCCCAAGCTGATAACAAAACGTGTTGGCAATAAATGACATTAGAAATAACAGTCAGATGCCGGTGGGTGTCTGGAGAACGTTTTCAGGGGTCAGATCTTGTCATCCCGCGCACAAAAGAACGGATCTTGTCTACATAGGAGAGGAGAGATGGTATGCACGCGCATATATGAAAAATACAGATCACTTGCACTTTGTTTTCGGGATGTTTCAAACACGCCGGAGCATCATCACCTGACAGCGGCGTATTTACTGCCAACAAGTTGTAGATCTCCCAACGCCAACCTTCGCTCCGTTGCGTTTTAATAATAAAAGAAGGGAAGTTGGGGCTGTTCCGGGGGGTGCCCGGTCCCCCCCGGGCTGGGTGTCCGGCGCCGCCCGGGACAAGGAGGTGCGAACCGCCCTGCTCCCCGCTCCGGGCTTCCCACTTTCTTTCCCCCGCGCTATTTGATAGCCTTTGTGTCCTATTGCTGCACACACCCATAATTAATCCTTCTTCTTACCGCTTACATCCCGGACCCAAGGGGCAACTCAAACCTATTTAGATCGCCTTGGTTGGTTGCACAAATTTAAGTGGCAAATGAGTTATAAACCTAATAACCGCTTTAATAAAAATAATTATTTGATTATGGCAGAGGAAATTTGCTGGAGTGCAAGGATGCGGCTGCGTTTGCATTTTGGTGGCGGTGAGGCTCGTCTTCGAATTGAACTCAAACGCCTTTTAAAAACATTGCTCTGAATAAAACAAAACAAAACACACCCCAAAATCTCAATCCTAAACCAAACCTTACATCAACAACAAAAAAAAATCGCTTCGATTCGCAGAGCGTTGTGGAACATTTCCTGTGATATTCGGAAGAATAATTAATTTGTAAACAGAAAAATCAATATGAGATTTGGGTGGCTTTGAGTTAATTGAAAACAATCAACACGGGGGACCATTAATCACAAACGCCGGTACCTCTCTCACTTTTTTTTTTTTTTTTTCCCCGTTAAGGATGAAGTTTCTGCGCCTCTTTCAAGTGTATTTATGCTTCTGGTTTTACAAGGAAAAGTGAGGATGCAACAAGACCAGTCGCGTTGTCCTCTCTATACTTTTAGCACTAGCATATTGTTTGATTACTAATTCGAGTTAATATGATCTTTATGGCAACATAACAGTGGATAATTGGCCCTTTTTCTGAACAACAATGTAAATCACAATCGCTTTATTATTTAATAACGTCAAACGCTTCGTTGGATTGGCCCCGACAGAGAAGACCTTTTCTTTCTAGGCAGTGTTGTTGAGAAAGAACAATGCAGATCTAATTGTGGAGATTTCAGAAGTTGGCTCCTGTAAATGAACAGCTTAGATATGGAAGTTCCAGCAGATGTCTGCACTTTTCCCTGTGACAAACCTTGTAACCCCCCTTCCTCCCCCACTGCCCCGTCCTCCCTCCTCCCCGACTTATTGAAGATTTTTTGTCCTCACATCCTAGCAACAACCTAAATCTTCCAGTCGCAAATACACCCCTTTCCCCTCGTTGCTATACAGCCCTTCAGATGGCAGGCTTAAGCCTACACACCAAATTAGCGCTTGGCCCAAGGCGCGCTCACTCGCTGCTCATCCCGGGCCCCCCCATCAGCTGCGGCCTGGGGGGGGTTCGAGCCAGCGCGGGCGGGCCGGGAGGTTTGGGGCCTCGGCGCTGCCGTTCGCCACCTTCTTGCCAGCCCTATAACCGTGCCGGGGGGTTGTTTTGCAACAGTTTGGAGGCGGCTGCAAGTTGCGCGCGCCGTGATGTGTCAGGAAAGGTGTCAGGGCCTGCCCGCCCCGGAGCCGGGGGGCGCGGCGGGACGAGCCCCCGGAGGAGCCCCCCATGTGCCACCCGCTGCTCTGGAGGAACCTGCTTGTCCGCTCGCATTGTACAGCCCAACTGACCCAAACCCTCCCGGCTCCACTGCGGCATCAGCAACGAGCCTGCCCCGGGGGGGCACAGCTGCGGAGGCAGGGATCCCCCCGGGATGGCTTCGAGGGAGAAGTTGCTGCGGCTCGTGGCGGGGGGGACGCGCATCCCAGCGCGCATCCGTTCTCCCGGCCTGATCCCCCGGCCCGGGGCTGCGCGCTGCTTCACGGAGCGCACCGCGGTTTTGCCGCTGCGCGGGTTTTCCCCTTGCGCTTGAGGCGACCTGTCTGTGATCAGCCGGACGGGGCGGCGGATCCCGCTTCCCTCCGGCATCGCCGGCCCCTCCGAGGGCAATTCCGCGGAGAAGAGTTGATTTGGCACACTTCGGGGGAGGGAGCGAAGTGAGCTGGCAGTGCTGCCGAGCCCCTGCTCCGTGCTGCCGTTCGCCCTCGGCCCCAACAACTCCCGCTTTGGTGGTCGGTGAGGGCCCCGCCAGCGGGGAGTTAGAGGATCGCTACCAGGGGTGTCAAGAGATGAGGCAGATACGTTGAATTCTGGCTATTTTCCTTCTTTTTGCGTTTTTTTTTTTTTTCATTCCATCCTGAAAAAAAAAAAAAAAAGAGAGAGAGAGACACAAACTAGCTAAATAGTCTTCCGCAGTAAGCGTGGTGAAGCTTCTTTCTGCTCCCTCCCGGGGTGCTCCCACAGCTGCCCGGGGCAGGAGCTGCCATGTGGGTCCCCGGTGCTGTGTCTCGGGGCTCCCCGGGCGCCCGGCACCCCCCACCCCGCTCAGCCGGGCCATCGGCGGGGCACCGCCGCCCAAAAAAACGGGGGCACTTGCCACACACCTGCGACGGGGAGGGTTTTTTTGTTCTTTTGAAAGAGCCCACTCGAGGAAAGTATTCAAAACACAGACCCGACCACTGAAATTCCCTGAAACAGAAATCCAGGTTCAGTGCCTCGGGGTTGGCAGCCCTGCCTGCAGCCGTGGGAAGCGGTTGATGAATCCCTGTTGACCCTTGAGTCTTTTTCTCCTCGAGTGAGTGGAAAAGCTTGATTTTTTTTTTTCTTTAGTTCTACCTTTCCCGGCTTATTTGCTTGGTTTACAACTTCACTTTTCCCCGCTGCCGTCACCTGGCAGGGGGAGCACCGCTCACGCTGGGTGCTGCCCGTGGGAGCGTCAAGTGAAGTGAGGGTCTCCGGGGCCCTACCAGCTGACAGCGGTGGCCCCGCGGAGTGCCAAGGGTTAACCGCGCCCCCGCCGCCTCTCTGCACAGCGATGGATGAAACTGCCGCGACTTTCCCCAAAATCCAAACCGGGAGACACATCTCCCGGATGCCTGGGCTGCAGCGGGCCGGGCCGGGCCGGGGGCGGCCTCGGAGGCCGCCACTCCCCTCTCCCCCTCCCCCCTCCCCCCCATGAGCTCATTTCCATGTCCGCGCCTCCCGCAACTGTGAGAAAATCCGCCGGGACATCCAGCGTGCCGATGCGGCCCGGGCTGCCCCGGTCTCCCCGGTGACAGCGCCCGCCCGGGAGAGCCGCGCTGGCTGGGTTAGGGGGAGAAAACTAGAGATATAAAATGAAATAAAAGTGAACTGCTCCCGGCATCTCGCAGGTGTCCGCGGCGGGAGGGACCCGTAGCCACGCGTGGCTTTCGTGGGGCCGTGCTCCCTGAACACCCGCCTGGAGCCGCGCGCTGGTGCGGGGTGCAAAACTGCCCGGGGACAGTCCGGGAGGGGGAAGGGAGCTCTGAACAGCCCCACACTTATCAATAACAAGATGTATAAATATCAAAGTGAAGGAGCCCGAGTAAGTCTTTCTAGAAGCGAGGAGGAAGCTTAAGCAGCTTTCTTTAATGGTGATTTGTAGCTCTGTAAGGGGCACGGATAGCAAATACCCTGCAGGTGCATGTTGTAACACTGCCATCCGGACTTTAATGTAGATTACTCTCCAACTCGTTTGATCGGTCCTTTGAAACCCTTTACAATTGCCTGTGACGAACCGCCAGTCTCAGTTTTTTTTCTTTGAATAATGCCTTAAGGGTAAGTCCTCGGGGCTTTTAAAGATCTCCAGCACATTTTTAAAAAATCACGTTAGAATTTTACTTTAGAGCGCGGGTCCATGTCTCTCAACTTGGGGCTGTTAACAGGCATATTTTAAATCATTAATCATCTAATAACCACCAACTTGACTCTGTAAGGAAGACACGAGGATCTTCTAAAGACCTCCAAACATTTCTATTGCTTTTGGATCATACCGTTAAAATTTAGGAGGCAAACACCCCACCCCTCCTGCTGAAGCCCTGGACCCGGTGGGTCTCCGGTGTTTAGTGGTAAATCTGTGCTGAAGGCCTTTCATCTGGCCATCGAGAAACCCCCGGGGTGGGTTTAGGGAGCAAACCGGAGACGTGATGCAGGGGAGAAGCCGGCTCGGAGGGCGAGAGAGTCGGCGGGGGAGCTCTCCCTGCACCCCGCCGGCCCTCCCGCACCCCGACTCTGCCCTGGGACCTCCACCCGCTGCTGTGTCTGTGCCTTGTAACAAACAGTGAGAATTTTGGGTTTTTTTTTAGAGGGGGGGAAGACAAGACGAAAGCATGCAGTAAATCCCGCAGATGTCTCTACTCTCTCCACAAATAACGTTTAACCTTTAATATTTATTCGTTACTATGAATTTAAAAAAATAGTTGCTGAACTTTTGGCCCTTCGACTTCCACAAGCGGCGCTTTGTTTCTCTAAAATAAACTTGAGAGAAGAGATCCCTCCGTATCAAACTAGGGATTTGAATTAAAGGCCCATTTGGGACACTTGAGACTACAAAGGGTTACACATAAATAAATGCCACATTTGCCTATTGCAAAAGTTTTCTCTGTCCTTTCTCAGTCACAACAGGGGAGGAAAAAGCCGTCATTTATTATCTAGCGCTGGGCGGGAGCAGCCCCTCCAGAATGTGCTCTTAGATTTGGCCGTCAGAAGAGGGACTCTTTTTTTTTTTTTTTTTTTTCCCCTCAACAGCAGCTTCTTTTGTTCTCCAGATCTCTTTCCCAATTTCAAGCTTCACTTGCAGATCCCAAGTTTGTTTGTTAATGACGCTATTACCATCTGGCTCGTCCTACTTTCCAAAAGATATAAATCTCCCCAGTTTCATTGCCTACATTATCATTTAAGTGCCACCATAGCTGGAAGAAAAATATGCTTTCAAGGCTGCGAATTCTCTTGCACCGAGTAACTTCCCTGGGCGCGGAGCTGCCGCCCGCCCCGCCGGCCCGCGGGCCGCTTGGCAGGGACGCTCCAAATGGATTTCACCTTGCAGCGATGCTGGGAGAGGGGGAGACAGCACGATTTGAGTTTTCCACCAGAAACTTAAGTGAACCTTCTCCCCGCCGCCGCCATCCGCCCCTTTTGTGGCTGTTTAATGCATCTGGCTACTTTGAACCGTTATCTTTGGCGGGGAGAGGGCAGGATGGGTCCTGCCCCTGGCAGGCTCCAGTTTTCCCTTACCCAGCGTGAACCCCCGTCTCTCTGCCATAAGTACATATTCCATACGTGTGAATAAACCTTTCCCACAGGCGTCGTACAGTAAAGGGAAGAAAAGTTTGGGCTCCTCTTAGTGCAAAGCAGTTGCAGATTTGTGTGCGCTTAAGCATAAAGGGACGGGGGGAGGGCGAGAAGGGATGGGGGAGGGAGTTGGGTCGGTTTGTGTATGGGTTCCACAATGACTCTATTTATTCGCTGCAACCAGCCTGGGCAGATTGAATAGGCGAGAGAGAAGACACTCAGCCTTCCCAACGCGTGGGCTTTGTGGGATCTAGTCCCCACTAGCAGATTTCGACTGCTAATTTCCCATTCGGCGAGGGGACGAGGCCGGGCCCATCACCTCCGTCTTCCCCAAATACCACCTGTGTTTCCAGTCCTTAACCTCTCCATGCAGAAGTTTAGCGCGGGGTTCAAACCCTCATAATTTCTTTGTTGGGTGTCCGGCAATGTTTCTGCGGAAAAAGAAAAACAAAACAAAACACAACTTGTTTAAACATATGTATGTGTACACACACACGATATTGTCAAGCGAGAGAAAAAGGTACTCCTTTATTATGGGAAAGAAACGCAAGGATTTTTTTTTCCCCGAGTGATCTAATTGTCATAAATAATTACGGATGAAAAGAAAACTCACTTATTATGCACTTCTAATACTGTGACTGCATAGGAAAGAAAAGGGGCCAAACCGGTGATTAATTAATATCGCACAGGCGTAGCTGTTTTCTCGCGAAAGGCCTTTCCCTCCCTCGCTGCTGCCGTGTTATCATTCCAGCTCGAGTCATGTGTAGCCGGGAAGGGATCTTGTTTATAAATTTATATGACGACCTTTTCTTTGTATGTGCTCTAAAGTTGATATGGACAAATTGCAGAGGTATACAATTTAAGTAGATGCACTTTTAATCACCGATCATTAAAATGGTTATGTTAAATATACTCAATTACATGCATGACTTCACCCTAACAGTACTTTCTATTCTCCCAGCTGCTCACGTATTCCTTAACTATAGTCAGCAGAAGAAACTCGATTATGCTGAATCCATACATTTCTATGGATTTCATCAGCCTAATTAATGCTTCGGTGTGGTCCATGTGTCTGAACGGTCCCTTTGCTATTACTTGGGTAAGGAGGCAGTGCTGGAATGCAGAGGGTCTTTCTTTCAAAGATACCCATGGGGGTCACTCTAGGACTCTAATGGCAAAGGTAGCAAGTGTTAAATAGCAGAAACATGCAGAGAAAGGGAAGGCAGCGATGTAAAAAGGACATTGATACTGTAGGTATGCCCAACAGGTCAGTGATTATAATTAAAACGCTTCAAGAAGGAAAGGTAAATGGAAAGCTTCCACAATTTGTAGCGTGCCTGGTTAAAAGCAAACAAATCAGCCCACAGAAACGCACCTTGCTGATCCAGGCGGAACAAAAAAAAAAAAATTACAAAAAAAGAAAAAAAAAAAAAAAAAAAAAAAAAAAAGGAAGAAAAGTTGACAGCAGATTTTTAGCCTCTTCTGTGAACACCGCCTTTGAATGCCCCGTTTCTTCTCTAAATTTCTCGTTGTCGAAATGCAAAGTGTGAGGGAGCAGATGCCCAGCCGGGCAGATCCGGGTGCTCCTCGCTGCCAGGGCACCCCCGGGGCTCCTGCAGTCCCCCCGGGCAGGGCAGAGACACGCGGAGCTGGGAGAAGTCCTTCCTCTCCTTTCCCCAGCTTTCTCCCGAAATGAAGAAGCGGTTAAAATAAATGGGATGCGCTGCAGCTTTAGTACAAACAGCCAATGGCTGCTTTTATAACACATCTTCCCATCTTAGCGTTTAGTGGGATACAAAAGGCAAGAGTACTTCCTGCTATTCAAGCAACATTCTAATTGATGAGAAATGCATCGAGATGTACTTTTTTTTTTTTTTTTGTTCCCACCTGTTGTAGTAGAAGACCGTCTGACCACACCTTTCTCTGGCTGCTGGGAGACCTGAGGGAAAATCAGGGATCTTTCTTGTCACTCACTGCACTGCCAAAAAGGTGGTGATGGAGCCCGGACCTCTTCCCTGTTCCTCCACCGTGCACTCTGCAGTTCAATTGTCCTAACTTCGAGTCAGTGTCTTGCTACAGCCTTCATCCTTCAAGTGGAGAGAGAAAGCAGGGAAGATTTCAGATCTATAACCAAATTATAAGCTAGGAACTTTATGCTTGTCATGCTAATTTAATGACTTTTATAGTAAGTGTAGACTTTCTGTCTTTTGAAATTAGCTCTTCAAAATGCTTTGTGTAATGACAGACACTAGACATAAGAGACAAATGCACTTGCAATAGTGGGATAATAATCTGGCAAACACTGCACCATTTAAAATGGAGAACAAAGTGCATTAAATCTCAGTGGAAGTGTATATCCTTGTCCGATGCCATGCCTGGCCTCCAGAGTGACCCGAAAGCAGGGTGTCTTCCAAGAGCCGCTGTGCCTGGCTTCATCTGGAGAATGAGCAAATACCAGATGTTAAGTACAAAATGCTATTTCGTACAATGCAGTGCTCCTTTGCTTTCTGGTGGTGCTTACATATGTTTGAGTACTGTAAATACCCCGATTTCGACAAACTAGTTCTGCTGGGCCTGGCCCCTTGCTCGAGTCCCAGCGGGGGGATGTACATGCTGCGCTCGCATCTATGGCTCTGAATGTACAAATCCCTCCATCCTTAAGAGCATTTCTGCGCTCCCATGTTATGAGTGGTCCAGAAATCTGTCCAAGAGATGGTCTTGATAACAAAGGCAGGGGTAAACGCAAAGCTATAGATGTATTGCAATCTGGGCAACTCACTCATTGCCTATAATTGTAAATAAGGTAAGTTCACACGACGATCGAGTAACGAGGGAACAAGAGGCCTATTTTAATCAGTTGGTTATCTCTCCTTGGTGGAGATCAGAGCTCCATCGCTCCTGGCCTTCCTATTGTGTCCCCCCTGCTGGAAATGACAGCTCCTTCAGAAATGAGCAACTTGGTCCCTGGATGGGATTTCAGCTCTTTTGCACTACACATGTACCAATTGTCATTTTACAGCTACAGCGAAACCTCTAAATTATATAAGTGTATAAACTCGGCCTCATTAAATCCCCGCTTTTGGATAGCCTCAAGGTTGGAGAGTATATTACTGTAAGCCAGAGGAGACTTATATCCAAATGGGGATTGAAACGTAGTGGTACTTAAGCACACTCCTTGTCTCAGCTACAGAGGTTTTATTTTTCCCTTTTAGAGTGTTATAATATTACAAATGCAACAGTTTTCTTATGTCAAATCAAACGATCTGAAATCCTATTTCTTGATTCAGCCTACGGGTCCTTTTGTGGTGGGGACAAAAACACAAAGATACGATCAAACACCGTAGCCTGACCAAAGAGAAATTTATTGTTCATCTGAGAGAGCTTCCTAATTTGAAGTTGAAACCCTTCCCTTCCAGAAAGCATCTGAACATGCTGCGTAAGTTATTCTCTTGTGCGTGCACCTGTGTGTCCAGATAAATCGGGGTGTGCAGAGGGACAGGGGACCGAGGGCAGCGATTACTCCACAACTCGGAGCACGCCCTGCCCACGGGTTGACTTTTCCACCCAAGCCGCTATAAAAAGAAACGTTTCTGTGGGAAATCTGTGCCCACGCGGGCTGCCGCTGCTGCCACCGCATCCCCACCGCCCGCGCCGTGCGGCGCCGCGGCCCAGGGGCACGGCCGGGGAGGGGGGGGCTCTGCCAGGGGCCCTGGCCGCCCCCCCCCCCCCCCCCCCCGGGNNCCCCCCCCCCCCCCCGCGGAGCACCCCGAAACGGCTGAACTGAGCCCCCCGCGGCACGGCGCTGCCAGCTTTGGTGACTGGGGCACGGCAGCTGCGGGGATCGCCCTGCAGAGCACCGCGCGAAGCCCCCCCCAAAGTTGGGTTTGCCAGGAGGGGGTCGCCTTCCCCCTTTTTCCAGCCCTCGCAAGAGGGTCAGTGGTTTAACCAGGCGTCACCAGGACTTCGTTTTATTCCCGGCCCACTGAAGCGTGTGCCTTTTAGTGACTGATGGCCGCTGTGGCTGTACGCGGCACAGTTGCTCTCACGGTGCGTGCTCCAGATGGGCACGTCCCGCAGGCTCGGGGCGGGGGGGCACGGTCGCTTTGGAAAGGCCACCGAGACACTGAGATTTGTTCTGGGTCAACCCTCCCCAAACGCCAAAGTTGGGAAACAACTTTCGCAGCGTGTGTCGGGGAGGGAGGGAGCAGCGGCGGAGCGGCAACGGGTGCCNGTCCCTCTGCTCAGCTCTTCCTCCCCGAGCCCCGGACGCGCAGACAGCACGTTTCCAAACTTTGAAATGCCAAATCACGTTATTGCTGTGGCAGGAGGCTGCTTTCGGATCCGTGACAGCTGAGTTTTCCCTATCGATTATGTGACACTGCAGTTCATTTACACAGCTCAAAAGCTTAAAGACACTGGAGGAGCCCTCGGTTTAACCCGAAATCCTAACAGAAAGTGAATCAACTTTCTGGCCAGTGTTTAAACTGATAGATCAGAACTTAATTCGGAGAGACAGAAAGGGAGAGAAACGACAGCACGGATTTATCTTGCCTAGCGTCCTTCGCTGAAACTTTAGAAACTGCGGCGTGGAAAATCCAGGGCCGAAATGCTAATTAGAAGCAGCGCGTTTGGTGTCCGGATATTTATGTGTTTTAGAAAGCAGATTA
Organism: Pampusana beccarii; assembly: GCA_013399365.1. Taxonomy (NCBI): domain Eukaryota; kingdom Metazoa; phylum Chordata; class Aves; order Columbiformes; family Columbidae; genus Pampusana; species Pampusana beccarii. The sequence continues at coordinate 371,723 of VWYH01003827.1, read as the reverse complement.
CAGCACTTGGGGGTTTTGTGGGGGTGCATGAAATATGTGCGTGGACCGAGGCTGCGTGCGGCTGCCCGGCCGCAGCTGGGCCCGGGGTGTTCCGAGCAGCAGCTCCCGGCACCTTGCGGGCTCACCCCGGCGGCAGGGTGGGCTTGGGGAAGAGGGGGCATTTTCCTCTCTCACATGGGGACGGGACAGGCCCCCTTTTGCTGCCGAGTCCTTCCCGTTGCTTCTTTAACTGGGGGCTTTCCAGGAGCCAGCCCAGCTCCCGGTCCCTGCTGCTCCCTCCCTCTGTCCTCGCCGAGGTTTCATTACTTGCTGTTAGTGCCTGGAAACAATAAAGGATGTGGGACTGGGCTTTTATTGATTATTTGTCACCCTGTATTTGTCAGTTTCAATAACTTTTCCTGAAGTTTTACTTACGGGCACTTGAGCTTTCGGATTAGGCCGGCTCTGCGGATTGCAGTGAGGGGTAATTATCCGCTGGCCTGCTTCCCTACAGCCGGGCTGCGCAGCCGGAGAGAAAAGAGCATTAACGTATAGAATGGGCAGGATCCGGCCTGAGCGCCCCCCCTAAAGCGCTGTCCGGGCGAGGGGCAGCACCATGCCGGAGCTCGCCGCGGCCCTGCCAGCTGCCCCAGACCCCCCCGCCGCCCCCAGCCCGCTCGCCCTGCGCGGGGTGCAAAGAGCCCGCGGCCGCTCTCTGCCTCCCGGGTGCTTGGGGCGGGGGGCTCACCCGGGCTCCAAAAGTCCCCCCCTCACCCGGTTGTGGAGACGAGAGATCAACCCCCGAGAGACAGCCCCGCTCCCTGTGGAAGGGGGGGACCCACGACGCTGAGGCCCGAACCGGGGCTTTCGGCAGCGGCCAAATCCCCGGGATTCAATTAAAAAGCTGGCTCGCGCCGCTGGCGGGGAGGCGAAGCCGGGGGATTTGTATTATGAAGATCGACTCTTCAAAACTGCCCGCCTGGCAGCCCGGCCGCGCTCCCGCCGGCGGAGGGACCAGCTGCCCCGGGCGGCCCGGCCGGAGCCCCGGCGGCGGGGGGTGCGCGGGGCTGAGCCCACGGGCGGAGGGGACAAGAGCCGCGGCGGGGACTTGGCGGGGACTTGGCGGGCCGGGGGGAACCCGTGTCTCGCAGCCTTTTCAGAGAGGGGGGTTCAAACCTTCCTCGAGAGAAAAGACCTGATCTCCGACCATCTTCCGCCTTTGATAACTTTCCTGCGTCTCCCAAGCGGTGCACGCAGCTCCATACATGCTCCAGCTCTACTCGTTTGTAAGCATAGTAAAGGCAAGCTAGCATAATCGTTCCCCGGGCTGGCAGGGTGCCTATCGTGTACAGTATAGCGTTTGATGTACTGTATCTCGTACCACTGCAAGCAAGGAGACAAGTGAACACAGAGTGCCCAGTTACACAGGATTTAATTACAGCGGAATTCATTCTCCATGCTGATTAGGGGAAAAAAAAATCAATCGGGGGCTTATTTGCCACAATGAACCAATAAAAACCCAATTTATTAGAGCAATAATCTCAGCCCCAAATGGTCTAAATATTATTGTTTCAATTGCATTGAGGGAATTCAAACTGAAAGTGTTACACAGAGAGCATCAGGGAGTCCTTCTTCATGAATTCACCAAGAGTTTCTAAACTACTTCCAGAAGCTTGCTTGCTGGCTCAGAGGTCTTTAAACAGGGGTCTGAGTTCCCCCATTCAGGTCCAGGTGTCTGGGTTGCTGTAGTACCTACAAGGCAAGATGCTCAGCGGTCCGTGGCTCTCTATGGCAAAAGGAAAACGTAGCATAGCTTCCCACTGGGTCTATAAAGATTTCCTGCTTTACAGTGATTTATATGTGAAATTCCTAGAAGGGGGGAGGCCACACAAAGGATCTCCAAGCCATAGGCCAAGAAAAATGCCTTGCTGTAATATTGTTAGAAAACCACACTATGTGCCAAAAATAGCCTGGGAGGGTGCTGAGCACTGGGATGGGTGCCTGGGGAGGATGAGGGGACAGTAGTACCCTCAATTCCCCTCTCCCACATGAAATTGCTTCCTTCTTCTTACGCTGCTCTCATGGTTTTCAGGGTGCTCCTCCAGGAAGTCAGTGGGAGGCCAGACGGTGCACAGCGATGTAGCATGGGTGGGCCAGGTCACCCCGGGAACTGAGGGGTCCCCTGGAGCTTAAAGTCTGTGACTCAGGAGATGCTGATTTTGCTTTACAGCTTTCTGTAATTCCAGTCATCTCTATCCTGAACCGGAGAGGACCTCATTTCCTGCTCAGTGCTCTGCCAACCACAAGGTCTTTTCATAAAGCTGCCAGGGGTGCCTGGCTGTGGGAAGGACAGTCAGTGTTTGTCACCAGGGAATGAGCTGGCACCATAGCTCTAATCTGAGTCAACAACCTGCATAGCCCTGAGCATGACTTCATAAATCATGCTATCTAATTGAAAAGCACATGCTTGTATAGAGAGCATTGTTCAAAAGGATGCAAAAAATAAAATAAAATACAACAAACACTTATTTTCTGCCCACTAGGCTATTAATCAGTCACCTGATTGTTTCGATTTACATTATTTCATGCAGAAAATAAAGGGAAAACATAAAACCATCTTGTATAGCCATAATAAAAGCACAAATGAAAAAAATTCATCTCTTAATGAGAGGCTTAGCCTTTTTCTAACACATTCCTAATAATAGGAAAACAATCTTTAAGTGTTTTTAATTTAAATTGTTTTCATGTTTAATTCAAAATTGCTAAATAACATTATAATGTGTCTGTGTATCAATTTAACATCGAGGCATATGATATTTCAAAGCAATTGAACCAGTTTTGAAAGGAGAAAGAGTCCTATACCATGTCTGTGTTCACTTTTAAAATGTTGGTTAATACACGTACACCGGCCTGCCTTTTTCTCATCCTTCCAGCAGAAATGAAAAATAGATCTGGGACAAAAGATCGGTTACGTGCTTTTTGCTTTTCACACCCAAATCTTCTGCTTTATTTTTGCACCCCCAGGATCTGCGGGATCTCCCCCTGTGAGAGACAACTCAGCAGCTCCGTCCCCTCTGCCACCCCAGCACCGCCAGCGGAGGAGCCCAGGAGGAGCCTGGAGCAGTGGCTGAGCAGCAATTTCAATTTGAATATTCATATTTAACTCTTCAAACAGCAGAAGATACTTCAAAACCATGTGCGAGACAAAATGACGTTAAACTTTCAATCATTAAGCCTCTGTTTAGCCATACTCCAGAAATGAGCTGTTCATAACAAACGGGGAATTCTGATTGACAGTTTGCCATCAGGAGCCCTTAAGTAGGATTTTTCCAGCTATAACGCAGTGTACTCTGCTGTGCTCCCTTTCCAAGATGCTATTTCAAGGATAGAGGCATGAGGAAAATTTACATAATAGCTTCATATATAATGTGTGATTGCTCTGAAATTAAGAAGCACCAGCTTTTCTCTTATTGTTTCAGAAATGAAGAGTGCACTTTGTTTTCTTGTTTACTTAGTGAGCTCTCCGATCCCTTGATGTGTTTCAAGAGCTTTCTGTCAGCATCATGAGACCTTGCTTACCTGGTAAATTTCACGTGTGAAGTGATTAGTATTCAAATTGCCTGAAAAAAAACCACAGTAACAATGTCTGACAACTTTTTTTTTTCTTTTTCCTCTTCTTAAATGATATTGCATGGTACATTAAATAGGTTACACAGTCTCTTCTTAAGAGACTGGGCAATGTATTGCCACGTATGTAATGTTTTTATCCAGCAGCTAGTTTCTAGAACGAAAAAACTGAAGGCAGCCTGGAATCCTTCCCTGAGCCTTTTTTTTCAGTTTGTTCTGAATTTGATAAGAAATGGTAATAATTTTGAGACATGTACAGAAAGAAAAAAACTATATTATTTCATTATAAACCTCTTAGTGTGTCATTTGAGATTGCAGGCAGATACTAGAAATGCTACTCATTAAATCCACCGAACGTTACTCTTTCAGAAGTCAAAATGTTTTTAGCCAAACCGCTTTCTCAGTGGTTGCTTTAGATGTAACAGAGCCAGAGGAACCCAAGGAGAGAAGCAAACAATTAAAACATTTATGTATTTGATTCTTGATAGACATATCTACAAGGTAGGTTTTAACANGATCTGCCTTGACAGTTGTACCATCTGGAAGCTCTTATCTTTTGTAAATGAAAGACTTTTTTTTTTTTTTTTTTTTTTTTTCAGTAAGAAGGATAAGCTTGGAGTGCCCAGTCACCGTGGTAACTGCCAGAAAAATTCTCCTGAAGTTTGAAGAGGTCAGCTAATGGGGTCAACAACTCCGGCCTCTCTCTGAGCTGGGCCTGGCAGGCTCCATCCTGCGGTTGGGGTGTTAGCACAGGCCGAGCCCTGGGAGGTGGGCCATTCCAGCTCTGATATAAATTTTTTGAGTCAGTTCACGGCCTGGACTCTCCAGGTGGCCTCCAAAATCGATTGTGACCTTGTGACCTTGTCTAACGGAGGCATAGCATCCAACCTAAGTAAGGATTTAGCCAGGAACGACAGCTTTCCACTGAGTGTTATTGGGGACAGTACAAACAGTTGTGGAAGCAAGGAGGTAGGTATGAGGAGTAGAGGTCATTAAAAGCAAATTAAAAAACAATTTTAAAAATCCTTGTTAGTGGAAAGTTTTTATTAGCAGTAGCCGTTCCTTAAATAAACTCTTCTGGCAACTATTTTTTTCTTCCCCAACAACATTGTATCATGTATTTCAGTGCATTAATATATGAAAAATTGGCACTTTGTATATTCCAAACCACATTAAAATTTATGTACCTCCAGATTTTGAACTTGTACATGAAGCTGACTGAGATGTTAAACTACATGTCTGTGAAGCATGTTTTTTTCCTTAATATCATAAAAAACAGGAGGTTGCTTATTAAAGTGGGTTGTTTATTTTAGGAAATAACTTCTTTAATATGCCCATTCTTTTTAGATTCAAAAGGCTTTTAATCTGTGTAATTTGTTTTTAAACTATGAAATTAAGTAACAGAATAGTGTGGAATGAAAGTGTGAGAGTTTCACAGGCTAGTTCCTTTACTGATTTGCGATACAAATAGACAAGCCACAAATTTGACTATGTATTTTTGTAGAATAGCATTTTGATCATACTAAGATAATATTTTAGTTTAAGATTTTAAGCAACAAACTGTGGGGGAGGAAGAGGCTGCTGCAGAGTTTTGATTTTGTTATCAAATCTAGAAACTTGCCCTTCTGAGCAAGTGGATTTGCTTTTGTATTTTATTCCTGCATCTACAAAACCTCAGCTCCGCATGCCTTGCTCACATGAGTAATCATCAGATGAGTAAGTGGAACTACACCAAGGAGCAAAGCCCAGTCTCCCAGGTGGAAAATACTCTCAGACTTTGACTTTAAAACTGCTCTGAAGGAAGAAAATTGCATTAATATTTGCTCCTAGTCTTAGAAAAATTATGCAAACTTATCCCAGTGGGAATCTTGCCCAAACGCTTCTTGTCCTTCGCAGGAGAGGGCTCGGCTCTGACGTCCTTCTTCCCAGTCACTTACCTGTTGAGCAGCTCCCCTGAGGTCAGAGGGGCTGTGCAGAGTCGGGGCTATTAAACACAGTTCAGGAGTGTCTGAGCCTCTCTACACGCTAAATATCACTGTACTGCTGAAAAGTCTCATAGGTTACAACAGCAAGAGTCTCTAGCTTTTAGTTGCGGTAACACCTTGCTCTGTAGAAGGTCCCCCAAAATCCATGGATGCCTCTTGGCCAAGGTCCTACCCCTCCAGGGCTGGTGTAATCTGCTCTGGTGGGATTAATTACTAGGAAAAAGAATGGTGGCAGAACTGTGCCCTAAAATAATTTATGGCCCAGACCTGCGCACACAAATATCAATGGTGGCACTCTATTTAATTCCACCCTGAATACTAATTGTAGTTTGTTGTTGTCATTAGTTTTTAACACGACTATGCTGAAAACAATTTATTCACATTAGCAAGCGTGTTGATTCAGAGGAGTGCCTCGTGTGACTAAGCTTGGCAAGACATAGCTCACAGCTCTCAGGGAGAACCGGCACATTTGCTTGGTTTCCAGAAAAAATATTTAAAAATAGGAACAGTGAGCAGCTGTAAGGTGAATCCTCAATATTTTCGAAAGCATATGAGGAATATTTAGCTGCTTTTTTTTTTTTTTTAAATACTTTTATCTCCCTTGTAATGTGAGGATACAGTGCACTAGTTCTACCTCACAAACAGAGGATGACTTTTAAAACAGATGATATCACTATTCCACTGGAACTTTTTGACCAAAATCGCCCTGAACTTTCCCCAAAGCCTCAGGCTTGGAATGAGGAATTGTTGGCAGAGGGAACAACAAGAGGATCTCAAGAGCTTGGACTTGCTGCAAATTGTTTAGTGTTGATTTCTTTAGATCCCGTTGAATTTATAATCAACTGCAAATCTACAAATGTCACTTGAAACAGGTCCTGGGCTTGAATCTTTTGTACCTCTTCATGTTTTTCAGTTGATCCCTAGTACAACAGGGATGTGGAATGCCTAGAGGTGCATGTTAGGAGCAGACACAGTGCTACTGTCCATCTTCCTCAGCCCCTTCAGCTCAGTGAAGCTCACTCAAATTCGTTTGATTCCTTGAAATATTTTCTGAAGCGCAGGCTCTTTTCCCTGAGTGATGTATACAAACGGGCTTAATACAGCATTAGAGATGAATGGCTGGAATCACCAAAGCCTCTGGATTGGCGGTTCCCAGCCTCTGCTATATGGATCACTGATAATCCATGAGGCCTTGGCAGGTTTGCTGCAGGTGGTCCGTGGAACTGTATTAAATAATAATGTTCATAGTCTTCAATTAGAATTTTGACGAGAAGAGTGTGTGGCAGTCTGCAAGAAAATCTAAGGGCTGAGAGTGATCTTCTAGCCTGAAAGCTCTGAGGACTTCTGCTCTACAGGAATGCATCTCAGCCTGTGGTCCATGAGCCATTAGAAGGTATTTTGAGAATGTTTTCAAATTAAATACCTGCCCAGTTAAATGAACACACCGTCTTACTCATGCAAGCAAACAAAAGAAAACCAACAAAAACTCCCACTTCAAAATAAAAGGAAGAAAATAAAAGTAATAAATCAACACTGAAGCCTCAGCCTAGGTTGTGTTTGCTTGTATCTTACACCCACATCCCCAGCGCTCAGCAGGGACTGGGAAGAGCTGCTCTAGAAAGTGGCACATGCCCACAGCCTGGCCCAGGGCTGGCCAAAGTCTGCACGTTCTGGAGGGAGCAGGAGGGCGAACGAGCGGGGGATGAAGAGGTGTGCGGGCAGAAGGTCCTCAACAAGTGTTGCGTTTCCTTCTCCTTTTACTTCTCTGCTTTGAGTGTGTGCGTGGCTGGTGTGCAGAGGGAAAGTCAAACTAATTCTGATGCTTTTCCCTGTTCTGTGTGGACTAAGTCAGAGAAAGCACTTAGGGCAGCTTCTGTTGAAGGGTTACAATATAGGTTGATACTTTAGGAACTATAGGAAGTTCTTAATCCTTCCCTGCCTACGGGATTGTCATTTATAGACTTGCTATTGTCTCATCTTTTATAAGGATGTTTCCTTACATTAAGGTTCCAAGAGCAACCAGACGTTGCCATTGTTCACAGCTATTTCGGTTTGTGGCTTAATGCACATCTAATATTCTGTTTATGCTTTCACTGCTCTCCTACGCAGCAGACTGTACCTACGCTCTGACTTAGGTGACATTATTCTCAAAACATTGATTTCTCTGGGTTTTTTTAATCTCTTTTTTTTTTTTTTTTTTTTTTTTTTTTTTTTTTTTTTTTTTTTTTTTTTTTTTTTTTTTTTTTTTTTTTCTGATTTGTCTATGCATCTTGATTTTGCCTTAACCTAGTTAATTACAGGTAACATGATAATGCACATGGAACTTTACGCACTTAGTTGGGCATTTCATGTTCAGTTCGTGTCTGATGAAGAAGGACACTTGCCTCTAAAAAAGCTTCTGTGTGTTGTTTTTCGACCAGGTTAAATCCTTTCTATTAAAAAAAAAAAAATCTACTATATAGCAGGAATGAATGCAGCCATGAGCAGACAAAATGGAAGTGTAAGTTATTTTGGATGTATAAAATTTAGCTGGAGGTTAGTGGTGGTTTAATTACAGGATTTTTAAAAATTGCTATTCATACAGGCATCCATTGTTTTCCACTTTGATTTATCTCCAGCTCAGCCCCCTTCAGAACCCCATTTCTGGCAATCTCAGCAACACGTGGGGGTCTGGCAGCTTCTGCAGACGTTGCCATCTTCCCTGCACTGCTCTTCTGTGCAGTTACACCAGCTCACAGCCTGGCCTTTCTCAGCAGCCCTTAACGAGGCCTTTCCTCTGTCATCTGCCCCACAACTTTTCCAGAATCAGATGCTTTTGTCAAAGTTTTTCAAACCAATCTAGAAATAGATACTGAAATAAAGGCAGGTGATGTGGTGATCTGGTGATCGGGTGACGTTCTGTGTCCCTTCCTGCCCTGCCTCAGGCAGATCACAAACCTTCTCCAGAGCTCAACTCTTTGCCCATAAAATAATAATAATAGTGATAATAATAATAATAATAATAATAATAGCAACAACAACTTTGCTTTTATATGCCTGAAAGATTTCATGCAAATGAAAAGCTACCTAGATTTTGTCGAATCTACCTAACACTCTCCACCTTCTCCACTGCTGTCTTTTCACTGCTGAAGATTTGCTAATAAGCCTTTTAGAGTCAGGCTTCTGCTTCATGCCCTGATATAGTGACATTTTGGCTTTTAAATCACCCTTGTGTTCATAACATATATAGCAGCATGGATGTATCTTTTTTCCCCAGGCATTCTAGCTTTGCTGAAAGAAAAAACCCCAAACAAATTACAAACAGCTCATGATGTTCAGTCTGGAGTGCTGGGTAACCTGTGTGTGCTCCAGGCAGTGCCCAGCTTTATCCTGGTCGTTAGGGAGCCAATGCACATCACAACGTGTGATCTGTCCCTTCCCCAGCCCCACTTACACCTTGCTTAGCAGTTCCCCTCGCTGGGGAGTTGCTCCTGTAGTTTCCAGTTACGTAACCCATCCCATTTTGTGAATATGTGAATTTAGCAGCTGTCGGTGTCAGCAGTGGTTGTGGGGGGTGGTTTTGTTTTTTTGGGGTTTTTTTGTTTTTTTTTTTTTTTTTTTGTTTTTTGTTTTTTTTTTTTTTTTTTTGTTTTTTGTTTTTTTTTTTTTTTTTTTTGGCAAGCTGGCATTACTCATCAGTCTCATGGTAGTTTTGTTTGAAAAATGCTTGTGTTAGAAAAAGTGGATTTATCAGCTCAGCACTGTATGGTGCTAGCACGCAGCACAACAAAAGACAAGTGCTCATTTCAGTAACGCTTGCAGCATTTCATGGGGCCCCCAAATAGGCTGAACAAGGCTTCTCTGGCAGCTAACCCCAAGTACAGTGAGAAACTGTTAAAGTGGCAGTGTCACTGCCTGGAAAAGGGATTCGGCTTTCTCCCATCACTTATTGCTGCTTTTTTTTTTTTCCTGGTGTTAAAAATTGGAGGCCATGAATATGAATTTCACTGAATATTGGAGAAAAAAGAAGATTAACTGAAAACGTTGTGCTCTTACAAGTGATTTTTTCTCTCATGTTTTCTCAGAGCGCAGACCACTGTCAGTCTGTCCTTCCCAAAGTGGGTCTGTCTGATGGAGAAAAATAAGATGCTTGCAGATTTTTCAAGCAATACTACGAAGTCAGTCGTGTTGCAGCCTTTCAGGGAGGACTCATTCTCTGTTTAAACCAGTTTGTCTTCAGAATAATTCGCTGCACTTACGCTTTCTTTTGTAACTGCTCTTCCAGAATGCAAATATAACCCGGAGAGTTGTCTGTATTTAATTGAATGTGTTAGGTGTTTAAAAACATGTTTTAAAAATGTTATTACATACAGCAAATATCGCAAAGCTCTTGTTAACATACATATAAAACAAATGCATTTTCCAGTATTTAGTTATTTATTCTCTCTGTTTACACTCCATACAGATGGTGAAGATAAACCAATGAATTTAAGTTTTGCTGTTAAATTGTCTTTTACATTTCCAGGTTCTCACACACTGGCAAGATGCTACAGCCCCCATGTAACAAAGATCAGAGAGGAATACTTATTTGAAGAAATCTTTGTCATTAGCTGTATTGTAGATCTTATAAAAGGTTCAATTTTATAAAATGCAAATTCTGGGCTTGTTCCTCTGCAAGCCTTTACAATCTCTGTAGCTGCATAGTGAATCTACTACCCACCTCTACTCAGGTATCCTGCAGAAGTCTAGGCCAGGTAAAACATGTCTTCAGAGATCAGGACAGAGGTTTGTGGTTACCGGTACCACCTCAGACCTCACACAACGTGCAGCCCCTGCAGCCCCCATACCCCTGCCTGCAGTGTCCTGCAGCATCCTGTGGGTCATAGCCTCTGGGTACCAAGAGCTCGCTGGGATTAACCCATCAGGATTCAAACCTGTCTGAAGACAACGCTGCAGTAGCTACTAAGACGTTTGTATTCAGCTTGGGCACAGAAAGCTGAGAACTCTGTAGAGTGTTTCTGAAGCAGTGTGCACAAACTGGAGACCCTTGGTCCTCTGCCAGGCCAGACACAGATAAGACACTAAAATGATGCTTCAGGGAAGCAGGGAAGATGTTCTGGAGTTCTTTCTTCCTTGGCTGGAATAAATTTGAAATCTATGGAGAAGTACCACATGTGGGCTGGGGAACCAGGCTTTGAGGGCATGCAAACTGTGGAGGACCTTGCATCACTGATGCTCCAACGTCCTCTATCTTGTTCCCACCTAGGGCAAAGCTGTGCAGACACTGCTCACTGCCCCCCAGGGCTGGTAGTAAATGATAGTTCCTTCCTGACTGACCGTACCCTCACATTGGTAGCTCATCCTCTGGCACCTGGCAGAGCACTCGGGGCCAGGTACAAGACCCTGGTGTAAGAATGTACCTAAGAAATGCAGTTGGAAATGCCAGTAAAAGATTGTATCAAAACATTCCTTCCTCACCTACCGCAGCAAAGTTGTGGTTGTTGACTTGAGTGACAGGGGAATGGGAGACTGGGATGTCTGAGCCCAAACTCCCTTAAGCCTTGGCTTGATGGGTGAGATCCTGAACATAGCCAGAGCCTGGGATATTAAAGGCTTTATAAAAGCAACAGTGCCAATTTAAAATCAACCTCCCACATCACCAGCAGCCCCAGCAGGTGTAACGTGATCCGGGCAGCCCAAGCCAGCAAGTAAATAAACTGCTTCTTTCTGAAGGAGTTGCACCAGAGAAACTCTCCTAACCGGGAATTACAGTGGGTATTTGCACCAAGTGAGCTGTGCTGTTATTGAAAGATGTGTGGAAAGGGACAGGCTCCTGTGACTGTTAATTCTTCTTATTCCACACAGGTTTTTCCCTCTACACCCAAAACAAGGTAGGGGAAAATTTCCCTAATAAGAATCTAAGGTTTAGTGGGATTTGGCCTGATTTCTTTCCTTGAACTTCAAGCGGAGTCTGTTGCTGGGTTTCCCTAAGCCGGAGAAAACAATCCTACTGCTTCAAAACCGCCAAGCCAGTCAGCGGCATTTCGTATTGTGCCCAAGCAAGTTGCTTCCCTGCTCTTCCATTGGGTTCCCAGTGCCATCTTCAGTAAGCAATGTTAACTCAAGCGCTTCTTACTTGGCTACAACATTGGTCACTTTTCCCCTAGGCCTTCTGTTCCCTTTTGTCCAGCTGAACAGAGGTTGGCGACACCATTTTACATGATTTCGGTGTTACTGCCCAGCTCCCCAGCTGGGAGGACGGCATAATAGTGAAAAAAGTGTGTCTGTAGGAGCAGAGTCTGGACCTTGGCAGGTATGATGGGCTTGATACACTGGAAGACTCGCTGTGGGGCCCTTGGGGAGTGCAGACGGTGGGCACACAGCACCAGGTACCAGCGGTCCGGCTCTGCTCCAGTGTTTCTGCTGCCCAGCCTGGGTCCTGCCCCAGAGCCTCTCCTCGCTCCCCATGCCCACGCTCTGGTTACTCGTGAGTTATGATAACATGTAAGCAGCTTAGAGAATTCTTATCGGAATAAGTTGAACACAATGCAACATTTAACTCTTAATGACAGCCACCTCTGACTGTGAGTGACATATTATAAATTATGTTTGAACTGGATTTTTTTTTCAGAGGCAGATATTCCCCCTGCCACCCAGTCAGCCCTGTAATGTTGCACTTGTGGCCTTAATCCCACTTGGATGTGTGCCCTGCTGCCTCCACTTTCCGTCACTTGGGTACTTTAGTATTCTTGAACAAGTGAACAATCTTTGTTTCTGTACCTTATTAGGCCAAAGACCATAGCAGCTAGCGATGGCATCAGCAGGCCCTGCAGGCAGGATTCTCTGCAGACACAGCCAACCTCCAACAAACCCCTTTTTATCCTCCTGTTTCTAGGAAGAATTATGATGGTGGTGCCCTGCTGTTGATCAGTCAAATCTGTGGTGGGCCTAGAGATAAGTCCTGTAAGTGTGGTGTACTGTAAAACAGCAGCTCCCATTCATTAGTAGCTTGTGTGTAATAAACCACCCAAAGGAGCGGGGGGGAGGGAGAGGGACGAGCAGCTGCAGTATGCAGGAACAAACAACACAACTCATTCTTGGGAGCCAAAACTTTCTAATTTGCTGCTGGGCTGCTGGGAGCACTCAAATTCTTTCTGATAATGCGCTCGTGCCCTCAGTGTCTCTCCCCATGTTTTGCCGAGTCCTGCTCTCTTGAGGTCCCCGAGTGTGGGATAGTTTCACTTTGAACCCAAAACACAGAGGGTAGTTGAACGGGGAGGAGGGGAACACATTGGCTGCCCTGTGTTTGCAGACTCCAGCGTAAGAAAACGGTGGACTCAGAGACAAGTCGTTCTGCTGGGGAACGGCTGTTGCACGTATCTGCTTGTGCAGTGAGTAAACAAAACATCACAGGGGCTGCAGAGCAAGCGCGAGAGCGGAGCAAACCCGTGCGGATCTGAGGCACGCGGGAGGAACTGGGTGTCTCAAATGTTGTTACTGATTTAGAGCCTGGTGGGATATTTAGACACTTGTATCCCCCAAGAGGCAAAAAACTCCAAGCAAACCTCAAATCATTAATAGCTGAAAAATAATTTGGCTTAATTCTACTGTTTTTTTCGCAAGTTCCTGTAAATATTTATGTGAGTGTAACATTTCCCCATTGAAACTGCTTATAGGCATGTGAATTTAAGTGGAATCTACTAGGCATAATGTAAGATGTTGCATGTGTCGAGACGTCCGTAGTTCCTAATACTTGCATAGCTGTGAATACATTGGTGCTTCAGGATCTCAGCCTTGGACCCTTCAACTGCCTGTAGAACATTTCAGACCAGGAACTGAAATTATTGTTTGTTGCACAACTGGTCTCATAGAGCAGACCTTTTTGGTAACTTTTATTTTGTCACAGGAAAATGAAATTACTTTCAGATAGATGCTGCTCCGGAGGACCGCTGAACCCTTGCAGGACATGACAGTGGCTGCTTTTTCACAGTGATGTGCCAGGCTGTGACGGTGCTTGGACTGTTTCCTAACATTTGTATAGACAAGAGCAAATTCAGGCTTGGGCCAAACTGCAAGTACTCTGTATGTAGATAAGGCAAAATTACAGATTTGAGGTTTTCCACTTCTTTGCAGGAGATCCACCTTTCTTTATCCTCTCTGGGAGGAGCTGTGCTGTGAGTTGGTAGAGTCTTAAGCTCTGGAATGAGAGGTGCTTCTGCCAGACTGCTCCTTGGTACAGTCACCAAGTGGGTTGGTGTAAAAACGTCCCAAAGAATCCTTGTGTGCATCCACAAAGTGGTGTTAACTAAACCCGGGCACAAAACTCTTTCCTCATCTTCTGAAAGTCTAGGTAGTGCAGTTTACGTAGCCTAACACTTCGAGTTCCAATTGTGGTATTTTGGCATTTTTGACAAAGTCAAAGTAATTAAGCATTTTGATTTTTTTTCCCCAAACTTAAGTAGGCAGATACCTTTTCTAATCAGAATTCTCTGGTCAGTGCCCATTTCCAGTGCAGAGCCTGATGTCACTATGCTGTTTCCAGGATTTCGAGCTAGAATTGCAATAAGGAGGATTTTATGTGAATCTCTCCATGACTTTTCAAAGAAAACTGCACAGGTAACACGTCTGGTAATTGCTGCTTGTCTTCACTGTGTGAGCAGATGTGTCCACGGCAGAGAACAATCAACTGGAAAACTCCAATGCTGGTCAGACTGACCTGCTCCCCTGACAGAAGGCAGCACACGACAGTTCCCGAACCATGATCACATTGTCAGCAGAAGGTTTGAAGTTCTAGATGAGACCAGCAAACTGAGTGATTGTGCTGGGTAGGTATGAAATCGGGGGAGGGAGTTTTTTCTGAGGGTTGGAGCCCCATCTCCAGCACAACCAAAGCCGTGTAATCCTTTCCTTTGCAATTAGAGCTGCAGAATAACCCTCGGGCCAGAGCACTTGCGCAAGGAGCGATTAGACAAGCTAGACAGTGGGAAAAGCTAAAAATAGTAAATAATCTGCCTTCACAAAAATACCTTGAATCATTAGAAAAGGGCATTTTATTAATTTCCTGGGAATCAGTTACTGCTTTTATATTTTCATAGTTTTCTGCCAGAGGGGCTATATTCTAGCTGTTGTTTGACAGAGGTAAACAGGAGTCACCGGACTCTCTTTTTACACTTCAAACACTGAAAAAAGCTGAGTAAGTCCTGAGATTTTTGTATCTAACCAACTAAAATTGGGAGAAATGAATTGATTTGTACCAAACTGAGGCAGAATATGCCTCAGTACTCTTTTAAGAAAAGCAGTCTAATAATTTGGGGGTAAAAAATGACTTATTATGGGTTATTTAATGACTCAACCCAGTTTTCTTTAAAAAAGGATGTATGAATCAATGATATTCATCTATTAGCTGAATCCAAACCATTATAAAATCTCTCATTTTAGAAAGTATATTATTTGTGAAAGGATGACAACTGCTGGCTTATTTTGCAGCACTCCTGAGATGGATGAAATGTAAGAAGAAAAAAGCTAATCAGAACAGAATGTTTTCAGTGCTTTGCAGGGAACTATATATGATGCTATTTAATTAAGAATGACTCTTAAAGGATGATTTGACTGTTTCTGATTAAGTTTCTGATGCAATTTTTTAAATGTAAAAAAACTCAGACCTGAGGCTTGCAGGAAAAGAAGTATGCTCAGAATTAGCTCTTTACTAATACGTGTGAAAAAGAGATTAGAGGTTGCTATAATTATTATTTTTTTTTTCTGGTAACTTGTATAACACTGTATGAAAAATATTGTGAACAGTAAATTATGTTCTGTTTTCTCTATCGGCAGGAGATAATTCAAGAGGAAAAAAGACTGTATAAAATTAAACAGCAAACGGTGTGAACCTGTATGCACATGCATGCGTGTCTGCATGTACTGTCGCTGGCGTGCTTGTTTTCAAGGGGAGGTTTTGGTGACGGATGACTTAGCGCAAACTTCCAGTGCACGGCAGGCTGTTTTTGCGAGCTGCCTGCTGCTTATTTCACGAGCTGCTCCTTCCCACCCCGAGCAAGCGTAACGTGTTGCAGCACTGTCAGCACCCCAGCAGCCTCGTGACGGGGATGTGATATTGAAATTCCAGGAGCTATTTTCCCGCTATTGACTTGGAGCAGAAGCGGCTTTGGTGGCGAAGGGGCTGCACGGGGGCTGGTGGGCTCTCCGGAGGCACCAGCGGCCCTGGAGCTGCTGCAGGTGTTGAACATCCGAGGGGTTTCTTGCAGAGTTGCAGCCACGTGTGTTGTGAACATCTGGGCGTGTGAGCGCAGGGGGTGTTTGTTCATCCAGCTGCCGGACACGTGGTGACTGGGCTGGGGTTGCTCTGGGTGCTGGGGCTGCCAAGATCGACCCCATCCCCACGGCTCTGCACAGTCCCCTGGCCTGTGCGAAACTGTGCACAAAGTTTCTGCTGAACACGAATTTAATAGGCTTTCAGACTTGACAACCTCCTTTTAAATGAAAACATTTATGTTGAGCAAAAGGCTCGTTTGCCTCTCCAAATAAATGGAATTATGGTTCCAAGATCTGACTTAATCCTGAAGCTCTTACACTGTTCAGTAAGTAGAAAAGAAAGAGGATTGCTCGGAGGAGCGGGGGTTAGCAGGATCAGGCTCCGTTTTATACCGTCTTGCTCATTTTCCTGCTGAATTTTAATACACCTTTTTCAGAACTCCCACTGGCTGGTTATAACAAAGTCGAAGTAACTTCACATCTACTGCCTAACGGCAAACAAACTAATAATTGAAAATAATGAGGAATGGTATATAGAGTGCCCATCCAGCTTCCCTGCTAGGAAAATTTGAGAATTATTTAATGAACAAAAAATGCCATTCTTACAGATGTATTTTTTTCGTAAAGTCATGTCCTTTTAAAATTTAATTCAGGACTTTTCTCGAATACGTTGTAACTATTTGTTCTTATTCTACATTGTTTTGTTTGTGAAACTGTATTTAAAATCTGTATTGACATTTCAAAGGTTTTAAGAGAAGATATTTACAAAATAATGGTGCCATTTGTATTCGTTGTATTTCTAAAACTGGAATTTCCGATCGGATAACATTAAAAACAATTATATTAATTTTTGTGTGTTTTCATGTCATTTATTTTTTTCTAGTTATGAGTTGGTACCTCATCTTGCATTATAAGGCTAATGAAGGAAATTGGGATCAAAATTTTCTTTGTTCTTACATGTCAATCTGTTCTATTACCTCACTGCTGCTCTCAGCACTCTCTGAACTCAATGATTTGCCTTTCAACTTTTTTTTCTGCTAAAGCCCTGAGTTACCTATATTCCAGCCAGTAGACTCTATGTTCAGGATATCTAAAGCTGAAAGAAGTCTGGACAAGAGGAGTAGTTTGTTTACTAGATGCATTCAAATGAGTCGCCAGCAAAGACCAAAATGAAGATGGAGTTAAATTTATTGTGGCAAAATTCTCTTCATGACCTGCAAAAAAAATGTACAGAGAATTTGGACAAAGAAAGTTTTGCAAGCTTCATTTCAAAGCTGAACCGTCTTGCATGGAAAAAAAAGAAAAATCACCCTGAAAGATGACTTAGTTTTGTCTGTGCAAAGAGGATACCTGGCCTGTACTTAATCCACTGCTATATTGTGATCCTGTAAGGAGGTTTTGTACATAGGCAAAAACTGGGTGCAGCAAATGACCTGGTCAGTGTTGGGGGCCCAGTGAAGCTTTGTTTCTTCTCCTTCTGCCTGGGCTGAGCTTTCACGGGAGACCAACGTGATGTGAGTGGGGTTTCTGCGGTCCCGATCCTCCTGCCTGCACCTCCCTGCCCCTCACCCCTCCTGGCACCTTCCCGTCCCTCCGTCCGTCCAACAGAACAAGGGAATGACTTTCTGCCAGCTCAGCCCGCAGACCTGGCTCAGTGCGGGGTTGGAGCGGTGGGGACCTGGCTGGGCTGACACCTGCCGAAGCCCCATGGGGACCCCAGGGCACCCCATTTGGGCAGCCTGGGGCTGGTGAAGTTCCTCGCTGTCACTGAGATTGGGTGGATGGTGGTGGACCACAGCAGCCCATGTCCCATCCGACCCATCCTGCCTGCAGGTGTGGGGTGGTCTTGGGTTAACCGCTTTCTTGGATCACGTTTATGGGCTGTGGCGCCTGTTTTTTGTGATCACGGCCAAACCAAGGCAGGAATACAGGGGATTTCCAAGCAGTGTCTCCACCCCGTTGCAGGGTCTGGCTTCCACTGCTGTAATTCTGGAGTGAAAAGAACAGCTCGTGGTAAGAAAATAAAGTAGCATTTTAACCTTTTGCTTCTGAAAACAAGCAAAAGTAACATTTAGATTGGAAAGAAACTTTTTTCTTTTTTCCTGACAGACTTGTTGCAAGAAACATTTTAGCCAATTCCAGGTTGAATCCAGCTCACTTTTTCTTTTTAGATTCAAATTTCAACTAGTTTCTATTCAAAGTTTTTAAAGAGACATACACAACATCATTCTTCAGCATGACATCTGAGTCTCACCCCCTACCAGGAAGGATACCTTAACCTCACTGTTGCTGAAAGGACTAGAAAGAAAAATAGCTTGTTTTTTGTACATTGCTTCACATGGTCGCTTGGTACTACTTGGAGTAAAGCGAGTTCATTGTAACTTCTCTGCTTTGTGTTTCACCTTTCAGTTTGGGTGGGACTTTCTGTGGCTGTACAGACACGGACAGAGGAAAAAATGAAAAAAAAAGCAAAAGTCTGCTCTCAGAAAAATCACCATGGTATTTATATGGGCTACACGGGCAAGACACAGACGGGCAATGTGAAAAGATTGTTTTGTAGATTATTCTGGTGACCATAAAGTTATCAATGCCTTCTTGAAAAAAAAAAAAAAATCACGCTAAACCATCCCTACACACCAGTGTAGCTGTACTATAAACTGGTTTTGCAGAAACTGCTTTAATCACAGCTGTGAAATAAAAGTGGACAAATCTGTGAATATTTTCCTCTTAAGCTTTTTAAAGTAGAAATCAAGGAAGTGGTGTGTGGGGTTTTTTTTTTTGGTTGGTTTTTTTTGTTTGTTTGTTTTGGTTTGTTTTTTTCAGGGTTTTTTTTTTGTTTGTTTGTTTGGGTTTTTTTGTTTTTGTTTTTTTCTTCTTTTGTGACAGGGAAACAGACCACAGTTACGCAGAACAAAGATGTTATTAAAATATTCCTACTATATCTCCCTATCTTTCTCAAGCCACTCCAACCAAAAGCTTTTGTAAGCATGTGGGGGCAGCACTGACCTTTTAATTTTGTTTATATGATGACTAGAAAAAATACATCCCTGGTCGAGGAGGACCTGGACTTGTAGGTGTTGCCTGAGGCGTTTTAAGCAACTACAGCTTGGGGTGTTTCCACAGGCAGCCAGCCCTGCTCTCTGGTTTGCAGGAGACACAAGGGCACAAACACTTGTCCCATAGGCCTAAGAGACGGACACTGCTGAGGTCCCACAGCTGGGAGCACTTATGTGGCTTAATATATTCTCAGGTGTGGTTTTGCTTGTGCTAGCACCAGAGCCCGGTGCCAAGGCTGATGGTTGAGCTGTGGCTCTGGGTTGCCCTTTGCAGCAAGCTCAGGTGCTTGGTGGGTGCTCCCCGGGTCCAGAGCAACCTGTGGGGCTGCCCCACGCCTACAGCAGGCCCTGCCCCGCAGTGTGACTCCAGGCTGGCAGCACGGAGGTTTGCAGGCTGCCTGTCTCAGAAGCATCATCCATCACACCAGCCGCCCTCCCTGCTGCCAGCCAGCTCCCTGCCACGCCACGCAGCGAATGGGACCCAGAGAAGAAGCCATGCATGCCAGGTGGGTGTTCCACCACGGGCAGGGACGCGGCTCAGTGACCCGGAGCTGAGCACAGCTCTGCAAAGGCAATGGGGGGTGTCCGATGGTGTGTCTGCAGCACGTCTGGTCCTGAGCTTCCCTCTCTCTGGGACGACTGCTCATCCAGCCCCACAACTCACATTGTTTTTTGAGTTCACTTTCAGCTGGTTTTGCTCCCGGACACAGATCCTGTGGGAGCATCCCCTTGCAAGGGACAGCTGTGTTGCAAAACTACATGCATAAGGGGTGTGAGGGTGGGTGAAGATGCAGAGTTAATGCACAGCAGCAAAAGAAGAGAGGGGAAATAAAACATTGCGCCTGTGAGATGAGGGATCGCAAGGCAGCCTGTGGGTAGACAGAAATGGGGTTCACATTAGTCTCTGTCCCTAGAAGTCAAACAGCAGCTTTCAGCATGTACATCCTTTTTCTTCCCCTGTTTTGTTTTGCCACTTGCTCCTACATCATCGCACGAAGCTACAGAGAGGCACAACCAGTGCAGAACTGCAGCCGCTGCCCAGGGCTGCCATCCTGCGCGGTGCTGAGCCCCCGCACGGAGCAAGCAGTGCCCACTGTGCCAGCAGCGCCGGGGGAATTGAGGGCGTTTCACAGCTTTCAGGCACGGGAACAAATTGTAAACTGTAGTGTTGCATCCATGTGTGAAAACACACACACACACACACACACACACACACACACACACACACACAGACACAGCCGCCAGCAGCTGATGCTGCACACTAATCACTCTTATAAATGCCTCTAATTAGACTTATAAATATCTCTGACTTTCCTACAGGGAATGAGATGCCCAACAGGCTTAATGTAAACTCAGGGGAAAAAAAAGAGTTAAAAAGATGAGTAAAAGCTATTTTTAAACCTGGCAAGTCCTACACCAGCGCTCTTGAAAATTCAACCAGTAGTACAGAAATCCTAAATTGCAGTGCCCTGCACCCCCCCGGAGCCCTTCAGGCTGCTGGAGGGGAGGCGCAGCATGGGCAGATTGGGGGTGAGCAGCCGGGGGAGGGGCTGCAGCCCTCAGCTTTTGTAGCTGGAGGGCGAAACATTGGGATCCTGCAGAGAGGGAACACAGAAACCCTCAAGGCAGAGGGAAATAGGCCTAGACAAAAGCCCGTTACATGGTTGCAAATCACCCCACTGCTGTTATTTTATTTACCGCTGTCCGCAGGAGGATTGTTTTCTCTTGCAAAATTTTAAGCTTTTTTTTTTTTTTTTTTCCTCTCTCTCCTCCTTGCTGCACAACAGTGGTCACTTATACCACAGTGCCACATACAGACTGAACTCACCTCTGCTCTCAGGCAGGGAGGGGATGCTGCTGGCGAAGGCCACCCCAGCATCCGTGACCACTGCCCTGGATGCTGTTTTGATTAAAAAAATAAACCTTTTTTTTGCCCCAGGAAACAGCCCATGGGCAGCTTATTTTGATGTCTGGGTGAGAAGCACAGCTCAGCCGAGCCACCCTGGGTGTTTGCTGGTGCACAGGCACTCACGCAACCCCCACGACCTTCACTGCTGTGCCAGTAAAAGTTTCCAGTGATTATCATAAAACTTCTTTCATTAACCTTTTTCAAAGGATCTCTATTTTATTTTTTGAAGGTGTAAGAAAGAGGAACAAAGGCTTCTGAGGCATCACATTCGTTTATTGGATGTTTGTTTGGGAAATAAATTCCCCTTTCAGTGTCTCTGCAGTGCCATGGAGTCGCACTCATCTTCCCCATCCTATTCAGGCAGGTTCTGTTTAGGACTGCTAGATTTTAACCATTGTGGTGAACACGAGTCCTCAGTAAAAGCAACCCGTAGACTTTTGTGCTTTGAAAGAGGTGCCAATATGGACTGGGATTTGCTGGCAGTTCCCCCACCTTCAGCTTTAGTGCCTGTAAAACACCTTTTGGACATTATCCACCATGCGCATGAAACCATCATCAGCATGGGAAGGAAGGAAGGAAAGAAGGAGAAAAGACAGGAGCTATGTTTCTGCGGAGAAGAAACAACTCTTGTACTTGCTGTAAACATTATTATTTTTTTTTTTGCAGTGGTGGCCTGGCCATGGGGAGCACAGGAGGGTGCAGTGGGGGGTGAGGTGAGGAACCCCGGTGAGGTTTGGCTGTCCCAGCCCCAGCCAGCCCCCTTGAAGCTGGGACGTGAGCTCTCCCTCCTCTGACAGGTATTACAAGGTGTTTGAACAGGTAATTAGCCCCCAAACCAGGCTGCAGGAAACCCTCCTGGTCATCCCAGAGCAGGCAGTGAGCTGGAGGGCTGATTTTCGACGGCTGATTTACCCCAAACAAAGGCCCCAAACAGCACTGAGCGCCCGACTTAGGGATGGTAACTTTAGAGGCAATGGGCCCCTTTCCCATCAGTTTAAAACAGTGCTATTTTTTTTCCAAGCTGATAACATTTTAAACATGTTGCAAGATGGAGTTTTCTTGGGAGGCAGGGAAGCCTGTGAATTTGCTATAAAAGAAACTTCTGTGACTAAGGAAACCCATCTTGTGAATTCACCTGTTGCCAGCCAAGGAGAAATGTTCGGTGTTTTATTTCAATCAAAAATTTGCTGTGTATCTGGTGCTTTATCTAACCTCACTCTTTGGAAGATTTGATATCATGCTTGGCAGAGCTCTCAGGTCCGATCTCCTTTATTATGCTGCGCTCTACTAGTTTTAATGTTTTAGACTGGTGGTATGGCAGTAATACAAATATAGCCTGGAATCCTCCCAGAATGGGCAAGGTGCATTTGATGTGGCCCAAATGAATATAGTTTTCTTTTATCAGGTGTTTATAAAAGCACTTGACGCTGTTGAAAAAACAAAACAAAACAAATACGTACCAACACTTTTTTTTTTCTTTTTTTTTTTTTCTCTGTCCTTTGAGCAATGTCTTAGAAATGCACAGCATATCTCTGGCTGGCAAGAGATCTGTTTTGGCCTTGGCCTGCACATCCTCCTCTGCAGGTGAGGAAACCCAACAAACCCTGAGTTATCATTTACCAACTGAGGAAATTTGCCGTGGTGCTACTAGTATGAATCTTTGCCATATCCTCAGCGTTTTCTTAAACTCTGTGAACTCCATGCAGCTATCCTGAAGTTTGAACAATCCAGCTTCTTAAGTGGAAGCACGAAGGCAGAGGGTGCCAGGCAGAGACATTTGCTGCACAGAAGGATGTTTGTGCCTCACCCCCCCATTTTTATCAAGCTTTGTCTGCTAGCCTTTATTTTTTGACTTTATACAAGGCAGAACTGTCCTGTAACAGTAGACTTTGATGGGTGGTCTCAGCTTCTCAGTATCTGTATAAACCCATTGGCTACATGGACCAACTGCAGTCTTGACCACCTTCTTTGGCCTGCTGCATTTAAGGAGGTGACTCTGATGTGGGGTGGGTGCTGAAATGCGTGCACACGCTCTGACCATTCTTGGCCATATTTCATCCAAATCTGCTTTTCATGAATGTGGGGTGTTTGAACTGCAGTGTCCGGGGCTGCCCTTTGTCTCAGGTGGTGGCAGCTCCCAACAAAGGTGCAACATCAGCTGGCTAGGGACACAACCTCTGATGTTATCACAGCTGGAGCCTCTCAAGCTGTGTCTGTCATAGCACTGAGATTGCCCATATACAAAATCAGTTTAGGATTACTGCAATTCACTGTCCAACACGGGGCACGGTCCTGTTACAACCTCTCATTATGGGTGGTAACATCTTGAGTGCAAGTGGTAGGATTTTGTTCTTACAGTGTTAAATGTTGGGTCTCACTGTTCGGTGCATCAGCTAGGGCTGCAAATAGCAGCCTTAGTATGTTTTCCAGCTTCATCTTTCTGTTTGGGGTTGGAAACGTGCTGTTTATTTATTTGTACCTTAGAAACATTTGTAGCTGCAGGAATGGGGTTTTTGAAGCCCACCCCGAACGCCTGTGAGATTCCCGGCAGCACCTGGGGCTCCTGCTCTGAGCGGCAGAAGGAACCCTGGGGCACGGGGCTCAGCACTGGGAGCAGCAGCGTGGGCTCCTCCAGGGCCGTGTCCTTCCCAGCAGCCAGGCTGCAGCACAGCTCCTGGCTGGGCTTCAGCGGAGACATTGGGAATGTGGGGAACAGCTTATCAGAGAGCACAGTCCCATTTCTGCTTGCAAAGAGGATGGGTGGGTGGGTGAAGGCAACTTTTTCTGGTTTTCCCGTAGAAGGGCTGTTTTACATCGCTCATAGGGTGGCGATCAGGCAGCCCTGCAACCCCGTGAGTCCCCTGCACACCCTCCCACCACATCTACGAACTCTTCCCGATGGAGGATGGGGAGGGATGATGCTTCTTGGTGACTGACTGGGGTCACAGTGCTGCTCTGATCTTCGGTGCCCAGTTGCCAGAGCTCTAGTCTTGGGGTTCCCATGTAGAAGGTGGTGGTATCTGAGTGAAGAGTTTAACATTACCTGTTGTCTTTAAACCAGGTACAGGGAGGGCACAGATTTTTTATTTTTTATTTTTTTTTTTAGTCAGGACCATATGAAATATAGTTGTTATTATTTTTCAGCAACAAGGAAGAAATTAAAGAAAAAGCGTCAACATAAATTCTGTGTACAAACAGCTTTTGGGTCTTCATCTGTGTGGAACTTATCCTTATTAATTTCTGTAATGACTTTAGTAATGACTAATGATATGCTAGAACAAAACATAGTTATTACTGGGCTAAGAGTTCAAGAAAGAAATTAGAAAAAACATTTAACTCACAGGAAGGTTTTAAATATCTTACTGAAAGCTGCTGGACCTGGGCTCCCAGATCTCCCTCTGCAGAGCACACTTCAGCTTTGGATGTACCTTTAAAGACTTTAAACAGCTTGAGACTTGTAGTTTGCCACAGGAGCTTAGAGCAAATTCATGTTTCTAGGTTTTAAACCCTGAGCTGGAGTACAAGAGCCCTGCTCAGTAAGGTAAGGAAAGGTGTAACAAGGTCATTTTGAACCACATACATTCAGGTTGTACCTTTAAAGTCAATTCTAGATTTAATTGAAAGCTGAGGGCAAGGGAGGCAGGGTAGCAGCAAGGTGCTGATTTATTTTGAAGCATGTGAGGAGCTGTGCTGTTGAATGCTTGATGAGCTGCAATCTTAATAAAATGGCCTGGGCAAGTCGGTAGGAAAGAGGGATGGGGTGAGATGAAGGACGAGGTTCGGGACTGTGCCTGTCTGTTCAGCCTCTCCCTGGAGTTTGGTGCTCTCTCAAGTTGATGGCAGCATGTCAGAGTGTAAAAGGTGGTGATGAAGCCATGTGTTTAACCAAAACCTCCAACAGAAGTTTTGCAGGCATTTTATTGCATTGGTGAAGTGCTGGATGAACAGAATCAACCAGATACAGATGCTTGAAAATGGAACTGGAAAAGGCAATAACTTCACTGAACTTGTGCTCAGTTTGAGTGTTAACACTTCATTTCACCTTCCATTTCTGGGGTGTTAAGGAGATTCACTGGTAAAGGGGGTGACAATGTTTCACCCTCTTTATGGAAGGAGATGCTGAGGCATGGGGGGATGCTGTACCTTGTCCTGTGCCCCCTAGCAGGTGACGGGCAGCCTGGAAAAGTCCTTCTGGTTGGGACTTGATGAGCCTAATCTTGCCTTAACAATAATTACTGATGCTGCTCTGGCAGAAGAGCACCTGCTAAGAGAATAAAAACCCTTGGTGATATTAGCAGATTTTTCCTTTGCTTCGTTAGTTGTTTTATACCAGAATTATAACCCCTTTGTAAAGCTCACCCACTTTTCCAAAGGAACTGCCCACACAGGTGCTTGTGTGAACCTTCTAGCCAGGTGCCCTCAGACTGATATCCTGAAGCCTTCCCCAACCAGCTGCGATGCATGAGGTCCTCTGGCCCAGCTCCAGGCAGTGCCACCCTCAAGGGAGAGCTGTAATTAGCACAAGCTTTTCCTTTTCTCTGTAACTGCATTTTCCCCCTTAGCCTCACTGTTTGAATAAGGTAAGTGATGTTACCAGTGGTGGCTTTACTGGCTGTCAAAAGTTTGTATCACTTTACTGTAGAAAGAAAGGTGAATATTATGGTTTTCTCTGCCTGAATTTGTGGTTGCTTCCACTGTCTTGCTGGGCTGATTTGTGCCTGGTCAGTTGACTGCAATGGTAACAGCAAAGCTTTGTTCTCCTGGAGTCTGAAACAGGAATTGCATAGAAATCCAGTGAGTGTGGTGCTAGACCCTGAGGAGGAACATATCTTACAGTACCTGGCTGTCTTGTTAAGCTGTTGATACTTATAGCTGTCAGCTGTTACATCTGCTAAGTTCCTTGAAGGTTGAGAAAACCGTGTACTCAGGATGGTGACAACAGTGATGTCAACATTTTAACTGTAATTTTGCCAGCAAGTATCTGTTTTCTCTGCTTTTTAAAAATAAGAAATATAGAGTCCCTATGGGATGTTTTCTAAGTGCTAAGATGAGTATTTTTCATCTGTGCATCACATATATGCAATTACTTTCCATTTGAGTGGTCTTTGCTTTTATATTTTAGAAATACCCTGTAAGGACGTCAACAGCAGCCACCACCCCTTCCAATTCATACCAGGTCTTACTGAAAGCAGGTTGCAGTTTCTGGAAATTGCTTCCAAAGTCCAATTTGGTCTCGTTCATCTCATTGTTTATGGAGGCTAAAATTAGTCTTTCCACCTGCATAATGTATTAATTCCTTAGTCTATTTAAGACAAGGCTTACATAGGTTGTTAGTCATGTGTCGACCACTTGCACCATGTTTAGAGCCAGACGGAGAGCTCGTGGGAAATTAGCTAAAACGTATCAGACTTTTAAAGCATATATTTTTACACCAGAAATGAAACTGTGCTGACCTCAAAGATTTTTGTGCTGGATGTTTCCCCGTGTTGATGAGAAAGGATAGGGATGTCTTCTTTCATAACTCCCGCAACTTTTGGTATTGTGTTGCAAATCTTTGTCTTGTAAATTTTGTTTTATTTTAACTGCAATGCCTCTGTTGAATTACTGGGGGATTTTTTTTCCTGTATATTACTTCCCCATTAAATAGACAAAACAAAGCCTTAACATTCTAATTCAGCAGTAGAGGCAATTGTATTACATAATATTGAAGACTGTCCTTTTTTTGGAAGCTTATGGCAATTCCTTTTTTAAGCCTAACCTAGGATTATCACTTTCCAAAATGAATAATGCTGTTGAAATTTGTATTCTGACTTGCCTGTTATTGACCTAGGTGCTCTAATAACTTTGCCCTGGGGAGGTCACAATATGTGTTTTTGTATGTTTTTGTTCTAGCAGAGATTTGGTTTTAGCTGTTTTCCACCTCCTCCAAATTATTTATGGAGAAACTGAAGAAAACTCAGACTGTGAATTATCTCATAAACCATAAATTATTACACTAAGATTAGCCTTCCAATACCTTCCTCCCGATTTCTCCTTAAGGCAGTTTTTTTGTCACTTTTGGGCAGAGTTGTTACGGGAAATCCTTTGCTCTTCATCTTACTAATATATATGCTTAATCATCCATATTTGAAGTTTGACACATGAATTAAGAGAGTATTTAAACTGTGTTGAATAAGTGCAGTTAGTGGTGCCACAGGTGTAACACTTTGTCTCTACTGATCCTGTTGTCCTCTTGTGATCCAATATTGCTTAAATCACAACAATTGTATTTGTTATAATGGCTTAATGAATATGTTTTTCAGAGGTATGATTGACTAAATAGTAATTCTCCAGGCTCCTTATAACATATCCAGTCAAAAGTTTTTTCTTCCCCTTGAGGTAGCACCTATAAGATTATAAACTCCACCACTTAAAGAAAGTAGTCTTGCATGTTTATTGGAAAAATATCTTATATCTTCAGTAAATAAGTTTTGGCTGTGATCTTGCAAATTGTTAAGCATGTGCTTAATATTATAGTGCTGCTTTAGCTAGATAATAGTTGCACTGTGCAGAGAATCAAAGGAGCTGGGAACTAAATTCACATTGCTTAATGGGAATTGAACTTCGAAAGCTTGTTTGTTTTTTTTTTTTTGCATTGGTGAGAAGGCTAAAGGAGGGTGGGAATCACATTCCATTATTTTCTAAAACACTTGAAACCCACAAATGAGGTAGCCCCAGATTCACATTGGTTTCTACAGTTCAGGTGGAGTCAGATCCAGGCTGATGATTTGACTCTTGTCAACTAAGACAGGTGAAAAATTTTGTCTGAAGGAAAACTATTTTCATTCCTGTGGGTGTTATAACCTGACAAAAGATGACACATGTTGCTGTGGTGCACTGCAAGCTGTGTGGAGCAGGGAAGGCTGCTCTGCCCACAGAGAGCTGGACCCGGTGAAGAACGTGCATATGAGCCTATTGCCTTGATGTTTTACCATCACCTACAGTCAAATTTTAATGTTTTGAGCTTTAGGTTTCCAGGATTCCTTGCTTCCTTCCTTGTTCATAGGGAGGGGAAATCTGAAACCTGAACTGATTTCTTTCCTTTTTTTGGTATGGTGTTAGTCCCCAATGTGTCGTCTCAGTTTATTCCATCTGGTGAAGTGATCTAACAACCAGGAAATAAGAACTTCATAAAATCAAAGCTGTGATAGGGATCAATAACTGCACCATGCAAACTCTCCTCATCTAATGAAGTATCGTGAATAATTTCTCCATTTGAAATATGGACTGACTAATTAAGTTTGTTCTACAAGTAACGTTTTTGGATTTGCCAGTTAATAAAGCGCTACCAATTAAACTTATACCAGACATCTTGAGTTACCTGTCTATGGTTTATAGGGCATCACTATCTCTGTTACTTGTAGGTTTTCTTGGTAGTAAGTGTTGCGATCTTTCCTTTGGTTTTCTTGTCTCTGATATTCCCAAGCTAATTAATATTTGCAGTTGTCTTTAGCTATGAAATGGGGTTGCAACCATAAGCACATTCTTAAACCTCTTAGTACTGAAAGGAAGACCTAAATAACTTCTAAATCTGTGAGACAATGTCAAGAAATGTACTTGCTTAAATTTAATCCATCACTCTGTGCCAGCAACATATATAGCTAAAAGGTCAGAGAATCATTGAGTGGGAGAAAAACAATTAATTTGGTATCAAAAAGGTAATAGGATAAGGCCTCACCAACCCTCTCCTATTGTTCTGCAGCATTAACTTCAGCAGGTCAGATGCCACTGGTTGTTGACCTCAGGCTAAACAGGGTCAGCCTAGGCTGATTACAAAAGAGATGTGTTTGCACTTATCCAAGTGTGCCTTAAAAAAACCGAACCCACATCTGTGTTGTTCCTTGGGAGGAACACACAAAGGGTAAACATTTTTCAATGCAAATATCACTTACGGAATCTTCTGCATGAAGAACAGTGTCTCCCACTGTGGCATAGACCCTACACGAGCGTCCTTCCCACCACCGTGATGAGTTGTAACCTCAGACACGTCAGTAGGTGCATGTTGAAGAACTGATGATACACTGGGAAAACCTGCCATGAAGGGAACTGGGGGAAAGTAGAAGCATTTTATCCCTAACTTTGCTGCCACTTATGATTTCAGTAGGATGCCTGCTCCAAGAGAAGGTGCTAATGTTATTACACCAGAAGATACTAGTGAGTTAGATCATTTTCTCTTGGAGGGGGGTGAAAGAAGTCCCAAAACTTTCTATCCCTACACTTCTGTTTTTATGCCAAATCTTCAGTAAAGCTCATCACAGCGTAGTGGGCAAGATCTGCCCTTGCTATGTCTTTTAAATTCACCTCTCTAAACCCTCGGGATCTGCTTTGTGCTCCTACTGGAGTCAGTGGTGCTCCCCTCCTGGGGACAAGTCATCCCACTGTTTTTAGATGCTTAAGTGGCAGAAATCGCTCTGTGTCAATGCTGGATTTGCTTCATCGATGCCATGGTGCTCTGCTGCACTGAGCCACCGGTTGATTTTCCAGTGTAGCTGTGTTCAGTTAAGGCCCAGGTGAAGATTATGTCTGTGTACCCCTCTCTCTCCTCCCTGCTCCCATCTTTCAACAAATTCTGATGCTTTTGGTTGATTTCAGCCAAGCTTCACCAACTTGTAAAGAGCTACAAGTTTCTACAAGGCTTGTGACAGCAGACTACAAGTAGGGCAGAGAGACTGTGAAAGCGTCCTGATCAGAGACAGTGAAAAATCTGTAATGTCAGCTGACTTTTAATAGTGAAGGAACCATGAAGGGAAAAAACTGTGGCTTAGCCACATAAATGGTTATAGATGAGACAATAAAAACAAAATGCAAATTGTGGGAAACCTGGCTTTTCTAGCTCTTTGGCTTTCCCAAGTTAACTTAGACCCTGACTGGATGCAACTGTCTTATTTCCACACCTTACGCTCAACTGCTCATCGAAGCCATCCAACTTGCAGCTCTGGAGTTCAGACAATTTTAATAATTACAAAGCTGTAAATATTCCAGTTGACAGATGTGAACTGGAGTATCCCTGGATTATAAAAACATTTGAAATTCTAGCTCCAGGCTGGAGACAGTTAGCTAATTGAAAAAAAAAAAAACCAGCAACAAAAACTCGTACTTTCATATGACATCTACCTGCTTAAATTTTAATAAGATTTCTCCCCTAAAGACACTAATTTATTCTATGGATGAAACCTTTTGGAATCAGTTAAATTATTATCACCTTTATTGTTGGGCTTGATTCTGTAAACTGCTGGGCCTTCCCCACCTCTGCTGCGGAACAGGAGTAATAGGTTTGATTTTAAGCACCAGTGTTTTGTATTCAGATAGCGAGGACTCCTATTTGTACAACTGTTTTTCTAGGAAAGGAACAAGTTGAAACAGGGCTATGATAATTGCTAGTAAATATATACCACACAGCAGAGATTGAGTGGGATGGGGGGAGCAATGACAATCCACTGAAGTCGGAAAAGTAGGAACCATTTGCGTCTTTAAAATAACTGCAACAATGCTCTTTTCCTCGGGATCATGCTGATTAAAAGCATCAGTTGTGAAGATTTCTTCTGTGCTCTTGAGTGTCGCTAGTCTTTGTTTCGTGTTGACCAGCAGCCTTCTGTGAAGCTTCCTCATTTGAAGTCTTCCCTCA
This sequence comes from Pampusana beccarii, assembly GCA_013399365.1. Taxonomy (NCBI): domain Eukaryota; kingdom Metazoa; phylum Chordata; class Aves; order Columbiformes; family Columbidae; genus Pampusana; species Pampusana beccarii. The sequence continues at coordinate 341,255 of VWYH01003827.1, read as the reverse complement.
TACAGCACTCCCGCATTTGAACATTCACTGGTCACGAAGATAATGTTGTAATTGTCCCGATGGCTGTGCCACCGGAGACGGGCTGCTGTGCCGGAGGCGCCCAGGTGCAGGTATCTCTTCATTAAGAAAGAGCAAAACACACGCGCATGCACACACTCTTACTCAGATGGCTCAAAAACAAGGCAAAGGGTTGGTAATTCAAGCGCTGAATGAAGAATAAGTTATCTAAGTGGAAAAGTGAGGAGGATTTTGCCAAGCTGAGACTGTCCTGTGGTGTCTGTCACTTAGAAACCCAATTGCACAGTCAACTGCAATAGCATGAAAGCCCATCAGCCCAGTAATCTCCAGTTTGTAATTGATTCTGTTTCTACAAATGTTAGCTAAAGCAAAAATCTGCATTAAGGTAAGTGCTAAACATCTATCAGCTTGACTGATTAGTCAAAGTAGGAATCGCTGGAGAAATGCAAGTTATTTGCCATCACATTAAGTGTGAAGTTTTGCTTTCACAGTCAGAAAGCTAATAATTTGCTTGTGATGGGATCAGTTCTGTTTTCAGCTCCACTTGCTGCACGAATCTCAGTGTTTGAGGGCACATCTTTTCAGATCGTGAGGCAGATAGACAAAATAAAAACATTTTCTGATTAAATAGATATCAAAAGATGCTGGAAAAAAAACTTGAATTGCAAAGATTGAACAACTAAACTAGATAATAAACAGGGCAGACTCTTAATATAAAGACCAAACTGAATTTATCCATGGATTGTTTAAATCTTTGATATTTCTTCTTTTGTATTATATCTGTTTTTTCTTTGTCATTTTCTTTTCTTAAAGCATAATCAGCTGGTATTAGTTTCCATGAATTTGTTAAGGTAACTGCTTTTGTGAGCTGGTCAGCTATATTCCATATCCAAGAATGCACACAGTGTATATATGTTTTTTACACTATAATAAATATATTGACTTAGCGGAGAGATAACACTGAATTTGACAAACTGTTTTTTTTTTTTGGAAACTATCTGTACTGATTATGTGTGTCCACACTAAAGTTATTCCTGGTCCAACCAAAAATCGTTTGCTGGCGCTGAGCAATTACGTGGCGTATGGTATTGCTTTCCTTTCTAGATATGCAACTCTGAGACACATCATGATATCAAGAGTTGCAGCTTTATAATAATCCTACTGATACTATTATTGAACTGCTATTATTTAAACTTAAATTTATCTTATTAAAATGTTCTCTAGTAACCATAGGACACTAAAGCTTAATGAAAATCAGCACAAAAGGGTTACAAAGAGATTAAAACTTGGGTTTCCTTGTATTCAAGCAAGCACTTGTGAATAATTTTTCCTCTATTTGCTTATCTCTGAGGTGAGCAACTTTCATGTACTTCACCAAGAAATTTAGTGAGTACAGAGCAACTCAGCAGCCCTTCCCTTGGCAAAGTGCTCAGGGATTTTTAATGACCACTGGTGGTCAGGGGTCTGTTTTTACCAGTAACATCAATCACCTCCGGCCATATGTCCTGGGCTGATAGTTTTGATGCCAACAGAGCACACTTACCTGAATCAGTGTTTTGATGTCCCTTTCTCAAAACACCTAATACATAATCACCTTGAAAAGACCTCCTATACCCAAGTTCTCAAAAAAATGTTCTCTTGTCCCTGTGATCCCAGGCAGTTGTTATTTATCAGCAGGATAGGGAAACTAACCTGGCTGTGATCCTGCAGGTCTGGTCCCACCAGGCACTCTGCAGCCAAGCCATGGTGGTGCTGAGATTCTAATAATGCCTGAAGATATTTATCAATTAGTCAGATATTGCCCTGGAGGTATCATGACTTGCAGGCTCAACCCAGCAAAAAGATGAAGCAAAATGAGCAGCCCCACAAACAGAAGCTTCTTGTACGGACCCGTCCATCTTGGTGGGACTCTTTGCGGGGTCTGAGCTCTGCTGAAATGCTTCTTGCAGGCAGGGTGAGTTGTGAGGTTTCTCTCCCATGCATGTGCTGTGGCTTGTGTTCATGCTGCATCCTTGTATGAGAGCCGGCTGTTCCCCAGAAACCTGTAAAGTTGCTGTTTCTAAAGATCTTTTTCAAATGTAGCTGAATCTGCTCCTCAGGCTCAAAAAGAACAGCTGACAACGGGAAAGCCTGGGCTGGGTTCTTCGTGCTTATTTGTGGCATCTTACACAACTAGCTGCGGTGTTACTTCTCAGACTTGCAAATAAAATCTCTCCACAAGGGCTTTCCCTTCCCTTGTGCGTGATTTGAAGTTTGCACGTGTGTGGCTGGGTAAGCTAAACAGGAGCAAGAAATTCGGTAGTAGAAACTGTGCTTTGATATTTCTGTCTGCAGTAGGAGGGGGAAGAGCTGCAGCCTCTGTGGGGTAACTTTGGTGAGACTTTCAGCTGACTTTTCTGTCCCAAAAAGAGTTTATGAGACTTTGTGTAAGTACCTAAACATTTAGATACGTGTGAACTAAATAAAACCACCAACCCATGTGCAGTTTATCTGAGGTTACAATAGCTTAATTTCTTATTCATCCTTGTTCAAAAATGAGCAACAATTCAGCCTTTAATACAATGTTGAGCTGTGATTCATAGTTGGTGGTAGGAGAAAGCAGTGAACTAATTGCTCGGATCTGGTCAGCAGACAGTGAAGCAGCTCCCTTGTCCGTGATACTGTGCCCCTTCCCTTTCTGATTATTTGCCAGAAAACATCCTACGGTCCCATTCATAAAGTCCAGTAATGACACAAATGTCAGGAGTATCTGCTGAAAGAGTGGGAGGCTGACAGAGCAGCACATTGTGAGCCTGCGAGAGCAGCTCTGCCTTTGGGGTTGTTTTCAGTTCTTTTGTCAGCTGATTACATGGTCTTTTATAATTTCTAATCTACAGAATAGAGCTATTTGCTTGTGGATTATGTGAAAGTCGCAGGCTTATGCAAAAGAAAAACAAAATAATCTGAAAGTGGATTCTGTTGGCGAAAGTTAAACTTCATTTAGGTGGTTTTTATCTAAAAGGGAGTTTAATCTAGGAGTGTGAAGGAACAGAAGCAAAACCTCTGTCAGTCTTTGAGATTTCAGCCTTATGGTGTTAATTCACAAGTGCCCCCATCCATGTGACTTAAATTACTTGTCCCTATCCAGCAAAATGTATTTAAAACTGTGCTTAAAGTTAAATGTTGGTTTTACATTTTTTTCGGTGAATAGGAATGGTGTCAAATTTGTCAATTTGATGCCTGAACACATTAAATACTACAAAAAAACTTATTACGTTTACTGTCTCCTGTATTGTTAATAAGAATAGCACATACCTATCCTGATGCTTTTTTATGTTAGTCTTTGGAAGCTGGTGCTGAGTCTCTGCAGAAAGAAGGAACTGTGAGATTGGGAATGGGATATAAGCAAAATGAGCTGTGAGATGTGTTTATATTGGTCCCCAAACATCACTGGATATATCAGGAAGTCTGTGTGTGTATATAAATACGTAAAAAGAAGGAAGAGGTCAAATAAGGTGCTAGGGAGCAGTGTAGTTTCTTGTGGGTCTCAAGATTGAAGATGAGTCTTGAGATGGGACCTTGTGGAAATGGGGGAGGTTCTTGGCAAGTGTAAAAGCTGAATTAGTGAGAGGAATCTGAAATTCCAGCATGGAAGGAGTCGGGAAGAGTTTGCTCAGCTGCATATAAACCCTCCCTCAGCTCCGTGCAAGGCCTCTATATGACTCGCAGATGTGACCAGGTGTGTGTGGGTGGCTGGTGTGATATGCTTACGATTCATCAATACGAACTTTGGAAGCTGGCTTAAACTCCTCTCCTTAGCACCTGCAGCAGACCCCCTGCTATCTGCTGTGCAAAGTGGACAGATGTATATCGAAGAGACACACTTTACTTCAACATTTCACACGGAGACCTATCAGGGTAGTCTTGTTCGGTTTTCATCGAGCCCGTTATTAATGTACGTCTGTTGGGGGGGTGAATAATAATGCCAGGATAATATAGTAACATCTGCAGCAGACGCTGGTGCACAGACATCACTGCGTTTGGCCTCCCAAGAAACTGCTCTTCTGCTTGTGCAAGTGCGTTGTTAGAACAGAAATAACCTGTCAAGCAAAAAAAGCAACAGTGTGTGTGATATGCCAGTGCAGAATGGTTTTGGGGATCAAATTTGGCTACATAACTAAAATGAACAGACCTCAACCCCAAATAATAAGGCTTTTGATATCTTGTTTTGCTATGAAACCTCTAAAAGTTAGTCTCATTTGCCTTGATAACTATTAATGAAGTGTCCCAAGAAATGTCTCAGTGCTTGTTGGATTGATGTATTCGGAGGCATTAAAAACCTTCTGTATGGCAAAGCTTGATTTGAGGTAAAGATGATTTCTTTTGTATGGCAAAGCTTGGTTTGAGAGATTCTTGCTTCTGGTTTAAGGTTTTCTGGCTTGAATAGGAAAGTAAATTCCTAGGTGGTTTCTGCTTCCTATTACAAAAGCAAATACTGTCTGCTTATAGCTTACTATTTTTGTTGTCTGCAGATCATGCAGAATGAATTATTTTGTGTCACTAAAAGATGAATTTGATGGTTTTCTGAATAGTTCTGTTCATCTGGAAATGGGGGGTCTGACCAAGCCACCTATATGCCCAGCATACTTGTGCATTAATCCAGCACTCCAATGAGAAGAGATCCAACATAAAGAACCATTTACCTTGCAGAAACATAATGTAAAACATCTTGCTTCATGACTGCACTTGAGAAAAAAATTAAAAGGAGCTTCTTGCTTGGGGATGCATGTAACTTCTTTACTGAGTCGGAATGAGCTATTTAGCTTATAAAGGCACAAAAAAATCATCTCTGGTACACGTTCTGCTTGCACTTTATTTTAAATGCTTCCCTCAGAGTTTACCACTTACGTTTAATAGGAGTTTTTTTCTTCAAGATTACGAAGTGATTTACAGACTGTTTATGTAGGGGTTACTTTATTTATCTCTTAGCTGCCTCTCAGAATTTCACAACTGTATCCACAATAAAGCGTGATTATTTTTGTTAAAAAATAATCTGCCTTATGAAGATCTAGTTCACAAATCCAGACACACCCACATTGTTTACATGAAGACATGTATCTGGGTAAGAGTTTAAATTCAACCCTGGAACAAAGAAGCCTGTGCATGTTTTGTCCCAAAAGCAAATTATTAAACTGCGGGTTTTCTTTTTTTTTCCCCTCTTTTCTCTTCATTCTCCCCATCTACCCCCCCTGAAGCGGGTCTGAACAAGGTGTACCCTCATAAGGCCAAATGCAGTCTGGACTCTGGCAGATATTTTGAGCCTGAACCCTCCTAATTGCTCTCTGGATTCTGACAAGCGGCCAGAAGCGTGGTTGGGAAATGTGCCGTCCAGGAGACTCAGCAGCTTTTGTTGCTGTTCGCTGTGCAATGTAGACAATCTTTGCATTTGTCTAGCTGTAGGATAGGAAAAGTGCATTTGATTTTTGTTTTAAGAACAGGTCTGAAGTAACAGAGAGCACCTTTGCCACCAACCTTGGAAATCTGGAAGCAAGTTGAAAAGTAGGAGAGACTTTGGGTCTCGTTGTGCCCATGACCTCATAGGCTTCTGGCTGTGGTCTCAAACTCTGTGGCTCACGTCTTGATTTCTGTACAGAACTAAACTAAATCCTCAGGATGGCCCAATTGTTCTTCTGTGCCAGAAGCTGCAGAGAATTAAAGATTTACCTCATTGTTCCTCAAGGTGTTTGTATTTTCATGTCTTACTGCTTTTATAATGACTTATTGTGGTGAGGAAAAGCACCAGACAGGGATTTGATGCCAAGTCAATTCAATAAAAAAGTTCTTTACAGCTGCAAAATATCAGTGCATTTACATAGAGATATTTACAGTTGTGTGTAGTACTCTGTTTTTTGCCTTTAGTCATAAGACTAGGTGTCTTTTTTTTACCTTTTTTCGGTACTCAGAACTAGTAGTCATTTTCCCAGACGCTGTGCCTGTACAGCCCTTGTTCTCTGTCCTGCCAGGCAGCACCGTCTTCTCTCTGATAACAACTGTGAGAGTCCATTTTGTTCCTACCAAATGTCTCCATCGTTATCGAGAGAGGAAAAGTTTGCCCTGCCCAGCAGAAGCTGCTCTGCCCCCTGCTTTCATTTGGACTCACCCTCTAAATCCAAGGGACATCAAACGTTTCCCCCATGTGATGGAGGCTCCCTGGCCTGTTCCAAAGCAAAACAATGGCTTCCCTATATTCTGGGAACTTTGCTTGAAACACGCCTGTCTGCCTGGCTAATGGGGCTCGGATAGTTTCGGCTATAAAGGACTGGTTGTCTTCTGTGTAACAGCCTTTGAGACGTATTCTGGGTGGGTACACCCTAATGTATGGTGTAAGGAAAGAGGATGCCAATTGTAGCTATGAGTGCTTTGTTTATGAGATAAAAGTTGCACATAGTATTTGGGGAAAAACAAACAAACCAAATCAAAACCAAGCAACCAAAACCCCCAAACCCACAAAACCAACAAACAAACAAACCAAAACAACCCCCAAAGAAATAAACAAAACCAACCCAAACAAAATAAACCAAAACCCACCCCAAGCCAGTGAAATAGGAATGAACTACATTGTGACAGTATTGGTATAGACGTTTTGTAAATTGCCCAAGGGTGATGCACAGGTGTGAGTGTATATTTATAGTGTTTGTTGAGCCAGCTTTATCTAGAGCAGGTAGCAAAAGCGTTGAAGAACAGTGTGGGGTTCTTTTGTCTGTGTTTTTTTGTTTGGTTGGGTTTTTTTGTTTTTTTTGGATTTTTTTCCAAAAGTGAGTTGATGACCTAAATGAAGTCAATGGTCCCAGGTGGGCTTGAAACATGTAGTTTTAAAACCTTGAGGGTGAGCAGGGATGCTGCAGCTTCACTGGTCTTCGCGCTTGGAGTATACAGAGGAAGCTTGTTTGCAGACATACTGCTGGCTGGGTTCTCTACCCCATTTTTAGAGATCATGTAAGTCTTGTTTTTAAAAGGAAAACCTACATTTGAAAATCTAATTCTGTATCGCTGGAGTTTGATAGATTGTGCTAATGAAAAATTCTGTGGTAAACATATCCATCTGACCAGTGCTCAGTGTCACATGTCACTGCTGTCTGACTTCCACCTCTTGAATACAAACATGTGATCTTCAGAAATGTGGGGATCACTTGAAGGGGGAATGTAAAAAAGACAAGGGCATCTTTGGCTTTCTGTATTTTAAGTACTTTTGAAAGTTTTTCCAAGATACTTAGAGTGTTGCAGAAAGGGAGTTTGTCGGGAATTCTGGGTGCAGAGGTTAATTTTGCAGAGAAAATTAACTTTATTTTGGGTGTTTTCCACCTGAAAATGAAAATAATTTGGCTGAAACAAAATAAATCCAGATCTTAGGAGAAAAAATAAGAGAATAAAACTGGGAGGGGAAGTAATACCTTTTACTGTTTGAGAAAAAGCTTTAACAATGAGAGTGTCTTGTGCATGTTCCATCAAAAGGGACATTTATGGCTGAGACCAGTGCCTGATACGGGGCAGGTGTTTTGATGCCTGATGTTAGATCACTAAGTATCCTCTCTTGCGCTATGCCGCGTGCGTGGTGTGGGTGTGGTTTCTTATTTTTTCTAACCGCATCTGTGAGTGAGGATTTCCATTAAACTGCAAAGTCATTGTTTCCTCTGTAGCTTGGATTCCTTCCTGTAAACAGAGCTGTGCTGACTGCAGAGCGCTCATGCGGCCATGGCCGCGTAAGCTGGGAGACAATAGTTCACATCATCACATAGATCACAAGCCAGAACATTCCTGCTGGGCCAACACCGGTTTTGACAACCATTGTTCTTTTTGTGTGTGCGGTGTAGCATCACAGGCAAATAAGGAAAAATTGCTTTTTATTAATAACTGTATGAATTGGAATGAAATAGTGTCCTAATCTGTCTCAGCCAACCTGAAAAGAAAATCCCTCCTGTCAGGATATTGACAACACACTCAACTAATGAAATACAAGATGCAAGGGTTGTGGCACAAGAACATTCCTCATCAGCTTAATACACCTCATGGCAAGCTGGAGGTATATAGCTACTTTTAGGAGCTCATTGACTTTCTGGTTGTGTCCTTTAGGCTGTTACATCCTGGAAAAATATTTGTTTCCTATCATTCAACTTCGTTTTCAAATCACTTTCTAATGACGGTACTTGCTTGCTGACTCCAGGTCTACCTGCAAAGGTTCGTATAACTCCAACTGGATGGAGATAAATTGTCTCCATCCACCTATTGATATCTCGCATGGGGGGGAACTACCTGAAGTTATTCCGAGTTATTGTCATAACTCACAAGTGAAATGTGTGTTAGCTCTGGGGTGTACTGCTTGAGGAGATGTGGGAATCACCTCAGCAAAAATGCTTACTGGAAGAACGTGATTTTTCCTTGTTGCAGAGCAGTTCTGGCTTCATTTTGTTTGCTCATCACTGCTAGTCAAAAGGGAATAATAATAATTTATTGATGTGGTACGGAAATGTATGATTGTTGCTTTAGGGAACTGGCCCGTTCTTAGAGCTGAGGATAAAAGCTGTGAACAGCTATCTAGTCCTGCCTTGGTCTAGTAAGCAAAGTTAACACCCTTGTGCTATATGGCAAGTCACTAGTGCTTAGTTGCCTTCATGGTCTAGCAGTCACAAGAGGCAGAAGCATTATGGATCATTCCCATCTAAACCATGTTATAGTCTGTGGCTGATGTCCAAGGGATAAATTCAAGATGTCAATTTTAGATGCCTAAGTCTAATCTCCCTTCTTAAAATGCCTTATGAAAAAGAAAAGGTAGAGGAAGACAATCGCCCCCAAACAGAGCAGATTAGGGCAAGGTAGAGGATTAGGATTTGGGACGATGTGCTGTCAGAGTGTAAAACAGATGCCCTTTGCTCCCCGTGCTGTTTGATAGCAACTTTGCATATCTGACTTGAAGTTTGCCAGTTAAGTATTCTCATTTCTCTGAGACCATATACCGGCGCACTTGACTCAGGTAACTGGAGAAAGCTTATAGCTCCCTTCAGTTTAGCCACCCAAAAAATTAGGCATCCAGTTTCAGGGAGCTGGATGTGCTCCCCTGCCAGCTAGTGGTGAGGCTTGACCTCCTCTGCAGGTTGCCTTGTCCCACCCTGTAGCTGCTGGGTGCAGCAGCGAGTTGAGTCCCTTTCTGGTCCTTCCCTTCTCCAGAGGTTGCCTCTTCCATTACTGTCTTGGTTCTGCTTGTTGCTTTGGAGGTAGGAAATGGCCAGGGGCATGCTTATGGACTAAGAACAGGCAAAAGCCAAAGTGAAACTGAGCCGGGGAGAGAGTTTATCTAGGCATTTTGTTATTTCTTTACTTTTGTGGGAACAGTCTTAGGCTAACATTTCTAGCATTTGAAAAAACAAGTTCTGACCTGAGCTTTTATCATCTGCTAGTGCAAAAGTCTGCAGTTATGAAGAGCGTTCTGATAACAGTTTCAGCTTCTCTGAGTTGCTTCTTTTACTTCTTGTCTCTTCTTCTGTCCTCACCCTTGTCCCCTTTGCTCTGGCGTTAACACTTGTCTTTGAACCACCTCACCACAGAGCCAGAACTCATCTGGCAGGAAACCAGCCCACCCCAAAAAGGTGCAGGGAGGCCTGTGTGGGCAGCTTTGGGAATGTTGTGGGGTTTGAGAACAGAATCCTTGTCTGCATGACTTTCAAACGCAAGAAAAAAGCCCTGAGGGTGGATTGTTGGGATCTGCAAAGGTTTAGTTGTCAGTACAAGTGCTTCTGTTGTAAGTGGCAAAAATTTGCCTGCTGCCTGCCTGGACAAAGGAGTTCTTCAGGTGATGTTAACAGGTGTCAGCAACAACCTGCACAGTGGTGACCAGCCACCTTGGTCTATGTCCTGTGTCTCTCATCTCTGATATCAAAGTGAAGGCAGAACAAAATGGCCATGCTGACTTCTGCATCCCTGTTTTCTGATGTAGGAAAGTGAAGAGTTTACACAGGTAATGCTCGTTCTCCTGCTAATTTACCAGTAGGATGTGTTTATAGACTCAAGCAGTGAAAGAAAGATGTGTCTATCAGGGTGTCGGACTGATCCCTGTAGTCAATGCCGAGGGGTAAGAAGGATGTGGGATGGAGATATAAGCCCTTATTTGCGTTGGTCACTTAACTGCCCGGTGTGTGCCAGCCTGCAGGCCTCCTTAAATACAAACTTATTTGTGGAAGTCTAGTGGAGTCTTTTGTGGACTAGTCTAGCCGGGAGGTATTTTGTCCCAAGGGGGAGGGAGCAAAATGCATCTGCAAAGTCTGCAGGAACTGCTATGGAGGCCTCAGCTTCGGATCTGCCTATACCTGTCACAGGGTAAACAAAGCGCCCTGGGAGGACTCGGGGTTAGCTGAACACCTTGGTCACACACTAAGCAAACTATCCCCCAGGTGTGCTTGCAGAACAGACTCTCCATCAGCGTCCTGTCATGCACAAAATGTTTATCCAATTTGTCAAGATAATCTTTCTTCAAATAAGCTCAGGTCCTAGGCCTCAGAACAGCCCAATTTCAAGCAGTGTAAAGTAACTTTTTTTTTTTTTTCTCCTTTGCTCACCCTCCCCCCCTCCTTTTAATCACTGTGTCAACTTTTCCTTGGCTTTAAGCAAACGGAGAGTAATTATATCATTCTCAAGTGAGCTATTTTTTGACTGAGTTAGCTGATTTGTAAGTTACTTCAAAATACTCCCAAGTTGTGGTATCCCTTTCCAAACACACATTCTCAGATGCTTCATGAAGTTGATCTCATCAATGACCCAACAATTTGTTTATACAGGCACATATAATAGCTAACTAATGACAGCTAATTTAGGACACTTGTAAAGGAATAGAATTTAGATTTTTTTTTTTTTAACCTTAATGGTAGCTTTGCCTATAGTTCTGGATTTCCCTTAGACATTTAGAAGAGCCTGTACATTGTCATTTTCTGCTTGAAGTTGTCAATACATTTTAAGTCTATTCTGAAGTATGGATTAATAATAGATCAGGTGTTACTGCCTAAGACAATGCTCACTCCTATTTTTGACAGACAATAGTTTCTTAGTTTTATTGCATACAGAATATTACTTCTGTGATCACTCACAACTGTCAGCTTGAAAGTCATTTGTACAGTTTTTCCGCCCCTCCAGCTCCCCCAAAGAACTGGGTGTATATTCAAAAATAGAAACACAAATTACCTTTTTTCCCCCTTCTCCCCCCGATATGTTTCATTCATTGATTTCCTTCCACATCCCACCCCAAGTAATACTACAGAATCTGTCATTTCCTTTTCACTTAAATTAAGGTGGAACCAAACTTCATGTATTCGCTTACAGTTCTTTGTAGCTAGGATCCCTAATATAAAAGGACTGCTGTACTTGCTGTTTAATTTTTAAACTTGGCAGGTAAAATCCTGCTTTATTGGAGACGACTGGTAGGTTCCTGTGGGGCTGTATGGGCCAGAGGTGGTCGGTGGGTTAACGCGGAAACTTGCAGAAAGAGTTGAGTAGGAGCCTGTATGTTCTTACATTGCCTCCATCAGCCTAATGGTCAGGTCACACACAACAGCTGTTTTTGAGCTTTGCATTAGAAAGCCTGTGTTTAAAACCTGATTTTTAAAGGGTGTTAAGCATCACCAATCGTTATGTTAACGATGCTCATTGTTTTGGGAAGAATTGCCATGCTAAGGTAGACTGGTGATATCCTATTTGTTGTTTGTGAGGGGTAAATGGTAAAACTTGCCTCTGTGGCAGATTGTGAATCGGAAGAGGAAAGAATCCAATGATTCTTAAAAACAGCCCTATCCATTTGTTCTCTTTGCATGGATTCCAGCTGGATTTAATTGGTCAAACTTTTATAAGTGGTAGCCCTCCTACATACCTCTGGGCTATGATGGGTGAACAGATGTGAGGTTTTGATTGCTGTGTACTCTCTCTTGTGCATCAGTCAGTTCTAGATGTTAATAAAAATAAATCTTTGGACTACAATATGGCAAAAAAATTTAAAGGATTAAAAAATTAAAGGATTAAAAATGCTTAGAGCTGCTATAAAGATAATGATTGGTATATTTACATAAGTTATGGATGTGATAGCCAATAAATAAATTTAATTAATAAAGATTTCCATTATGCAGCTAAGGACCTTGAAGTGCTTAACAACTAATTAAGCCCCACAACCCTTCTGCATTATTGGTAAGTGTTGTTATGACTATATACCTATTCTACAATACCTAAATGGAGACCCTGTGTGCTTAAGTGGATCTTTTTCCTCAAGGTCACATAATGACTCGACAATAGAATTCAGTAGTCTTCACATCACCACCTGAGACTGGTCCTTAGGAAATACATTTTTGACATGCGGTGGGGAAAGTATATTAATGATGGTGTCAATACAGCTGTTCTGTCAAGGGAACAATTGTCTTTGGTTCATATGGAGTACATGTTATGTGTGCTGTTCAGTTTTGTGGGTTTTTTTTTTGTTTTTTGGGTTTTTTTTTTAATAGTAAATTAATCTTTTATTGCCATTGCCAGTCAACTAATTGCTGTCTGTGCAGCCTCACAACTGTTCTAAGTTTGTCCTGTATAATTTCATTTCTGTTCACGCTCTCTCATGCTTTTGTTTGTGTAACTTGGTTTGCACATTATACAGCACTTATCAGACTCATTTGCAAGGAAATAACTGAAGAATTGTGCTGCATAATATTTTGAGTGAGAAGAAGGCACTCTTCATCTGGTTGATTTGATAGTCCCAGGAATTACTCTGCTAGTTGCCAGAGAGTAAAATACTCCCTGTAAATGGGTGTTAACAGACACATGCTCAATCGTAAAAGGGAAACTGAAAGAGCAGCATGTCAAAACTGAATTTGGATTTTGCCAAGGTAAGTTACGTGTTGCCTGATTCATCAAAGGTAGCAGGAACCTATTGCTTTTGGGTAGAGCAGAGGCAGCACCCTTCTTCATAGGTACCTCTAAAGCTATAGGTAAAAGGCTTTCCATTCTGGGTGGCAGTATGGCAAGATTCTTGCTACTCTCTGACAGACCCCTTTGCTGGCCTCGTGCAAACAATCTGTCCCAGTGCCCTATGAAAATAATGATCAAGTAGTCCCAGAAATCATTAGTCAGCAAGTATTTCTGGCAAAAGAGATATGTTCCCTGAGCCTGTGCTCATGCAGAAAAATGGTAAAATCCCAAATGGCAAATCCCAAATGTTTACTATTCAATGAGCTAGATCTTTCAAAGTGATGGAAATGGATTAAAAATATTAGTTTGCCTACATCAGTGAGGGTTGGAAACATGTCCCTTGTAAATAAAATAGATTCTTAAATAAAGATTCTAGGAACTGGAGTCCTTATGAAAATCTTGTTGTTTTCCATCAGGCTATCACAAATCCTTTAATATTATAAAATGTTAAGTTTTGGCAACAGTAATGCTGCTTTAAGTTTTCAGTCTAATCAAGTCTCTTAAGTTTGTGGGGATTTTTAAAAAGCAAACCTTTCCTGATTTTGCAGCAGACCAAATTGTGCTGTTTTGCCATGTGGAAAAAACAGTTTTTATTATATTTTCATGTTATGATTGTTGGAAAGGTATGTTTTTAATTTCCCATAGTGCTGGAATCTCAAGGATACCTTCATATTATTTTTCATATGTCTTTGTTGCCAGTCTGGATATAATGTGCTGCTATTGACCTGTAGTAGTTAAGGTTTCATGTCCAGCCTAGGCACTCACAATTTTAGTGTCAGGGCAAAAAAAAAGCTCAAATCTACCATACCTAAGCAAGCCATACACCTGCCAATTGTGCTAAGGAAAATCCCTGTGCCCTGTTGACTCTAGAAGGGAATCAACAGTTGTGAGTTAGTCTTACTCTAACAGAATATGACCAAGTTGTTAGTGCTCATTGGAATGCTCTGGACACAATACTGAAGTAAAAACATGGAGCTTTGATTCTCAGCCCCATGCATACGTGTAAAATTAAACTAAAGCAGCTGGAGTTTCTAGGAAGCATTATGACAGGGAAGTGGCCAGATTTTCCTCTTGTGTGTTTGTTCTCTAGGGGTGGTGGACTTCTGTCATTTAAGTCTGAACTCTGCTGAAACTGGAGGTAGTCATCAATATGTTGCTGTTAGAATATAGGAAAATGCACATACATTTCAGTCTTGCTTTTCTTCTGATTTATTAGTTGAATGTGGTTTTCTTATTAATACCTTGTTACATTTTGGGAAAAAACAATATTTCAGTTTTTTTTTTCTTTTACTGAGAATACATCACATGATAAATGTAATCAGAGAGTGGTGTTTTTTTGGGGGAAAAGCTCAACCTCATTTTGCAGACTCAAGAAGTTCAAATAATTCTGATAGCATGCAAATGTCAGTGCTTAACCAGGGATTGTCTCTGAACCTTTATGTTCATTGCTGCTTCTTGATTGAGTATTCATGGTTTTGTATGGAAGAAGAAAAGGTTGCGAGATAATTCCTTACCACTCGGGCAAGCTGTGATCTGGGATGTGGAAAGAATCATCTCTCTTATTTTGTCAGTGCTGTGCCTTTGAGGTCCTGGCTAAAAAGCTATAATAAAGATCTGTCTCAAAAAGAAGGTCATCAGGCAGGTGCTGAGACTTCAGGAAGTCTTCAGCAAACCTACAGAGTCTTCTTGCCATTCAATTGCTCCATCTTAAGCCAGGCCCTTCCTCACTGGTGTGTGCTGTAATGACAATGCCAGTGCTGCTCTAACTCCTGCTGCTCTAATGTGCTTCTCCTCAGCCCTTGTGCTGAATGCTGATTATTCCCTCCGTGGTGGTGCCCCATGCATGCGGTACATCGTGTTGAGTCTTGGAGAAGCAATAGATAGTCACGGAGTCTGAAAGAAAACGTGGCTGAGTGTAATCATAGAGGCAATTGGATACTGGATGGTAAATAGTACGCAGCGGAAGATGAAAATGCAGGGCAAGGGAAGAGCAGCCAAGTTTAGCCATGTAGTTCAAAACCAGATGTTCGGCAGCTTTTGATATGAACATTTCCCACTTTTAAAATAGTATATTCTGATACACTTTCCATTTGCTTACCTAGCTGCTACTGTTGGGAGCCTGTTACGAGGCCCATGGAGTACCAGGGTAGAACTTTGTTTCTGCACCCACAATACAGGATACATAACAGTGGCTGGTGTAAAAGAGAGAGTCATGCAGTTGAAGTAAAAGTGTTCCTAGAAGTCCTTTTCTTGCGAATTGCCCCAAGGGCTCCAGCTGCTCGAAAGACATGTCCCAAGGGCAAACTTATTCTCTAAGAAGACAACAGAGACATCAGATGTTGGCGGACTAATGGCAAGCTCTTTAATGTCTTAATTAACTCTTTAGCTGCTAAGCTGTTTTTTTCTTCTTGAATCTTGTTAGTAATATCTTTGGAATAAGTTGGCCTAGAAATTGAAGTTACTCAGGGAATTTGGTTGTGAAACTCATCTGTGCTCCAGGTGAAATCTTAGAATTGATTGCATAAGGCTAAAGAATAGTCCTTCTGGGTGAGAGGGTTTTGGCTGTTATGTTCTCTAGTCAGTGCAAACACACAAACTACAAAAGCTGCTTGTAAATTATTATTTTCATGTGTTGTTTTTATAAACTGTCGATTGGCTTAATGGTTTTCCAGGAACTCTTAAAATTTTTCTTTTCATTAATTGTTGGACAGGGTCTGTGCTCTGGAGTCAACAGGAGTGTAGCCCTTAAATTGGAAGATTCATATTTGATTTTCCCATCCCCTCTATTACTATAGCTTTTTGCAGCTGTCCAGCTTTCTTGGAGATGCTCAGAGCTCAATGTTCACCATCACCAGGTCTGTTTTGTTGTTGTGTGGTTGTGTGTTTTTGTATTTTTAAGAGAGGGTCTATTATGTAAATGAAATACCTACAATTATCACAGATATCAATAGGAGCCCCTATTCATTACAGGGGGTTATTACCTCTTGAAGAGTGATCCTTCAATGGCCTAAGAAAAATGATTTGGAATAATAACGGTTTCCATTTAACTGATAAAAAAGTTTTAGTCTTGCAGAAATAGAAATAGATGTCTTGGTTTGCCATCAGTAAGTGAAGTTCTGCCCATAAAGGAAGATGTAATGTGGCCTCAACAAGAAAAGAAACCATGCAGTTTTAAGCAGATTAGATAATTGAGATTAGCCCTCTGTGATCTTGCTGTGTTTTCATTTATTTCAAAACAGTCTAACACAGAGCATGTTGAGCAATCAGTTGAAAATCACGTGCAAACACTGCCTAAGTACCGATAAGAATCGTGGAGGTAAACAATGAATTCCTACTAATGGCTAAGTCACCAAGGTAAGATCAAGTCTAAATACACACCCTTAGTTAAATATAATTTCATTAACTCAGGTTACCTGGCTTTGGTCAAAGTTGTTCCCCCCCCAACCCTCCATTTTCTGGTGCTTGTGAAATGAATCGCATACAACCAATCCATCATTTTCAACTTTGTTTGTCTGTACCAGAGATGTGTTTTGAGCTGACCAATAAGCCAGCATAGTTCTGTAAATCAAACAGCAGATCAGCACTTTGTGCATGTGGTAATGCTGGTTAGGAAAGCATGATTCCAGGCCATCTTGCATATAACAATTCTATATCTGAATTCTACAAAAAATTTAGATTATCCTAATTAAAAACAAAACAAAAACATTGCTTATGATAAATACCCAAATATCACAGTATGTCCCATTTAGAAAACACATGCAGACCTTGCTGGCATGATTTTTATTGCAGGGGCTAAAGGGTTTTTAATTCTCTGTTAACATGATGTATTGTGAAGTACGGACTTGATGTTATTCCCTCATCCTTTTCCAACCTCTCCCATTCCAGAATTCTGCTAGAGGTGTGTGAGGATCCTAACCCCTCCCTCCCACCAAGAGTCCAGCTCAGGTATTTTAAGTATAGTTTAGTACAAGTTTAACATTTTGTGGAAAATCATAACTTGAGCATTCAACTCACATTTACATCTTGGAATTTGCCTCTCTGTGCAAGACTTGCTTTTCCTTTTCGTGACATCTCAAGTTGTTTGCTTTTTTCCCCTCCCATTGAGCCATTTGTTTGGATCAGTTGTCTTGCCTTGGTTTTCTGGCTAGCTCTTCTTTCTAAAATATACAGATTCCCTTTTACCAAATATTCTGCAGTAAAGCTTCTAATCAGCAGTGTAACAGATGAAAATAACAGGCAAACAATGTGAGGGCTCCCTTTTCCACAGGGAGTTCTTGCTCCTACAGAAAATATTCCTACTTTAATATTCTTCTCATCCTCCCTATTCAGTTCTACAGGACCAATTTTCTTTTTATCCTTTTTTTTTTTAATGCAACAGAAGACTTTTCAACCTGTTCAGTACTGCCAACTGGTCCAGTCCCAAGGAGACAGCTAACACACAACAGATGACAAATAATAGCAATAATTAAGGCATCCATGGCAGTGTATCTAGAATTTGACTCATTTATCAGCCTGCATAGAAAAACAGGTTTCCTTGCTGCCATAGTCAGTAGCCTGACAAGGGCCAGTAATAGATTCTTCAAGAAGGAGCACAATAAAACCCATCGTGGGAACATATGGGCTCTCCTGACTGCAAAAAGGGAAAAAAAAATCAGTTTATATGCTGATGCATGATTTATCCTGTTACCTGCAACTATGAAAGTTCTTTGTACCAATGGTGTCTTGTGATAATGAATACTGTAGGTTCTCATTATTTGTCCAAAGGTTGGACCTCTTTGTATTAAGCAAACACAAAACAAAAAGTTACTGCATCAAAGAGCTTACAACCTTGGAGAAGAACTAGGTATAGATAGAGGTGGAGGAGTGTTACGAGACTTTATTGACCAATATGAAAAGCAGTGGTCATAGAATGCAAGTTGTCAAAGCATCCAGCACCTGTGACTTTTAGTGAGGTTGTTGGGAAAGGACATAAATGAGTTAATAGGGTTGTAGAAGCTTGCAAGGAACTTCCAGGAACACAAAGGTAGTGTTGTTGAAGAGGTGTTTTTCTGTAAATGTAGCAAACATGTTTCAGTCTGGTATATTGGGATGATGATGACGAAGGATAGGGTCAAGGATAAGCTGTGAAAGACCTTGTCAAGGAAGATAAGCTTACGTTTGATGTAATGGAAAAGGTGAACCAGCTGAGAAATGAAACATACAGTCAGAGAGGCACTAAAAATGATCTCTGTCCTGTAATGAGATAGGAGCAAATTATGATGATGTGTAAGTGTGACCAGAAAATAGCAGCAGGAACTGACATGACTTGGATAAGAGTTGGCTCAAGTGCCTGATGTTGTGGAGAAGAACTGTGGAAATAGTCTCTATGGGACTCTAGAGGAAGCTCTGAATCTCAGGTTGCTCTTTGAGACTGGTGAGGTCTCCATACTTAAGATAACAGAATGGATGTGAGTGATGAGGAAGATGGTGGTGTGGTCAACAGTGAAGAAATAAGAGAACTG
>VWYH01003827.1:208030-322694 GCA_013399365.1 Pampusana beccarii | reverse complement strand
AAATTCCTATCCCTCATGGATATCATAGTAATAGAAAAAAGATCCAATTTGGAACAGCAGGAAGATTTGGAATAGCCATATGAATTTTTAGAGAATTTGTAAGATCAGCTGTGTAAAAGGGCTACAGGGAGAAGACAGAGGAAAAAATCTCCCTCTCTCCAAATGTTTCCACCATGAAAGAAAAGAGAGACTGAGGACTAATTTTTCCATAGCATGCAATAAATAACACATTTAAACCTTTTCCGTTAAGGTATGCTGCCTTTTAGCTTCGTTGAATATCTCTCGGTTCTTGTATTGCAGAAGCCGCTGTATGAAGTACCCATTTTAATCCTTTACAGTTCATTACTTCTTAGATTTTTATTTGCTTTTTCTCTAATCTAAAGAGCAATCATCTCAAGATGGCAAAGAAAGAAAGGTAATTGTGAACAGTGTGGCACATAAGTAGTGCATAGGAAGGAGCCGAAGGCATCCATTATTACTGTTAGTCTGATTTGTCTCTTTAATCTCTTTCATTTCTATGCACTCAATGCCCTTTTCTTACTTGGGAAGCCAATAGTTTAGCTTTGTTTCTAGATTTTTGCAGTTAGAGATACAAATATCTGCGGTATGTTTTCTGTGTTCAGAATTCTAGCATAAGTTACCAAGAAAATTTCTAGGTGTGTTGCTATTAGTGTCCAGGTGATGATTTAACTTCCAGCATTCCTGTATTTCTGCAAAGTGTGGTTGAAGAGCACAGCTTATTTATTGCCTGCATTTTTGGTTGCAGCCTTTAGTCATTTAGTATTACAGTTTGCTTTTGGATGTGACACTTCCTGTGGTGGTTTGTTGTTGGGGTGTGTGTCTCTTTTTCCTTTTCCTTTTCCCTCTCTCCTGTCTGGAACAGGGAGGTGGCCTTGCTGCCTCTCCACTGTGACAATTAAGAGTATGTTTTTAAAGGCCATTGGGGACAGATCTCTTTTGGGATCTGGCACAGCATCTCCAGCAAGTGCAATCTCAGATGCGTGCTGACCTGCTCTGCCTGGTAACAGCGGTTAAAGAGATGCATGGAAAGTTAGCAGAGACCTGTCTCACTGTGTCAGAAATCATGTAACAGAAAGTCCCCTGTCCTTTGCCCTGAGCTGTGTTGCTCCACCTGTGAGAACAGTGGAGCAACATAAATAAACCGCTTGCCTGCTTTAAGGCATCTCAATTTACTTAGTTGCCTCTCTGCTGAGTTAGATCACAACCCAGATATGGGCTAAGTCTGCTATTCCAGGTCTTACTGCCTCTTTGTAGTAAACCTGCCTCCTGTTTTGGGAAAGCAAAGAATAATGTTGCGTAGTGTGGCACAGATTGTGGGATATCTCCTAGTGAAACGAAGCAAAATATTTGACATCTCTTTACTTTCTGTTGAAATTAAAAACTGTTCCGTGCATATCTAAATAGGAGGAAAATATCTCTTTAAATTACATCCAGGAATCCAAATCTATTCAAGTGAAGGAAGGGGAAGGAGCTACACATTGCCAGTTGTGGACTTTCTGATGTCGTGCAGGAAAATGTCAGCAGTGTGTACTAAAAGCAACATAAGGGCCATGTGATGTTATATCCCAAATTGTGCTTAAGAAAAGTCAAGGAGCAGGTTTGTTGTACCAACAAGCTCATTGCAGTCCAAGCCAGGCAGGTGGTAGCTATGGCCATTTTGGTGGGTAGATGATGCTCTGATTGCAGGGTTGAGGCTGGGGTGGGGTTTGGATTGGAGCTGGGTGGCAGCAGTGTTGGTTCCTCGTGACATCTGGCCTCCCAGTCTTCTTCAGTTTAGAAAGGGTGGTTGACCTTACATAATGGATTGCAAGACGGGATTTTTGCCTTTTTTTTTTCTTTTAGTGGCGTTTTTAGTACCTTTGGCTGGAATCAGAAAAGGATCCTTTTGCAACTAAATCTGACCCACCAGCACAACTCAAAGGCCTGAGTTTGTATTTCAGTGGTTAATCCCATCCCTGATGTCAGATTGCCTAATCCTCTTTATAAATTCCTCCCGCCCAACAGCACACAGTCACACATTGCCCAGACCTGGACACCGGGGAAGGAGGACAAGTTAAATAATCAGAAATTCTGGACACGGTTTTGGATCTGTCTAGAATGAGGTGGCAAATGAGATGGAAAATCATGATATTGTATGGTAGCTGAAAGTTTGTCGATTGAATAATCATAACTAAGTCACGTATTGGATTTGAAACCATTGGCCGAGTAAGATTATCATTGTATCCATGAGCAACTCTGCAGATATGCCTGAGCCTTGTGAACCTGAGGCTGTGGGAGCAGGAAGGGAAAGTTAAACACCAAACAGCAGCCAGGTGCTGTTGTTAGCAAATATTTCCCCAATAATTAGATCACCCTGTGGTGGAGACAGTGGAGCCAGATGGTGCAGGAGAGTTCATGTTGTTAAAAACCGAGAGAGGCAATGCACTTTTACAATACATTTCACTTTCCATGTCTCTTAACTACAAGTTTTTTTACCCGCTTCTTTCTATGTTATCTTTTGGCAACGCTGACAGTTTTCTCTTATTCTTTTGGAAGTATTTTCAACATTGCACAGCTGTTTATTTAATATGTCTCTAGTGCCTCAGCAGATAATAGCAAGTCAGAGTGAATATTTACCTTATTTCTGAAGCACTATTCCATTCAGCACTTCTAGCACTCCATTCGGTGGTTTCAAATGAGCAGTGTAGCATTTTAATTTTTCTTTACTTTGCATATTCAGGCACTCTAGAACAAGGCTATTGCTCATGTTCTTTCTCCCACTATATATATATATATTTTTTTTTCCCCTCATCAAATTGTAAATAACTTCGTCACCTCTTCTCGCTGGCAGACTTTCAAATTTCTGGCAGGTTTGAGTGACCTCATGGAAAACCGCAGTTTCCCTCACCCTCCTCAGGAGGCTGCGGAGTGCTCAAGAAAGTACCTTGGGGTATTGTTGTGTCATTCCTTGTCCCACTACCAGCAGTACCAATTAGCTGAAAAGCAGACAGCAAAGTCTACTAACATAAAGAGAAAGGAACCCCAAATGCTGCTTCACTGCTGTGAGAAAACTAAGCCGTGTTTATTCCAGCACTCATCATGGTGTTGGTTTAGGGGTGGATTCCCAAAACTTCTTGGCACCGCTTCTGCTGGAGTCATAAATCTCTAAACTTCTAGTGACTGCTGAGAACCAAAACCCTGAAAACCTCGTCCCCAACGGGCACCTATGGAGAGACCAGGGAAGGCTGTTTGCTGCTTGTTTTGTACTTGTGCAAACTAAGTCACTCTGAAGAGATGAGGAAATATTTTTTTTGCTTTTCAGAAATAAAGGTTACCCGCAGCTGACGCTAGGACTTTTGTTTAACACGATTCTTTTTCCCTGCAGTATGCTGTAGTGTAGTGCTTCATACTGAATGCGTGATCATAGGAATTTATTCTGGTCTGAACCAGATAGTTTTATATCGTATCTAAGCATCCCTTCATTTGAACTAGATCAGGAATTCACTGTATCTTGGGGAATAGGTAGTAAGGGAAATAATCTTCTGATGGCGAGGGTTATTTTTGTACTTAGCTTTGATAGTGCACATTACATCAGCCAGAGCACTTCTGTAAAGGTCTGCCAAGTCCTAAATTTTCAATAATCCCACTTCCTTCTCTTAAAATTGAAAAGGTAGTGACTCCCCTGGGAATGCATGTCATTTCAGCATTCCCGTTGACTGTGTGTTCTGAAATGCTGCAGTCTGTTTGCTTAGTAATCCCCTTGTCTGTGTAAGTTGTTAGGGGTAACCAAAGGCAGCTGATTACTTAATTGTATAAGGCAGGAAATCGAGTTCTTTCATTAGTTCCCATAATGTTCTTGAGAGCAACCAGTATTCTGCCTGACTGAGTTTTCCATCCTTTAATTCAAAAGATATACTTTCTCTTGGCATACTCAGTGACCCTTTATCCTGAAAGGCTATTTACTGAATAAACTGAACATCTTAGATTTTAAAAAAAGCCTAAACTTTCTAAATAAAATAAAACATTCTCTCGTATTGTAAGACAAAACAGGTTGCAACCAAAGGAGAAATATGACACTTAAGGTCTTTGTGTCACTTTGCGCTTTTGTAAGATCATTGATTTTTGTGTGTGTTGCTTGAACTGATAGGACCAAATAGGAAAAGAAATATTAGTATCAAGTTGTCACAGTTGCAGATCTGCTTTTGTTCAGCATCTCATGCTTAGGAAGCCCTTTTCCTTACTGACGATTTACTTTCTTTTTGCCAAAATTAATAGAGAGCTTGGGGTCAAACGGTGCCATTTCTGTGTCCATTGGCAAATAGTTTTCAGAGAAGACGACTGTCACAATGTCCTTGCTTTGCCATGTGATTAGCGGTATATACAAAATCCTGGGCAGCACTGGTGGGGGCTGTGGCTTCAGTATGTTTCCCCCGTTCCTATCCCAAACATGCAGTGAGTTGGAGCATGGAGCTGGCACGGGGTCTCTGTGCTCTTGCTGCCCATCAATGTAACCCCTGTGACTATGGACAGCAGGAGAAGAAAGGTACAACTGCAGCCTGATCTTCAGGAATATCTACTGGTTACCTCATTTAAAAAAAAAAAATCAGTGTTTTTCTTCTCGGTTCCCTCTCACCCCCACTTCCAGCCATATGTGCAGCTAAGGTTATAGAAACATGGCACTTGCCTTGCTCTTTAGAATCTGCTTATAAACATTTCTCCTGCCTCTTCTCTTTAAAACCCCAGATCAGTTTGTGTCAGACTGTCCTTGTTTTCACGCCACGGGAGTCAAAGGGAACTTTGCTCTAGAATTCGTGGTGCTCACGTTCAAGTCTGTCATGAGTCTGAACTGTAACTTTTTTTGTAAGCATGTTCTATGAATCTTCTCCAGTGTCCCAGGCCTAGTACGACCAAGAAGAGTTTGCTACGGGGAGAGATTAACCTTGGTACATTAAGATGAAGCAAGCACTGTAATCACAGCAAGAGTAAGGCGTGCTGCTTTTTTCCCTGCCAGCCTGCTGGGGTCAAGCCTTGGTTTGATTCCACTTGTGTTACCTGTTCCTGTCACTGAAGGAAAACATTGCATTCATAAGCTTGTAGACTTTTAAAGCATAAAAACCAAGCAAACACAACTTACTGAAATTTCCATTGATCCGTATAGGGAAAAAAATCCCTTCTAAGATGTTTTCTAACGCTTTGGGCAGTTGGACAGCTACATCAAAATCACACACGTGAGTTTTGCAGGGTTGTTGCAGATAAAGGTGAATATAGTGTGAGAAGAGTAGCCTTAATCACTGAGCAAAGATGTTCACCTAGTTTGGACTGATCAGGGAACAATTGTGTCTACATGCTATGCATCTCAGTGGATGTGAAAAAGGTGAAATGAACTGTGAAAATGTTTGCGAAACATGCATAATTTCAGTGGCCTGTGGTGGTGATGCCCTTCTATTGAGTTTGTGTGTTACTCTCCCTGGATTTGTAAGAGGACACCTTCGCTGGTCGTTGGCCCATATTGACATAATGCAGAAGACAGATCTATAACGAGTTGTTTACTTTGTATCTGATGCAATGCTCATGGCAGGTGATTTAAATGCCCTTTATATAAATAGGACAGCCATTTTTTTTTCTTAAGAAGGATGTGGGGCTGCCTAAAGGAGTAGAGAATGTAGAACCATGCGAACACATTTAATTTGAGTCTAATAATTTCAAACAAATGTGTGACTCAAATTAATTGGAGGTTTCTGCTTCTAACTATAACATTTCTTATCATGTAAAGCATTAAGGCAGCATAACATATACAAGACAAATATTAAACAAAGGTATTATGGATGGGAAATTCCTAATCTAGCTCACTGTGTTGGTACAGTGGAAGTTTCTTAATCCAATATCTGATGAAGGAACAAGGAGAGAATTAATTTGCTGCACACTAATTACTAAGGAGTATGCACTGTATATACAGTGAAAGGCGCTGAAATGAATACTTGATAAACAATATCTGGCAAATTAAAAATCTGAAATGTTAAATGAAATGCAAATTAAAAATCTGGACCGTTAAATTAATTGAATGCAAAAAACCCTGACATTAACCAACATCAAGGGTCAAAGTTATATCAGCAAAAGCAAAGCTATTCAGAGTTAAATCCTCCTTCTCTCTCTGTGATTTACTTGTTGTGAATGGGTGGCTACTAGAGGAGCTGCAAATATACGGATAAATTTGCATACGTGAGGAGCCCTGCTTTCTGCCTGCTGTGCAAAATGCAGTCCTAGGAAATGACGGGGATGGTTTGCACCTAGAAGAAGGTCTACTGAAGTGAGTGGGTCCTTTGGGTAGAGGCAAAATGCAAGACCTGTGTTATAGTGTCTGTACCAGCTTCAGCAAAGCTAATGGTATATAAGTTTTAGACTAGAAGAGACTTGATTTTTGTCCTTTGGGTTGTATTTTAATCTAAATTTTCTTTGTGTCTCTCATCTTTTGGTGGAACGGAGGCTGGAAAACACTACACTTGGAGGATGTGTAGTCGTTTCTAAGAATTAATTTACAGGAAGTTAATTAGGGCTTAATATATACTCACGTGTATTAAATAATGTTTTCCAAAAACTATGCCCATTAAGGATCATATAGAAGTAAACCTCTAATCCAACTAAAGCAAAGGGAAATACGTTTAAAGGAGCATGCTGCTTATATCAACTTGGTCAATGAGAGGCTAAAAAGATAAGGAAAATCTAGTATTTTTCTGAAAATTTTGGGACGTACAACAAACTGCATAAGCATGGGACTTTTATTTAACAAATATAAATTTTTACTTGTTTTCCTCAGTTTTCATGTTTGTTCATGATTATTTGTGTAAGGTACAACATTATGTAAAGCACTGAGTGCGAGAATTGTTTCTACATGTCCATCAGGCTGGAGGAGGCTATGGGGAGAATATGGGAACCTTGAAAAAGCTATGTTGTAGGCCAGCCTAAGAAAGTTAAACCCTCCCAAACACACACACACACACACACACACATGCATATGTGCACACTAGCCCTTATATTTTAAACATATGCATAGTCCTATAAAAGTGAATCGCTGGGTAGGGGGTTGAGGTTCTCTTTTGGGGGGCAAAAGCCAGCTCTAAGAGCTCAAAGACAAATTGTTTAGGCCGCAGTTAAAGTGTGAGGCTCTTTGCAGGTGCTTGTTTGTATCATCTGGTTGCAGAGTGAGATGTGTTATCGCTTGGTGTTAGGCTTGAGCTGACTTGAGTGTGTATCCGAAGAAGTGGGCAGCGCATGGTCTGCATCTTTACACCAGTTTTTTCAAGTGCTGGGTGTTCTTCCAGCTGAAGAGCCTGCTCGTGACGAGGGGGATTGATTTCACTGCTTGAAGACAAGGCCCTTGGAGTGGTAGTTTTCAATGATTAAATGAGGGCACTTTTCAGAGGGAAAGTGATTGCAGTAAATTCACGGTTAAACTGATATTAGGCAAGTATTGTAATGGCTAAGCATTAGGAATTTGTATTAAGACAAGATTGATCTAGGAGAGAGTATTGCTAGTAAAAAAAGATGATCTATATATCACCCTTGTAATGTAATGTCATGACCCAATTCCAGTGTAGTACCACTTAAAGACTGGAAAGAATGCATTGCAGTTAGTTTAACATTTAACAAATCTGAACTACAGCCTAGCACTATATTTCTATTAATCTCATTTTGTTCCAATGCATTTTAATAGGTTTAGACATACACTAGCAAATCTATCGCAATTAAAAATAAAAGTTCTTATGTACTAGTAGTGTTTCTGTGGAGGTCTAGGCAATCTCCTACAGTAATGAAGATATAATTATACTGATGTAAATCACAGCACCATAACTAGAAGGGATTGACCTTTCCATTCCTTTAATTCATTGAAACGTTTTATCCTTGACAGGTACTGTCAAAGCAGGTGATGGGCTGGAAGGCAGGATTTTTTTTTCCTGGTAACTAATTTGCTTGATGAGAAAAAGTTTTGTGGTGGTTTTTCTGTTTGTTTGTTTGTTTTTTTTAGTGGCTTGAATTCCGAGATGATTCTCAAGTCCTGCTGTCCCGCTTCTCTTATTCTGAGACAGCAGCAATTCCTGTAGGCTTCCCGATAAAGAATGGTCAAGATCAGACTTTCTGCTCTGACTGTTCTGTTCTCAGCCTGAGAATAGGGAAACATGTATGAAGGTAGCTTGAGGTCACCTTTCGGGTTCCAGAGTAGTCAGCTCTACAAAAAGCCTACCTGTCTGCTGCTGTAAATAAGAAAAAAAAATGGCCTTTGGGCTGAATTTGTATTTTACTCAACTGTGATAGTCCCAGACATCCGTTCTTTGCCATGAGACTAGCAGAGCACAGCATACTCAAACCGTAACCTTTTCTCCCTTGATAGGCTTCCAGATATACTTCCTACCTGACAGATGTGGCAAAAGGCTACTTTGCCAGCTTTAGTGCTGCCTGAAAAAATCCGTTGACTTAGGCTGTTTTCTGCAGGTTTGCTTCTACTTTGCTGCTACCTGACTACTATAAATGAGGTGCGATAGAGGGAGACTCTTGCCTGTTGGTTTATTTTTCTTGGCCATCAAATACGACTTGTCCTACCAAGCTGTCAGCTTCTTAGGAAAAGATTAAAGATTAAAAAGATTAAAGTTTAAAAATAACCCCAAATTTATTGCTGCCAGCTTATATGTTTGGTGGTGTTTGTGTGTGTGTTTATGTAAAATAATGAAAAAGCCCACTAAACCAAAACAAACATCAGAAGGTGGAGATGTGTTAGGAAACTCTTCCCTTCAGGCAGTAGTTTAACTTATCATGTTCTTCTCTGTTGCTCTCCTGGACTGAAACAGTGTTTAGTTTTTCCCTTATCTAGCAAACACCACTCATTTGCTTTCCCTCAATAACCTCCCCTCCTCAAATCTTTGCAGCACTCTTCTGTATTTTGTGTATACTGTTAAAGCCCACAAACAAAACACGAAATTAAGCCCAGCTGGAACATCCGCTCCTTGTTTTATTGCATGGCTGGGACATGATGTCTGAGAAGGGAGATGTCTATCACTGCAATAAGAGAAAAGGCTTCCCCACAGAACAGTCGTAATGGTTGCATGCTTCAAACACTGTCCCAGTGGTCCGATAGCAAGGCAGGACGTTTGCGAAGTAATGTGTTAGTGGTACCAAAAATCTGGAGGGCCACTGGAGAGGCTATTCAATGTGTGTCATCACAATCCTCCTTCTAGCCAACTGATGATTATGATCTGTTCCTCATCAGATTGGTTACCAAAGATTTAGTAGGCTCTTGTAACCTCTGACTTGTTGGGCAATGCAGGTGTCAAAGGAGATGTTTGAGGCAAACTGTCCACAACATCTCTCCTAGGAGAAATTCTAACAAGACAGATTTCTGGATTTCTGCCCCCTCTCCTCTTCACTGCCCTCCCCCAGCCGCCATCAATGATGACAGTCAAGTTTAGGACTAAGACAGAAGTGAGGAAAGTCACCATTATGTTACTGGGAAAAGACTCCTACTTTAAAAATTTTCTTTCCATCACTTTTCTTGGGTAAATATTCTGAGCTTTTGCACATCTTAGTTTGCCATCTCTGGTGGTCAGTATTTAACAGCTTTCCTTGGTAATGAAAATAGGGCTTAGAAACATGGCAGAAGCCACAGACTGCTTGGGCCTGGGGGTGACTTGCTGCTGACCCATGGGGACTCCTTCCAGGAGCAGACACAACTGTGGTGGCCATGGCATTTCTGTCTAAGCTGTGTGTGCTCTTGGGGCAGAGCTTCAGCCTTCAGCACTGAGAGTTCAGTGCCTTTCCCTATTGCTGAAATTCACTACGAAGGAGATACAAAAATAAAATAAATGTCTCAGTTTTTTTTTTCCATTGAACTGATGTTTCTTTAGAACTGGCTGTTCCACATACTACTCACCTTGCTAGCAAAAGCATGGGTGATCAATGAGGAAAAAGTGATTCTGGCTGTCAGTTTGCCACGTATATCCAGAGGAAACGAGCACATCAGAAGCTGATTTTGTGCAAGGCCTGCTTTTGATTTGTGTATTTTTCTGGCAGACTTGGGCTATGCCCTGTTACTTTCCTACAATAAAAGGGAACATTTCTTCTACTGGAGCTTGCAGCATGCGGCTCCAATAATCATAGGGGAGCCCCAGGTGGTCTGGTTTGTGGTGTTTAATGTGAACCCTTGAGGTTCTGTAAGGAGATGTTATACAAGGTATAAAACATTTTTCGGAATTGTTTTGCCACAGTTCAGTTCTAACTTTGCAGGGCCCTCCTTCATTTATATCCCTGCCCCAAGATAGCTTATCTAGATGAATGTTTAGTAAAGAGCTCCTAAACCACGTTAAAGTTGATTCTGAAGATATTCTGACTAATGGTGATGCTGACGAGGGTGAATCATCACTAAGAACATCGTGCTCATCAGGACAGTTGTTCAGCTGATGGGATTTGGCAGAATGCCATGGAAGTTCATGGCGCTTTCCTGCAGATTGATACTGGACGAGGACTGATGGGTTGGGTGGGCGGTGACTCACTGAAGCTCTGATGGAACTCTGAAGTTGTACTGGCCCAGAGCCTGCAGTTCGTAAAAGGAAGCTCTGGACGTAAATCAATTAAATAGTTTTCTCATACAATCTTTATACAGGGGATATTATTTACTAAATGCTAGTGTGTTTCTGTGAGGATGTATCAGAAAGTTAGGCAAGGAGCAAGAAGCTATTTATTTAACTTTGCTACCATTATTAAGGTGCCAGCTACAGGTTTCATCGCTGTACTTCTCGAGAACAAGTCGGATCAAGTTCGGTTAGTGCTACCCCCATGCTGGAAGTCTGCAGTGGGAGCGGTAGAGGAGGCGAACTGGCTGCACCCATCCATGCAACTGCACTGGCACCAGGGCCAGGGAGTGACTGGCTTAGCAAGCTACAGGGATGTGCCTGGGGCTTTGGCTGAGTCTGTTCAAACAATAGTTTGTCCAAGCAAGGGGATGAATTTCCACCCCTGGTACAGCCCATGACTCAGAGTCCGTGCTGAAACACTTCTCCTCAGTGTGCTTTCAGTGTGCAGGGTTGCAAAATTGCGTGACAGATCCAGATCTCGTCTTTCTTCAACAGCCAGGGGAGCTTAGACTCAAGGCTGAAACCTAGGTTCCCCTGTAACTAGGAATGATGTAGTTGCAAAGGATTACAAGCACAGGATAGTCCTGAAAATGGAATTCATGTCCTGAAGTGTTTAGTAAAATAAAATAAGACAGCAGTTGAGAAAAGAAGGTACTTGCTATAAGTTGGTGCTTGCTTGATGAGGCAGTGAATGAATGAAATGGGAGTGAGCTCTGGATGTGGAAAACGATCAAACTTGTACTAGATCAACTGTAGGGGTTTGGTTTTGCTTCTGAACCCTGTCCATTCTTAGGCTACCTACAGCTGAACAAACTTGCTGATATTTTTTTTTTTTTTTTGGCAGAGAATAGATAATGCCTATTGTTATAGCACTTGATTTCAGCTAATGACAAGAAGACATAATCTATAATCTTGTCTATTATCTGTTCCGTATTACACCCTTTCATTTACTACATTAAAGTACCAGTAAAAAGCATTCCAAGAGACATAGTGCATCAGCACAGCAGCCCCAACACAGTTTAAGGCTGAGTACTACATTACAAAGCTGGTCCTTCTTTTTGAGAGGAGAGGGGGGAGATACTGTACCAGTTTACAGGAAGGCTGGGGAAAAGGTCAGGGAAAGTGCGTAATTATTATCGGCTCTACTGAGGCCACACCTGTGTGAAATGTTTAATGCTGACACAAGAATGAACTTGAAGCACGTTTGGAACATACGAACAGCAAAGACAACCACAGAACTTAAACTGGAATTTAAACTGCATTTAAAAAAAAAAAAGAAAATCCGTTATGGGATGGAGAGACCAAAAACATCCCAGAGAGACCTAAAAGTGTAGTCAAGGCCACCCTTATCTTACTAAGGACACAGAGTGCATGGAGGTTATAGAGTTTGGCATGGTCCATCGGTAGTAGTCTTGGCAGATGAAGGGGGAGGATCCAGTTTTAGTTTAAAGTGAACGTATCTTTTTTACATAAGTGGGACAGACTATTACTGTGGTGTGATTGCTGGATTTGGAACCTGTAATCTATACAACTGACTTCTGTTCTTGCATACCTTCTCTAAAAGGAGGCAGGAGCTGGTTTCTGCATTGCTGCAAATCTGTTTAGCTTTGCTAGCATCATTCAGTTTGTGACTGTTTATACCAGTTCAGACCTAATGCCAGTTGCAACTTGCTCACCGCTGCTGGCTGGAATAGAACCCAAACTTGGCTACTGTACTCACACTTTATCATAACACTGTTCTTCATCTCCTCCTCTGAAAATCTTGTACTATGGATATTGAACCCTAAAGGAGAAGTGACTCCCAGCAGACACGATTTTGTATGAGTAATTCACTTTTAAAGCTTGGATATATTCCACCTTCCTTGTGACTAATGATACCCGAACAGAACATAATTGTATAATCATTTTCCAGTTGCTTAATAACTCATTTTCCTTGTTTGTAAGATGCTATTTTTCAGCATTTCAGAGATGCGAGGACCTGCATGCAGTAATGAGTGACAGACAATTGTTTATTTCTCAGCAATAAAGCCATTAAAGAAAATCTCTTTATGCAGAGGGCCCTGACAGCTGGCCTGATCCTGACATTCTTACTCTTCTCTCAACCCAGTAAAAGGCCTGCTGGCAGGCAATTAGTCCACAGTTTCACTTCACGTTGTCTTTGGCAACACTTGCTTGAGGAGTTCCGACCCACCGCTTCTGCTACCCGCCAGCACCTGAAAGCCAGCACATCCCAGCTGCTTGGGGCAGTGCTGTAGGCACAAACGCTGCACAAATATTTCTGTTGGTGCAGCTGGTAGAAAGGGCAGGAAGGAATTATCTGGGAGCTGAAACCTCTCAAGCTGGCTTTTCTGTTGGAGGGGGATGAATGCCTTCCTTACATGTGAAAAGCTGGGGCACTTGTAGCAGGTAATGTTGTTTCCAACTGCTGGACCAGCTAAGTTGGAGGAAGTTATTCAGAGAGAAAAGGGCAGGGAGATGAGATGGAGTGAAGATGTGAATGTGTGTGGGAAAGTGCATACATCTCTGGTTTGGCAAAAGAAATGTGAAAGGTGCACAAAACCCAGAAATTTCTCAGGGGCTTTGAAAGGGTTTCTGAACAGAGGAGACCAGTGCAGGAAAACAGATGTCATAGATGTCTTCTGCTATTTTAAACAGAGCTGATGTCTATGTGTGACTTCACTGTGTTGTATTCTTAGACAGATGAACAAAGAGCACTAATTTTTGCGGGGAGAATGGATGCCTGAGCCTTAGGAGTCAGTGCTGATGTTTAGGGGTAGAAAGGGAAACCTTTTGCAGGTGGGCAATAAACTTGCATTTTTTCAAAGAGGCAACATGCAATCTGCACCCAAGATATCTTGCCAGAAACAGCAATGCCACAACCTACTGAAATAAAAAGAAATTTAAAGCACAGAGGTCCAGATGGAATGGGACTGAAATACAAAGCCCAATTAATATCCTGTTCTAGCAAGATTGTGTGATCTCAGCTAGGACCAAGAAATTAATTTTATACTGCAGCTACAGATATAAACACCACAACCCCTGTTGCATTTGGTAGTTCAGTATGAAGTCTTGATTTGGCATATGTGAATTGAGGTTCTAGTCTTAGAGAATTTGCTCTGTAGAGTCTCATCCTAGATTTCAAGAAGATTAGTGAAGGGAATTTGTTTTAGGCTCTTTTGAGATATATTGTGTCTGAAAGTAGAGCTCAAGACTGGATAATATTCACGGGAATTATGATTAAGGAGTAAAAGTTAAACATGGTTATGAATATTAAAAAAAAAAACCTAAACAAAACCAAAACAAATAAACAAACAAAAAAACCCCAAACCCCCCAAAACAACAAACAAACAAACAAAAAACCAACAAAACCCCCACAAACCCAAACCAAAACAAACCAACCAAACAAAAATACCACATCAACCAAACCACAACCACCAGAAAAACAAACAACAAAAAACAAAACCAAAGCAAAATTCAGTTCTTACTTGCAAAGAAATCCCACCAACTTCTTCAGAGTTGCACAAAGTTTACATTTAGAAGTAGAAAAATGTGTTACAGAGAATAAGGATTAGAACTTTCAGGGGAGTGAAATACAGCTGTAATTGGGAAGCATGCTTAAAACTGTATTGCATTTGTGAATGGGTGCCTGGAGGCTGCCTTAGCCGATGTAGTTGGTGGCACTGCAAACAAAGTGAGAGGATAACAGGACCATTTGGAAAAATCGATGTTCAATCTTGCCTGCCAGAATGAGTTTTTCTGTTCTGGCATTTAGAGCTGCTTTCAGGGATGCCTGACTTGTCTGCTTCCCAGCCTTCAGAGAGCTGCCGAGGTGAGGAAGGCACCAGTTCAGCTGTTTGAATCTGTTTTCTCTCTGACAGTAGCTGTGTTCAAACTGGGACTTCTTTAGAGGAAGAATCTGGTGCTTTTTCTTTTTTTTTTTTCCTTTCTTTTTTCTAAATTATTATTGTTATTCCTTCCTGGTGTTAGATTATTTGGATTATCTTTTAGGAACCTCTTCCTTCATACATGGGATCTTCTGCAGATTGTCCTAGTACAGAAGCATTGCATAGTTTACTTTGTTTCCCCTTGGTATGAGTTTTTCAGATTCACTTTTTTTTTCTGAAATCGCCAAACGTGCTATAGCAGGCTGTGTTCTCTTACAGATCATTCAATGTTGAAATGTAAACCCATTGCAACACAGCCTGTCTGGCATATGTTGTCATAGCTTTTAAAAAGCTGCCCTGCTTTTCTGTTGGCGTTGAGAATTTTATTAAATAAGAGTATTTATTTTTCAAAATTCGCCATGGGCAAAAGCAGGTAGAAAACAGATACCTATGTCTAATTATAACCTTATATTTCACGTTAATCTCTCTTAATTTTCTTCCATCCCACCTCCAGCGTGCATTCTCTCATTCATAATTGCAACTGGATAATTTGAAGTCATTTGCTTACTCAGGGCTTTATGGCACACATTCACAGATTGTGGCAGGAGAATCCTTCGCAATAAGTAAAATGAGCTTATTCTTGTGTTGGTAGCTCTCTCCCCGTCCCAAAGTTACTGAGCAAATTGTTGCTATTAATTTCTAAATTGGTATACTTGTTGCTCAGGGAAAAACAAAGTGTTCAGAGGAATTTTGCAATAGACTCAAGACTGACTTTGCTTCTTCAGGAGAGATGTTCTCTACTATGTGTTTGATGCCAAAATACCTGGTGTATGGTTACTCCTTGGCTGCTATTGTGGGAATTTTGTTGTTCCCAAGGAACTTGAAGGAGAAAGTGTTGCTCAGCTACTGCAGTCTTGGTCCATGAGGGACTTTAGACTTGCTGAACTGTTGACTCCCATATGGATGCTGTAGCTCCTCTTAGTGACAAGGGTGTTGTTTTTTAATTTTTCTTCCTTCTCTTATCAGTGTTGTTTTGCACTACTGAAATATATTCAGGATCTTGGGCTCATTTACTGTGTTTAGAAAAGTTACTGCCTCTTATCCACAGAAAAGAAATAAAAAAGTTCCTCCCAAGACAGAAACTCTAGGAGCATTCAGATTGAATGAAAAAAAACCACAACAAATCAACACATTTTCAAGACTCCTTGGTATGTAAATATGCTCCAACTTATATTACATGAATATATGGCTTGATCATGGTGAGATTATTAGTGGCAGTTATCTTAAAAGGATATATAATACCCCATTCTGGCTCACTGTGTTATTTCCAGCTTCCTTGAAGCCTTCTCTCTTTTTACAGTTAAGTCACAGAAATCCTTTAGTTCATTAGATATGAGCAAACAAAAGGGGAGATACACTTTCAGTTTTTAAACTAGTTATGTCTTGGGAAAGACCTGCCCCAGTTTCCAAATAGACTAAAGTCCTTGTGTAGTTTTCTTTCCTTTGGTTTTCTTTGGTCCCACAGCCCACTGAGTTGGGCAGAGAATTGTTATTACTGCCAAAGAAACGTGTTTTAAAAAAAGCAAGTCCTAGCAAGGCCTCTTGTGACTCAAGCGGGAATATTCCCATTCTCTCTTGCAGTTTGGCCACCAGTAGCTCAACCTCAGTTTCCCTTTCTTTGCGTTAGGGAACAACATGCACAGAGTTTTATTTATCACTAAGCATGTAAACCCCTGTTATGAAACATGTTTCAGTGACCCAGTCTCCTTTTGGTTTCAGTGGGAATTAAGACCTTTACCACCGCTGAGGGAATGGTCCTATACAGCACCATAGTCTGACTCGGATGTTGTATCACGTATTTTCTGTGAGGCAAATGTCATCCCACTGGGTTAACCTGTCGGACACACATTCATCTCTTACTTTGTATTCACTTTGGTCAAGAAGTATGCAAAGCCTTGGTCTGCTATACTGGTTAATGTTTTCTGCTATTCACACTTCTTTCAATCCATTTTATGCGGCCCTATTTTTTTTGGTCGAAGTCTTTCATATTCCAAGTCATTTATCTTATAAAACAGCTACTTAGTTGCAACTTCAGTGTTAAGAATTTACAGTGTGATAGAACTGAGGAGAGGGGGTGGCTGAAAATCAAACATTATCAAGTAAAAGCACATGCCACTTCTTGTGTATCTTATTCTGCAATTCTTTGAAGTTTAATCTTTTCAAAAGAAAAGCCTTTCAGCTACTTTGTGGCAACAACTCGGGCTTGTAACTTTTGACTGCACAGTGCTCCTAATTCATAAACTGATCTCGTCCTTTTCTGACAATTAATACTAAGGCGAATTTAAATTGGATCTCCTACTGCTACCACATCAGCTGTCTGGAACAGTTTGCCTACCTTGGTCTCCCACACTAATTCTTTCTGTACCTTTTCAAAATGCTGCTAAAAATCCTGACCTCCTTTAGGGCTCTTACCAGCCAGCAAGCTATCAGCCAGTTTCCTTTCACACATGGATTTTGTTGGACATCTGCTTTGCAAAGCTGCAGAGGGCTACAGAAGAGAGAGCACTGAGACTGGGATATCAGCTTAGCAGTGCCATAAGCCTTTGAAGCCATCCCTCACCTTATGCTTCAGGTGCATGAAGCTGAAGGCCAGAGCAGGGAGCAGAGCAGCCCACGTGTACCCTGGGTAACGCTTGGCATGGCCTTGTCCTTCTGCTTTCTATCTAGTACTCTGCAACCCCATCATCCCTCTCTTGTGCTGTTGTGTGGATTGTGCACATTTGCAAGCCAGCATACTGAGATGCTCTTGGACCTGCCATGAGTACTATAAAAGTAATCAATCTCCTTGCATCCTTTTCTTTGCATGCAATGAAGGAAGCATCCACAGGCTGGCTCTCAAGGCTTCTGTTTATCTGAAAACGTTTATCTGAAAAGCACTACCCTGATTACTGGGTTAAAAGTGGAAATATTTTTATACCATGATCAGGTTTTTTTGTTGTTTTTTGTTTGTTTGTTTGTTTGTTTTGGGTTTTTTTGGTCCAAATGTAGACTTGTGAACAGAGTATAATATCACATTGTCTTGTGGTTTGTTCTGCAGTCAAAAGAATAATTATATGAACGTTGCCTTTTATTTTTCCCCTCCTTTTTCACTCCTGTTTTATAGTAATTCTCCTGGCACTGTATTAGAAGATAATTGTATTTATACCAAGGCCTCTGAAACAGTCTCTGTCTAGAAACTCAGTGTTGTGACCAAGAGCTTCTTGTGTATGACAAAATTTCCTATAACAGGTTATATATTTCACAGCATTCTGCGTCTTATTTTCAGACTCTGCACTCACAGCTGGGGCAAAATTTTCAAAAGGGAAACATTTTGATGTAGAGCCTGAAATAAGGGACCATGACGAAAATATGGTCATTACCTATCACTTTGGAAAACCTGTGAACTTATTTTAGTTGGCTTAACTTGTACCTTTGCTTAACCACCTGTATTCGTAAAGACATCTCACCCTTTGTGAACTGACTGTAAATGTTTCCTCAGGACATTACTAGGCTCATACATGTCAGTGGCATAATTGTTTCCACGAAAACTAACATACTTTTAAAGGAAAATAATAAAAAACCCCAACAGGACAGACGAAAACATAAAAATGGCCGTAGCAGGTTAGAGCAAAGGTCTATTGAGATGTGTGTCCTCGATCCAACAGTGATCAATGGAAGGTGCTTGAGGAGGTGCATCAGAACAATGCAAGCACATAGCAGTGCTGGTCCAGAAATACTTTGAGCTTTAGCAGCTTTGGACTCAAAGATGTCCTGACCCAAAGGTGGCAGCCTTACAAGCAATGTGAAAATTTTTTTGCTACCCTGAAAAGCCTTGTACAGCACAACAACATGTCTTTGCAGTCAGGCTTTTGCAACAACATAATTCCACAGAGAATACAGGGGCAATTTGACCATCTTTAGCCATTAATTCAGTCCTTCCTGAAGCACAACGTCTGCTAGCTTTGCTTCCTTAAATGTTTCAAGATTAACTGTCTAGAATTCATCACGGAGATGCTTTAGGGAAAGAACTGGGGTCACAGGGTTTCACTTAGAATGACAGTTGGAAGAGAGCAATCCTCTGTATATTATTACACTCTTTTATCCTAAGAGCTAATCATTTGTTCATTTTTTTAAATATCACATGTCTAACATAACCTTGTTCACTTCACCTGCCCTTTGTCCTTGCCCCTGTCCATCTCTATCAGGACACTCCTTCCAAAACAGGTGGTTAAAGCAATGTGCTTCCTATCTCTTTTAAGAAGGACTGCACACCTTCATGTAAGTTTGAAGCCAGACTTTTAGAAAAATGTGGTTCATAGTTGTGCAAGTCTGTAAAATATTTTCCATACACATTTCTCAGTGTTGAAACTTGAAGGAGTGTCGTCTCTGCATGTTAAATTGCGTCAGTGAAAAGCCTTCATTGTAGCTGGGGAGAAAGCAAGAGATGTGCCCATGTGCTCACCTGCAAGCTGTTTGACCCCAGCTGACATGAAAAGTTGTAATATTGCACAAATCTGATGAATTGGTCACAGTTTGACCATTCTTTGCTGCAGATCTTCAGATGTCCAGAGCATGTACTGCGTGTTTGCCTATGTAGGCTAGCGAAATATTATGCTGGGAAGAGTCCCTGATTTATTAAGCTTTAAACAAAAAGTTCACCTTGGGTGTTAATTGGAATCTAAATTCAGGTGTTAACCTCTTTGATTGAAAATACCTGCTGAGTAATTACAGGAAAGAGGCCAATTTCAGGCATAGCAGTAATTACTGAATTAGTAGAAAAGTTCAAGAAGAGCTTCAAATTTCATATCATGCTAAGGTTTCTGAGGAACAGCTAATCCTAAGGTGATTGTACTCCTCACACCTGTATATGTTTTAGGAAACTCTACTTAAATTTCAAAGAAATCTCTGCATGAATAATTCTAGAACCAGATGTCGATATTTCTTAAAATGTTGCTTTGTTTTCAAATGCAGAAAGTTGACCAGCAGCCTGAAATTTCAGTGATGACAAAATCAGGAAGAAAAGATTTTTTTTTTTCCTTGGACATGGTGCTCTCTCATTTAAGTGAATGCCTCCAGTATAACCTCCTACCTACAGTGGTGTGTCTCATGTCCACCGCTTTTCAAACTTTCCTTTCCCAAAGAAAATCTTCACATTATTTACTTCACCACATCTGTTGCTGCCAAAACAATGTAGGGAAATCCCCAACCTCACCTTCAGTGCCAGTGGCACATCTAAGGCACCGAAACAAATCTTAAATGCTGTCACTTCAATGTCACGTTTCAGGCCATGAACATTTATGACAATGTTTTGCTCTGGACAACAGCTGTAAATTGAACGCTGTGTCTATTTTACAAGTAAAAACCTTTTTTCTTCCTGAGAAATGTCCAGTTGTCATCAGATAATGTGATGTAAGAAAAAAAGATGAGAGATATCACGAGTATTTCAGTTGCACTAATGAGAGCTGAGTAGTGGATATCTAGGATGAAACTTAGACATTGTTGAAGTACAGTGCGGGAGCCTTTTGGGTTTTATTGATGGTTTTGGTATAGTTGCATGATAAAGGACCAGACACAGATATAGCATATGACCAGAGGTGCCATTCTGAAAGTGCAGAATCTGTACCACAAGTACTTGATAACATGGCTGTGCGCTCACAAGAAGAATGTGATGCAAATTCTCAAATATAGAAACTTCCTATTTAATTCTCAATGGGTACCAGACCATTATTGAATAAATCTTTCCATTAATACTTTTTTTGACAACTTTCCTTTGAGAAAAATTCATTTACAGCCAAACATTTTAGATATTTGAAACAAACTGGCTGTATGTTGATATCAATTAACTAGAGAGTAGGCTACTCCCATGTTCAAAAAACTTCTTTGTTTATTGAAAAGACAGATCCTGATTGCTTCAGAATTTAAGGCCACCCTGATAAGGCAAATCCAACCAGTAACTTGGAGCACTTTTGAACTGTTTAATCTAATTTATTGTATATCTAGAAGGCATGCTGTGCTTTTAGAAAGAAAATATCCAATGCACAAATTCTTTGACTTTGTCTATCACAACAAACCCTTGGTCAGTTGATTGTTCTTTCCTGCCCTTTGCTGCATCCAGTATCTTTGACTAAGACAAGATGTCAGTGTGTATTGTATATCCTGAGAGTGTGATGTATATACTTACACATGTACAAGAACAATAAAGGTGTGAAATTCACCAGTAGTCTATTTTATAGTAAAAATCCTATAGTATATAAAATTTTTCTGATATTTTTCTGTGTGCATTGATTCTCTGAGTATGCTGCAATTGAGCAAATCTACTGTGAGACTCATCAGAAAGAAAATCCAAATTGTGAAATCAAAATTGTGAAATCATACTCACTCATTAATAGCTCCAGGAATTTGAATTGAACAGTGGAAAAATTCACACCTTTTTTTTTTTTAATCTGATACATAAATCCAGGTCCTGCAGGATATTTATTTTGCACATACCTGACACACATTCATCAATAATAGGAGAAAATTGTACAGTCATTAAAGGCTCTTCTCAGAATGAATGATACAAATGTTATGTTGAATTGTTTTGAATGGATTCATTGAGGTTTCAGGTGCAGCTATCCAACTTATTTGTGCAGCAAGCATTTGCGATGGTGGTGTCAGGAGACAAAGACTTTGTGAGGTTTATTTAGCAATTAACATATGCACTACATTACATTCTCCTTATCCTGTTTACTATATTATGCATTGAAATGAAATAATGGAATGGAACTGAGGAGAAAAAAGAATGGGGAGGTGGCAAGATAGTGCTTGTGTACAGCAGCCACGATGTCTTCCTGAGAAGCTCAGAGAGAAAAAGAGTGGCTGTAGCACTTACTGTGCAAAATGGTGAAGTTTGTTGAAATGTTCCTGTTGTCTGGGAGCAGGACTATCCTTGATTGTTTATCTGTGTTTTGGGAGACCTGGCTGATACTCTCCAAATCATCGCAGGCAGTATTCAGGCTCCATAGGGCCTGCTGTGGGATGGTACTGCAGTCTGTGCTCTTCAGGGATGGCTGGACAATGGGTCCACAAATGACTAAGTAGAGACACGATAGTAATGTCTGTACAAGGCAGTCTGCCTAAGTTAGGCCGTGAAACTATTTATTTTATCCAGAGACTTGCCTAGTTTGCACTGATGAGGTCTACAGACATTTGTGGTGGGTGGTCTCTATGCAAGCCCCAGTTGGCTCTGATGTGAGTCTTGTGGTGATGATTTTGTCCAACTACACTGACTCTCCCTGTGATCCTAGACTTACTGATAGTTCATGTTTTTCTGGTTGTGTTTTTTTTCTTAAAAAAAAGCCACAGGGGATGGAAAAGGGGAAAATCCATAGGATAATTAAGGACAATAACTCTATACCTGTTTATTTTATCCCAACTTAAACCTTTCTGACATGTACTGATGTCTGTAATGTAAGTGCCCTAAAGGTGTGTGGGCTGTCGTACTCTTTGGTGGTGTTTGCTTTAGGAACTTAACTGTCTGAAAGTTTTGATATGTAAGAGAAGTTCCACGTTCTGGCATGATGCAGCTTGCAGGCTCCAGGGAGAAAAACAAGCCCGGCAATGCAGGCACTAGTCCGCTTTTAAGCTGCTGGAGGTAAAAGCATAGAAGTTCAGACACTTAGATGTCCAGACTGAATGTAAAGAGATAAGTGATTGTATTTGTAATACCTTGGTGTGCTGGCTGATTCATTCAACCAATTAATAAACCCCTGCCCTGAGCATAAAGCAAAGCCTGTTTGGAAAGGTTAATGTCAGGCTCTCAGACAGCTCAGTTAAAGTTACCTTTTTGCACTCTGCAGGAGCTCCCTGAGACTCTTGTCATAAAGTCTGCTTAGTGAAGCAGAGCAAAATAATGCAGTAATAACGCTTGGTATCTTGTAAAAAGCCATCAGAGGATCTCCAAGCACTTTGGACAAATTAGTAAAGCCAGCTCAGCTCTATCCTTTGCCAGGTAGAGCAGGGCTATGTTCTTCAGCAAGAGGAAGGATTTTTTTTTCCCCTTTTTCCTGTTTTAAAAAGACTACTTTGCTCCTTTTTAAAAAAAATATTTTTGAAGGTATTCCTGTTCTGCACAGTTTCAATGTGAAAAATTCTCAGGAGGCCACAGCAGGGAAAATGGCAATGAGAGCGTTTAAAGCAGGTACCTGTTCTGAGGTGTGCAGGAATTGAAGGCAAAAGTGTTATTGGCTGAGTAGGATGTAGACCATACTTCTCATTTAGCTGATGCTGAAGAAGTTTCTCAGAATCAAGTCCCACCCCAGCTGGTACTGACTGGGAATTTTCCATTTATTTCAACGGAGGCAACACTGCCACCCCCAGAGGTTTCACTCAACTATTAATAACTCTTGAGGGTGGAGAAGATCCACAGAGGGGTTACTTCTGCCTGCCTCTTCTGTTTTTCACAAAACACTCTCAACTTACTTGCTCCAGCCCTCATTCTAAAGATGGTTTTTGTTCTAATTTTTCTCTTTAATAGAACACTAGTTTCAAAGTCTCCCACAGTTCTAAGCAGAGGTTTGTGTCTTGCAAGCAATAAATACTCTTGTTTGTGAAAGTAATTAATTCTTTTTTGATCTGACATGATCAAGCTAAAGTTAAAAGAACACTAAGTAGTCAAGGAAACTTGCTCCCACATCTTTACCCTTATGATATTTGTTTCCAGAAGGCTTGAAATGGAATTAAACCTGTTCTTCCATACCTCATAATAACTTTAATTTGTTTAACAGTTGGATAAAAAGCAATTTTATCACACAAGTACCTTGAAAGGGAGAATTTGGATGTAGTAAATACTCAGCTGTGTAATAGGCATCTGCCATCACAGTTTAAGTAGCTAGTACCTCTGAGCAGAGATATAGCTGTGTATTTCAGCATCCTTAATATTTTCCAGTGCAAAGTAAAAAGGACTTGTCTGTGTTTGAGCTGAGTTGCTGTTAGTAAATTGTGGCAGTTGTTTGACTGGTAAACATGTAGCTATGTGTTATATATGAAAAGGTGTCTTGCTTGGTATTATAGCTAGCTAGAGGAAGATCTGATTTCTGGAAGAAGTAGTCAGATAACAAATTCTCCCTAAATTCATGAGCAATAAAGTTAATTGATCAAAGGGAATAGCTTATCAAGGAGCACGGGCAACTCTACTACGTGCCTTGTCCAACTTGAAATCCACTTAAAATCATGGAAAACACTGTAATGGGCAGGACCTGTTGGATGTGTGACTTTTTCTAGGTTTGTTATCTGTCTGTATTTTATACCTTATCTGTCTGTGTTTTATCTCTTGATGAGGGAAATTTTTCAAACTACCCTCTTTCCCCCCAAATAAGGCAGGGTCTTATACAATTCTTGCTTCAAAAGATGCTTACTTTTTTACATGTATAGCTGTCTGGACATGATTTAAATTAAGTTTTAAAATGAACTGTAAATAGAGCTTATTTTTGGAGTAAGACTTGTATTTCGAACATCCTCGGAATTCTGAAAAAATCACTCTCGAGCTTATTTTTGGGGTAGGTTTTATTTTCGAGGAAACTGTATGTTTTTCTGAAATGGTTAACTATGGGTTGTAAAGCTAGAAAATGGATCTAGCTGTTCAGCTGCTGGTACCAGACTGATTTATACCAACAAAAATGTGGCTGTTCATCCTTACTGTGAAAATCCAGAGAGCAGAAAGCTTTCAATACGAGCAGTACTTCACACTGAGCCCTGGGCCTGGCTTACCTCTGCTGTGACTCCGTGTGCCTAAGGACGTACAAGAAAAGGTGAACAATAAAAGTGTCTCCAGATTGAGAATAAGAGGCCTATTTCACTTGTGACAGCAAATACATGGAAAAAGATCACAGAATTCTCTTTCTGCCTATAAATCTGGCCCTGAGGCTCAAATCTCATAGGTTTCACTTGTTCTTTATGGTCTGAAACAGATCCAATGTCAATCAAGACTAGGAAGGGGGAAACCCTGCTCTGAGGGAATGACTGAACAAGAGCCCCTCTTCCTGAAGCTCAGTTACTTAAGTAGCAAGCAGAAGTAAATCCTGTTTTGTGACAATGCTGTGAGGAGGAAGGGAAGAGGCTGGGAAGGCACCTGTGGGCCTGGGCCTGGCGGGAAGGGGCAGCCCTGGCTGCTGCTGCGGGGTGACCCTGAGGCAGAAGCAACCCCCAGCTCCCCACTTTGGCACAGAGCAGCCCCTCCCTCTGGCAGGAAACTCCCAGGTTTTGGATCAATCCTGAATAGTTTTGCAGTAAGGTGTTTGCTATGAGCAATCTTGCTCAGGACCAGGGCAGCAATCTTCCCTGAAGGAAGGGAAAGGCCAGCCCTGAGCTGGGCCACTGCGGTGCGTGTCCCTGCAGGTCATGGTTGGGGCTTGCTCTGCCTCAAGTCCTCGGGTCTGGCGGAGAGGTCTCGGTCCCCACTTAATCCTCAGGATGATGAAATGAAATCCTCACACCTCACAGCCTGCTGTGGATTTCTTTCTGGCTACTCCAGGTAGTTGTTATTCTGATGTGTTTCTGCCTCTGACACGGCTAACCTGCTGGCATGGTTATGTCTGGTTGCTTGGAAGAAGTTTATTTTCATCATGCTTGTCCTTACAGGATTTATGTATGGTATTAGTCTCATTAAACTAACAGCCTTCATCTTTTCTGCAGAGAACACATTTAAAAACATCTGGTCCTAAATGCTGGCTGCCATTATCCATAAATGAAATGACAGGGTTGGGAACCTCCTTTCAGCCCTGAAGCAAGAAACAAAAATGTCAAACCTCATGGTCCCCTCCATTCACAAGTCCTGCTCTGTAGTGTGCCTGAAAAATTACTTTCTCCTGGGTATGCAGCTGTTTCCCAAAGATGATTCTGTCAAGTTTGCCAGTACAGTTTATTTCTGACCAAAGCTCGGTGGCACCTTCTGAACTTAAGGCCCTGAAAAGCAGGTGGACATGAGCACAGAGCTGCCCCTTGTCTGGCTTGCTAGCTGCCTAGAACAGGTAGAA
Source organism: Pampusana beccarii (assembly GCA_013399365.1). Lineage (NCBI taxonomy): Eukaryota > Metazoa > Chordata > Aves > Columbiformes > Columbidae > Pampusana > Pampusana beccarii. The sequence continues at coordinate 297,140 of VWYH01003827.1, read as the reverse complement.
TCCTGGCTGAAAAATAAACACCCCCAGCCACAAAACTACCCCACGGTCCTCCCCAGAGAGATGTTTCTGTCAGTCCCAACTCAGAATCTTTTGCTGTTGGCTTCATGGCTCATACCAAGTGGGAGATGTGGTTGCACATGGTTTTCTTTTTTAAAAAAAGTGTCCTCATCTGAGGTATGAGGATATCCTGCTCAATAAGGTCTCAAAGGGATTTCAGAGTGGTATTAGATACTTCAAAGTTAGGAGATTGCTTGAAAACAAGGCATTTAAACATGTGTTAACGAGGACATTAAGTGTTTAACAGGAGTCCGGCTAGAGGAGCACATGTTCACCTAGGCCTCAAAAGCCAATGGCTTTTTTTCTGATATATCAGTCAGGAAAAAAAAAAAGTGAAAAGGTAGTCAACATCCCACATGAACAGAAGAAAACCTACTTGAATTTATTTCTTGTTTGACTTAAAATAAAATCTCCTTCTGATTCTGATCTTCATTCTTTCTCACCCTTCATCTCCAGCCTCTGACAGTAAAATGTCAACAAAAAATATCTGAGTGCAGGTGTGGTCAAGCGGGTTTGGAATATGCAAACAAGATCACCCAGGCCTGGACACTGACACCGTCCAAACTCTCTTATCTGTCTGTGTTATAGGGATTTACTTTTACCTACTTTGTGATTGAAGTCTCTGGAGCAAATGGAGCCTCTGACTCAGATAACCACTCCTGTATCAAGTTCATGTAATGTAGCCTATTAAAATAACATTAAATAGTTAGATGGGATGGTCCTTTTACAATCTTCTTAACAAGGAAGAAACCGATGCCTGAGGCACTGAGCACTGCCTGTGAGATAGAGAGCCCTAAATCATTGCTTACGATGTGTATTTAGGGCACTAACTTCTGTGCGGCTCAATGTCTTGCAAGGATGGGCCCCTAACAGAGCTGTTAAATGGGCTCAGCTACAAGAGTTGTTGCAAGTGTGCACCTGTCTAGTGACAGCAAGTTAAAAGATAAGTGCTTGACTAAATCAGTCGACAGGTTTTATGAAAGACTTGGGAGGAGGGAGAGGACAGCAGAAAGTAGTTGTTTGTAGTGTTAATAAAAAATGAAAGATGTTCTAAAAGCATGTGAGAACAGGAGAATATTAGCAGGTGTGGTAAATGTCCAGTCTTAGAGCAGAGTTTGAGCCATGCTGGGTAAACTACTTTCTCTTGTGTTAAACTGCGCTGAAGATGCCAGCTCAGCCACACGGTCTCAGTGAGGATGGACAGCATCTTAGGTTCTGAAGACTCTCTTGACTTCTTTAATGTAGGTTCTTCTTTGCAGCTCTACCCTGGGCTCCTTAAACTACTTATGCTACATAGCACAGTTAAGCGTTTCTTCTTCAGACAGTTAATTTTTGGGGCAAAATCCTGGTCTTTCACCACCTTTCCCAGCACCTCTACAAAGCTAAGTTTACTCAGCGACTTTCCATTGTATTTCAGATCAGCAGGAGCAGTTTCCAAAGAGACTACCTCCTTTTGGGTTGAATCTTCAGCAGGTGCATATTAGCTCATTTCCAGTGAAGTCTGCAGGGTGAGCTGTTGAAGTTTATTTACGGTATTAAGTTCACTAATCAAACTGTTAGCTATATCAGAAATGAAAAACGAACCAACCAACCAAACAAACAAACCCCTAACCACCCATGGTTTAATCTCCTTTGACTATTCTCGAGGGCAACATTGATGAGCAGTCTGTGGTTTCAAAAGAAATAAACTAATTCTGGCTGGAAAATGTAAAGCCTGTTTGCAGAGCATGCATCATGTTCCACCACAGGTTTAAGATTTTTAAGGAAAGAGCAAGTTCTGGAAAACAATATGTTTGCATGTGATTTATGTAAGTCTTAATTTTCAGAGCATTAGGAGACCAGCCTGCAGGTCTTCTGATTGCTTTCTGTAAAATCAGGAACATCAGGATTCTGATGAAATTTTGCAGCTTTTTTCTTCCTTTGGCACTTCTCTCTCTGTGATGGTGTTACAGGTGGCAATTGTGAAGTAAAGCGTAGTTAGTTTTTCCACTGAAAGCCCAAAGTTATCATTTGCTACAGGTTATTGCTGTGTCTTCCTCAGCAGGTCCCATCCTGGAACTAATTGGCTTCCTGTTTGGTGTCTGTGTTCTTGGGGGAGGCATATGCAGTTTTTACTTTAATTATCAGTACACCAGGCTAGACTTGCCTGTGTATAACATTAGAAATAGAAGAAACGCTGTAGGCAGTTTATGTCACATTAATTTATAGCTTGGATAGAATTTGGATAACCATATGAATTACTTTACCGGTGGACTTGACCTTTACATGTGGTGGTAAATTGTGCGAAAGAGAGAACAGCAACAATGTATTTAAGGAGGAGTGGCATTTGAATCTGAATGGTCTTGATTTTGTCATAAATCAGACACAGAATAAACATGTCTCTTCTCTCATCCCCCCCACATATGGAACGATGATTAGAACCAGGACATCAAAATGGTCACAGGAGTAAACAGATCTATTTATGACACTTTTAAAATTTTTTGAGCATGTTTAAAACACTAATTTTGTAATCTCTTATAATGCACGTAAACCAAGTGTGTGTTTTAATGGTAAAAATATGGGTATGTTCCAGCCTTACCCTTCGAAAATATATTTCGGGCAGTTTCTTTAATAGCTGTGGCCCTTACCGAAAGTTATAGCACTGCATCCGCCTGTTAGGGTGTTGTATTTCTAAGTATACTGTGTGTTTACTTCTATCCTGGGAGGTCTCCTAGACCACACTCTCTCTTCTCACAGTTGCATCCAGCAATATGGCAGCATTAGAAATTATTATTATTTGTCATTATTAGTGCAAGGAGTTAGCAGCTCTACCCTTTCTGTGTTACTCCGTCTTCTTTTACAGCTTCTTTACTCAGAAGGACTTGGGCATAACATATGCAGCTTCCTTGGCCTGGACTTAAAAAGTGCCTTTGCAGCTAACTCAGACATGTCACTGCCATTGTTTTCATAGGCAGCTTATGGCATCATAAAATTTTATAAGCAAGCTGATTTCAAACAAACAAAAAATAATTAAAGAGTGAAAATCTAGATCTAGAATTAAGTAATTAAGTCTGTTGTAGGTTAACAGATGACATCTTACTTATGAGGTTTGAATTTGGGGCTGAACTGATACAAAGACATCTATGGTGTGGTGAGTTGCTTGTGTAAATTTCTAGTTCAGACTTAATTCATGGGAGCAGATCCAATAACATTCAGAATATGTTGCTAGATGGGATAAGTGAGCTAAGAGACAACGTGAATAATCTTCTAATTACTATTTTAAATGTAGACTAGCATCTTAGAAGGATGACTGTTTCTCATGAGAAGTCTGACCATACAGTGCTAGAGAGAAACTTCCTGATTTGTGTTCAAACCAGCACCAAAATCAAAAAGGTTGGACTGGATCATCTGACATTTTTAAAGCAAATTTGTCTTTAACTCATGTGTAATTAAAATCCTTCAAGCATCTAGCCCACTCAATACTCCAATTCAACTGGATTTAGTATGGAACTTCTGTGTCTGTATCTGGATTTTTGTATATTAGCATGGCTTTTCCCCACCCCCATGCTATTAACTAATGGTTGAGCATCACTGCAAATACATATTATGGTGTGACAATTTCCAACTGTATTTGGGTAAATGTTGTGGAAAACATAATGCTGTAACTCTGTTTAGTCAGACTCTGTACAGATGTAAGGTTAGTCATGGATCAGGCTTCATTTTCATCTCTCCTTCTGCTTCGTTGCCCACATATGGGGTTTTGAGCATGAATTATTAATAATTGAATCATTTTAAATGCTGGAGATGCACCAATTGTTGTCAGATTTTAAATTTGTTCCTTTTAATTACATAGTTACCATTTAATGCACAACACGGATCTAAGGAGTTCTAATTGTTAAAGAACATTTTTCACCTCTCCTGATTGGTATAAGGTAGATTAAGGGTGTAGAAAAAAACTTTTCATCAAACCCACTGAATTTTCTTGTCAGTGCTAAATCAACACAATGTGAATGTAAGAAATGACCATGAATAAACATTTTAAAGGATGTATGCTTTTTAAACTGTGCATTCCTGTACTGTTAATAATACTGGGGGACTAAAGCTTCCAATTGTTTTACCTGGTAGCTGTAGACAGTATAGGAAAGATAATAGAACACACTTGAAGTGAGGATTAATTACTTCATATGGATGAAAATCTGAAGCCACCCTGGAGATGCTATTGCATCTGTTATTACTTTGCTTTCAGTGATTGGTGCTGATGGTAATGTTCCATCTAGGGCCCTGGAAAAATTTACATGCTAAATACTTGAGGCTTGTCTTAATAAAATGGATTTTGGAATACGGTAATCATGTTTATTTTGATCTTCCTGTAGTCAGCAGTTGATTTGCCCCACTTGCCACCTAGATCTTGGATCAAGGAGGTTCAGTTTGGAGCCTGTTTCCGAGAGATTTTCAGCTAAACTTCATATGAAATTGATCAAGGGTTTAAGGTCATCTGTAGAAAAAGTTAGTTGCAAAATGAAGTTTGAATTTCAGCAGAAACAAGTATCAAAGTTCTGTTTTGGTTCCACCCCTCCCCCTGAAAAAAAAACCAAAAACCTGGAAATATAGAGAAGGTTTTCTTTTTTTTTTTTCCCTTCAACAACATTTGGACACATATTTTTCTGAACAATCTGTGAATACTTCCATGGGATACTCCGAAGATATATGGAAACAAATGAGCTTTGTAAGACTTGCTTAAAACCAAAATCTAGGTCTGTAATGAGCAATGCTGTAAATAGCTAGGCGGGAGTCTTTTTTTCCTAGATTTACCCACAGTGGGAAATATCATCACTGTCCCTTTCTGTTCCCCTCAATCAGTTTCTATGTGAGGCTACAAATAAATAAATGGATGAAAACCAGAACCTGGAAAATCCAATAAATTTAGTATCGAAGGGATAGCTTTCTGTTGAGAAGTAGGTACTTGAAAAACTGATGGACTTGGTTTGGATTCACCCAAGGGTAAATATGCAATTCTGGGTGGGGAATTAAATTTTAGAAATTGCATTTTGTGACCACAGCCTTTTAAAGTCAGATCCACTTAGTTTTCTCCAAGAGGAACCTGCTGATATACCTGTAGCCATAGGACAGTGTTTCTGTTCGGGTACCAGAAGTGTTGCAGAAACTCCTGTGCTGTACAGAGAGAAAAGTGGGTGTTTCCTATTAGGACAGCGAATACATGCTTGGTCCTAGAGGTGCAAATCCAGTCTTTAGAGCCAGGAATTATGTTAAAACCACCACCATCTTCCAAATGGGTGAACCTTTCTAGAACACGAAGACTCAGTGCTTTCTCACCTGGTCTCTCTGGTGGCTCTTAGCAGTTCATTTGAGGAAGGATATGCACTCTGAATAGAGCAAGTGTTCACTGGTCAAGGCATAAGTAAACCAGTTCAAAACTCAATATCACACTCCTCTAAAACTCTTCTATTAATAATAACCATTAATAACTACCAGTAGAACTTCATAGTACTTGATAGAATGGGCTAGTTTTGAAGCATCAATGTGAAATCTGTTTTTATTGAGTTCAAACGAAAGTGCTGCACAGGGGAAATGGCCTCTTCTGTTGTTATCATGTAACTTTGGGCCTGGAAGACAGTGCATGATGGTAGTGAGGTTAAATGACTGGGGTGTCTTATCTCTGATTAGACTCAGTCAGTACTCTTTTATTCCAGAATGTTATAACGCTACAGATACTTTAAAAGAGTTAGAATATTTTAGCCCTCTGTGGCAGAGAGAATGTGATAACAGAGGACGCCATTAATTACTGTTAACAGGGAATTCTCTGTTTCTAAAAAATGGAGAGAGATCATTTGGTTTATATTAGACTTGTGACTAGAGAAATATTGGAACAGAATCCAGTTTGGAAGAAAAACTCTTGCTATGGTGAGAAGTCCATGTACTGACATAGGAGCATTTAGAGCAATGTCCTTTGATATGAGCAGCCCTGCGCCAATACAGTGCGGCTGGCTCCAGAGAATCACTTCAGTTTTTGCTCTCGAAACCAAGCTGATGATACCTTGTAGAAATTTTTATCTCTTCCTCCTTCTTTATTTCTATTTTTTGCAATGATTTGTTGAAACTGGAGGAGTCATTTTAGCTTTACATAGTATGAATTCCAAATTTGTTCTACTGGGACTTCTCGTGGGTATAAGATAATGATTAAACTATTTCAATACTGCAAATGATCTCACTTTTCTTTCACCTTGCCCTGGTATAATATTATCTACTCATCATTTACATAGCTAAAATAAGAAGTTTCTGAATACCAAAGTAGTCAGAGAGTATATTATGAAATATCAGTTTCTCTTACATTATTCTCTGGAGTTGGATCTCAAAAGTTGTACATAATCCTCTGTCATTTAAATTTTGAAATGCCATTTAAATATCAAAGTAATAATATCTGAATTCATGCCCATGTAAGAGAAGAATCTAGTCCTATAATTTCAGCTGTAGGCTTAGCACCATTGAAGTCAACAAGATTCTCCAGAGTTACAGGATGCAGTTGGGATCAGGCCCTATGGAATTAGCACGACTGGCCACACACAAAAAGACTGTTTTGAGTGGGTAGGGGTTTACAGGCCTGGTTGTATAATCTGCCCGGTCTTCCTGTTGTAGCTTATCTGGAATTCTAGTAAGAAACCAAATTTTCACAACTTTTGTTGCTTAACCAATTTAAACTTTCAGTTTGAAACCTGATAGACTTTGCAACCTGTTGCAGCTTCGAGATTTTATTGCTTCTTGCTGCTTTCATTCACCATATGGTCTGCTATTCACAAACTTTGCCCTAATGAGAATTACACTTGCAGGTAATTTTCTAATGATTGTCTTGGGATAAACAAATTTTTCATACTTGTTTTGCTAATGTATTCAAGTAGGTTCACAGGGGAAAAGATTAATCATCTAAAAAGCAAGCCGGTGTCTTTCATTATGCTAAAGGATCCAAAGATGATCAGAGCAAAGCCACTCGTTGCTATGACAGCAGATACCTTTTTGTCCCTTTGTGAGGTAAATGGCAGCTCCCAAGCTGATTGGCTAAAATAAGCTTATCCTGGTGACCAACCATAGGGAGTTAATTTCATCAGAAAGAGAAAATGGTGGGAAATCCTGCCGTGATCATACAAAGGAATTTTCATTAGAGGCCAACGGAGTCAGGGGTTCTCTTTCATTATAATTAATATGTTCCATCTAATAAAATAATTTAGGAGAGGCAGACAATGGAATTAGCCTATCTATTATTTTGTATATCCACATAAGCTTTAATCTGTTTTCTACTAAGACCTACACTCAAAGTAAAGCAACCCTCATTTTCCCCATAATACTTCTATTACCGAAGACTGTCATCATGTACCTGTTTATGTAATTGGAGATAAGCTAACTGCAGGCAATACAAAAGGGCTGGCATTCTTACAGGTATTTGCTGGAAACGTTTGTGCTCCATTGAAATAATGGATGCAATAAACTTTAAATAGGAACGTTTCCCTTTGGTTTATGGTGGTAATTCACATTGTATTTCTCACTTTCTTAGTGGAGGAGATTTTTACTTGGGTCAAATTCAAGGACAGAGGTTCCATGTCAGTTCACAGGTGAAAGGAAGGGATTGTAATGAGGCATTAGTGTTTACAGCTGGGTAACGAGGAAAGGACCTACATCAGCTTGCATGAGTTCTCATCTCCTGTGAGCTTTCAGCTGTGGCTATCTCATCCAGTCTTTCAGGTAGGATATACCTTGAAGAGGTTGGACTCTGTCCCTTCTGTGCAATTTGCAGCACATAATACATCACAGGTCAAAAAAGAAGTGGTAAGAGTTGTATTAAGAGCTGTAAATTATGTACTAATGATGGTATATAAGTCACTGTAGAAAAGGATATAAGCTGAGCTGCTTTACCTGCTCTACGAGATCTGTTTTTCCTTTTTACACTGCTTTTAAATGACATTGGTCAGGAAAGGTTAAGTTTAACTATGAGACTTTGTTTTGGAAGGGTCAAAGAAAGCACATCATAACTTGGAAGACTTCTACTCTCTGAACCTGGGCTTCTGCTTATGGTTGCTTTACAGCTTATTTTTAAGGTCGTTTAGGGGGTTTAATAGTGAAAGCATTTATAACTGTTGCTTTATTTGATTCGTATGTTCATGTTTTAGGAAAGAAAATGTAAAATTATGAAGTAATTCAGCTCACTGGGTGTGTAGTAGATTATAAGCCCGTTCTTGGTTGTTACTAGGTGTTTATAAACTATGTACTGCCACAAGCAATAGCAAAATCTCTATCATATCAAGCTAATGTGACAGGAAAACTGTGGCCTGAGACACTAATTTTTGGTATGAAACATGATCTTAAAGCCACTGAAATCACAGATTTCAGTTGTTTTTGTACAGTGTCTGTACTGAAGGTTTCATAAGTCTGTAGTAGATATACAATCGTTATTGTATATCTGTGGGATGAGAGAAAAAACCTATAATCAAGTAATGTAATAAAATTACTGTTCTTGGTGCTTTAAAATGCAAAGGTCAGGCTGTAAAGTATTAGCGCTTGCACGTCTTCTTTATTTACCCTTCTTATACATAAAGGGGAAAATACTGGGCTATATCTAACATAAGGAGCAAACCAAGACAGTGGAAAGTTTAATTACTTGCCTAAAACCGAAGTGATTCAGTTGCACAGATGAGATTACAACTCTGGAGCTTCTGGCCCTTTGCCCAGGCTCGCTCAGTATCACGGAGCTCTTAGTTTATGTGTTATTCTACCAGGACGCTTCCAAGACCTGATTTTCTGCACTGTGTATATGTACACATGCAAAACCACTTATGAGCAAAACTTACATGTGTCTTTCTGTTTAACCTTGCTAACTACATCTGCAAATCCGCAGCTGGCAGTCTGCCTTGAGCAGGCACAGTTGTGGTAATTTGGCATGAAAACTAGTGATGCAACTGTAACCAAACTTTTCGCATCTGCAGGCCCCTGGGAATCCTCTACTTTGCTTTCCTTCTCATGTTGGTGTAGTGGAGCTAGTTCACCCAATTTGTAAGCAGTGATGTGGTATCTGGAGTAAGACCAGCTTTTCTAGTAGTTGAACACTGTCCTGTGCTGTTTAGCTGTTAACACGAGAACAATTTTCAGGCTCAACATTTAATCTCTTCATTTAAGATATCGAATCTTAATTGCAAGTTCATGTGAGGCATGCAAGCAACTGCTTGGGTGCCCTGACATGGCCACAATTAACAGTCAAAAAAGGGAATCATAAAAGGCTGGCGTAGCTTCTCCTAGATTAAGCCTTCATCCTTTGGGATGCAAGTCTTTATGTCTGTTTGTAATCCCAATATTGATCTGTCTTTAATTGAGGGTGGGTCTACATGGCCAAGTAAAGATATCAAAGTCGACTCTCATGGACTTAATGCAGCTACGTATTTCCAAGAAACATTTTTAAAGCTAACGTGAGGATATCTACTTAAGGGTATTCTGGAACACAAACACATGTTTTTACATGCCCATACTGTAGGCTTCTGGCACTTTAAGTTTTCAGAGAGCCTCCAAATGTAAAAGCTGGGTGACTAAGGTGCCTTGCAAGCAGCTTTGTGAATCCAGCCCTGCCTCTCCACAGGCTTCAATGCAGTTAACCTTGCAAAGGAGGCTGTTACATCAAACCCAACTGCTTCTTTAAAACTGACATGTTTTCATGTTTCCTGTAAAAGGTGATGTTCTCAGGTGTGCTAAGCCTTGCTGAAAGTGGCAAGTTTAACCATTGCCTTCGACTTCCATTAGCAGTAAGAGAGTTAATCACTTGTTTCCACTCTAAACAAAGGCAAATGCTCAGGAATTCCAGTCCTTTCCCAAGGAGGCCCCAGTGGGGTGTTGCTTTGGGAAGGACTGGTGTGCAGAGCAGGAGAAAGGCTGAAACACCTCCCAGGCACATGGTCTAGGTTTTGGTGGGGAAGCCAGACTAAATTTCCACCCACTACGCTGCTGTGTAACACAGCAAATAAAGCGGCAAATTGTGGCACAGAGGCAAGAGTGAGAATGGGTGGGCAAATAGAGAGAAAGGGGAGTTTCTTGCTTAAACTCCCTGGGGCTGTGGCCACACATTGATGCACCATTTCTCCCCCTTCCAGCAGGAGGCTGACTTGGAACCACCTGCTTAGAAAACTTCAGAGTTTAGGTATCTGTTCAAGACTGAAAGACTACAATCTAGTTTCTCATAAAAATGGAGCAACAGGAAAACAGAAGTTGGTTGTCTCTAGAGCAGTTCATACACAAGTTTTGTTGTAAATGATTTCAGAATTTTACAGTCCTTTAGGACTGAAGTTTTGTTTCAGTCTATGAAAAGTACGTAACCGCAAAATGGGGATCAGAAACTTGGATTAAAATTTCTACAAAGGTAATAAATACTTTATATATCTGGTTCAGGGTCTGCCTTGATTCAGTGCAGGTAGAAATCTATTTTCTAAAAAAACTGTATAACTTAACTTCGATTACTATCTTCACAAGCTTCAGTAAAAAAAAAACAAAACAAACACACCTCAGATTTTTGAACTGCACTTTTCCAAAGTGATATTGGATTTTAATTTCATTGACAAAGGAAATGGGGTGATTTTTAAAAAAAAAACCAACAAAAACGGAGCAGAAAATTTTTGAATTGAAATTATTTTTTCCACTTGCCTGTTGTCTAATTTGCAGTTGGAATTTAAAATAATCTCTCCTTAAAAAGCACATGAACAGAATTATTTAAGAGAGGCAACTGTCAGGATGAGCATTTTCTACCTGAAAAGTTAAAACTACAGTTTTGGAGGTGAGCAGCAATTTGTAATATGTTCATTGATTACAGAATTCTGTATGTTTGAACTCTCCAGAAAAATGATCCTCTATGTAAATCCTGGTGGAAAAGGTATTTAAACATACACTTGTGAATGAGCTGGTTTTGGATGTTTTCTCATAAGATGTGTTAATGTGATGCAAAGGCTGCAGTGTAGCTGATCTTGTTCTGTTGTTTGTAATGGTCCTATTATAGTACTGCATGATCAAAATGATAAGACTTGGTTTAAGAATTCCAGCACCAGTCTCAATGCTGTGCTTTTCAATGCTTTTGAATTAGGTCAGAACGTGAAGGTAAAACGTACTATTGTGGAAACAGAATCCATTTGCAGCCTGTGCTGTCAAAACCCGAGTGATGGCTCCCTTCCTAAGGATGGTGTTGATGATGTATTTTCTGACACCAAACAATTTCTATTTTTGACTCTTCTTAATTCTATCATTGCGTTTGTGTTCAGTGCCCTTCGTTCAGTTTGTATTCGATCTCGCTGTACTTTGGCAGCTGTAATTCTGTCACAAGGTACAGTTGGAGCTTTCTTGCAACTGTTCTGACACAGTCTTAACAGGTACAGTTTTTCTTTGACAGTGCAGTATCTTTTTTTGTCAGCATGTGGGCTGCTGCTGGTGATTTACAATCAAATGTTAATAAAATTTGTCTGTTCTCAGTACTGCATTTGTTTAAGCAGCTAGTCTGAGTCTTTTCATGAGTTGCTCCAAATAACATCAAAGGGTTGAGAAAAATGTTTGTCAGTCTGAGAAGTTACAGTGGTGGCGTTCTTGTAAACTCTGAATCCTAAAAATTCATAGCTAGTAAAGTGCTCTGCACACACGATTAATGCCTTAATGGTAGATGACAAGATAGAATACTTTTTGGTAAAGTTTCACTTTGAAAACAAAGAGTAATCTGTTTCAAGCCTAGAGAGAAGAAGGAAAAAAAAAATAAAAGACAGCGTCAGGCTAGATTTCCCCTCTAGATACCACTAGAGCTTCTGTCCCTGCCGTTGAACACAACAGCTGGTAAGCAGCAAGCAACTGGAGAAAAAGACCTGCCTTCAATCCAGTACAATGTTTTCTTGTGCCCATTTTACTGTAAGTCTCAGTGGCAAGAGGACAAAGGCTGTTGACTGATCTGTGCAATTACCTCCTCTAATATTGCTTTCAACTGTCTGCCCAGAGTGACAAGAGTGGGTGAGGTTTAGTTAAAGTCTGGGAAAAATGTCCTTTTAATAAATAAATATATAAATATCCCTCTCTGTTATCAAGCTGCTCTTTTAGACCTTTGAATCTGTTTTAGAAGAGTGCAGGTGATGCACTCAATGTTAGAGCGAGTCTGAACTCAGATAGCAGCAGTGTCATCAGTGTGTTTTACTGAAACATCCCTAACACTGTAAGCAGTTTGCACTGGGGAAGAAAAGGTCCTTTTTCTTTTTCCCCCCTTAGTGTGTGCATGTGGGGTGGTATCTCTCTTTTATGTAGCATGACTCAGAGGCAAACGTATTTAAAAATTGTCCAGTGCACTCTTCATTTGGAGGCTTTATCTGTACTTGATGAGAAAATCCTTTAAAAATAAATACACAAAGATAATCCAAGCTGCTGTTTCTAACGTGGAAGGTGCAAAGGTAAAACTGTGTTTAATGAACTGTAGATGGAAGCGTTTTACTTTTATCTGAGGCGATAGCATGAGAAGGCACTGTACATACCTTTATACTCTCAATCAGTGCAATGAAGTTGAAGCCTAATACTGAGGCCTTTTCTATGATGCAGGTGACTGTAACAACTGGTATCCTGGTCTCTATTTTCTTAAAGAAAGCCATGCTTAATGTCCATCCATACTTCAAAAATCTCTAAATTCCAGTTTATTAATCACCGGTGGTTGGGTACCTTTCTACTTTTGTCAGGTCATTATTGACTGTTGTGGTGTCAAAGACACAGCTTGCCATGCTCAACCCACACTTCAGTACTTGTACCGGTTGAGATGTCTGCAGAACACTGATATTGTAACTCTGGACTGTAAGACACTTGTGTAGAGCAGTGGGAACAAAAAGAACCTACTTTTGATGACTTCATATTCTTTTATCTCTCAGGTGTATTTGTTCTGTAAAACCACAATAAGAGAAGAAGTAAAAGCCTGCACTACTCCTTCCTACCTTTTTTTTAAAAAATATGTAACTATATCTTAATGCTAATTGTGAAAATTGACAAAAACTCCTCTTCAAATATTTCTGCTTAAAAAGAAGAAAGGAAGCAACATTTACTTATTAGTTTTCCCTTTGTGTTTCCTTAACAGTGATTCAAGAGAACGAATCTGTGTGGAAACAAAATTAGTTTATGCAGAAAACTGAGATGCTTTCTGCCTTCCTTATTTTGGCTTAGACTGGGTAATTTACCAGATCAGGGGAGATTTGGAATTGATTTGCCCCAGACCCTTTTTTAAGTTTCATTTGCATGGGCAAAATACGGCAATGACTTCCTTGAGCCTCTTCACACTGAGGGTATAAAGTCATGGCAGCACTGTTAATTTTAGCACTGGACTGCGTCATCAAGTCTGTTGTTGCTGTCTCAAGCGGTATTTGCACACAGATGCCATTTGTAAGTCTTTCTCATTCCACCTTTCAGTCAGTTTGGGTTTTGCCTTTCGTTCTTTCTATTGGAAGACTGTCCCAAAACTTCTCTAATACTGACCTTTGAGAGCCCAGTTGCCACCTTCGTTTGCCCAATGTCACACAGCTCTGTTCTGATGCAGTTCTGGACTCAATGAGCCTTGTGGGTCCCTTCCAACTCAGGACATTCTATGATTTTATTCTATATTTCTTCACCCCAGAGCCGTATCTTGCTGGGCTAGAAAGGAGTTATCAGATTTCCACATGGCTTCTCTCTCTGGATTGTGGAAAAAATTATTTTGCATGAATTTCTGTGATTCATGGGTAAAAGAAAGTACAATTCCCAAAACACACCCTCCTCTCCCTGCTCCGATCAGTCATGTTCCAGTCATGGTAGTTCTGGAAATGTTCTCTCAAAAAATAAGATGCCTGAATCACAAGTGTGAATAGCGTATTCCAAGATGGGAATTCGTAGGGTGTGGTGAATTTTTACAAGACACAGATTTTTAATAGAAGGGGGAGGCATTCCTTTGAAGTGCTGGATGAGCAGAGGAGCCAGAAATCTCAGAAGGCCCAACTCAACCAATGCATTCAATTTGTCTTAAAATGTTTGTTATTTGTGGAATGCTAATGAATTTTTATACTAGGAAGTTACCAGAGGGTGGCCAGAGTTATCTTTTACGTTCTTACCATTCCCTGCTCTGTGCAAAATAAATAAGCAATAAAAAAGACAAACTTATATTAGTGTGGTCTAAAACTAACGCACAGGTGGACTCTCCTAATGCTTCAGTACTGTCTCATGTCTGATTTTTCTGAGAAAAGATATCTATTTGCTGTCACTGTTTAATCACCTCATGTTGCATAGGTGTGGTATAATTAAGCCTCTTAATCTTTTTCCTATCTGTTATTCAAAAAAAAATTACAAATATCTGGTTATTTTAATTTTTATTAAAATTGGACAAAGCATTCCTATAAAACACATATTTTCCTCAGATTCAGAGAGATGATGGCAAACAGCTGCACTAATAGGGAGGATATAGCCTAAAAAAATATAAACTCTAAGCCTGGTGCAGTGGTTGTTGTTGCTGTTTTGTTTTTGTTTTTGTTTTTTCCCTGATATGGATACAGTTGTATACAATAGTTTCAAAAACAACATACCCAGTCCTGAATTTCCTTCCCAGTTCAACATTTCCTTCTTATGAGATTAAAAGAATGTTAGTTTCTTGATTTCTGTTATTACTACTCAGGACATCCTTGGTTGAAGGCAATGTTGATCTCGTTCATAATACCTTTGGGTCACTTCAAAGACTGAATCATGAAAGAAGACTCGCTCACGGTGGTTTATATTTCACTGATTTGGAAACCCAAAAAGTGCTAATAGATCAGAAAAGAACACAAAAATTTTGGTAGTACTAAATGGACTAAAATGCAATCTGTGGCTGTTTACAGCTATTTGGGTGTTCACAAATGAAAATACAATCAAAGAAATAATTGGAAATTTCCTTTCTATAGTCATTGTTTGTTGGATGTTGACTGTATTGAGGTGACTTGCTTTAAGAGTAAATAAGGAGTTTTTTTTTTGTTTTTTTTTTTAAAAGGACCTCTCAGGCCTGTTTGACCTTGATGTATCAGCTCAGTTCATTATTCTCCTACACGGTGTTGGTTCATTTCCTACATCATGGGGATAAGTAGAAAGAGACTAGATAGCAGAGGGCTACTGCTCGCTTCCTGTTAGCTGAAGTCAGATGTCAGGCTAGGCTTTCTGTTTTCTAGCTTGATTGATAAGCTTGAAGGAGCCCATGGCAGGCATGCAGGTCAGGGGGATAACAGCTGGAAAATATGCACTCAGCAGAGAGACCACACAGAGAGACCAAATTCTTTCTCACTTATCGCTGAGCAATTTCAGGATAACTTGGTGGTTAACACGACATGATTTGACATTTGACGCAGTGTGTAATCTCTGGATATAGCCATATAATTATGCTCTGCATTCTACTTGACTGATAAAATACTCTATTACAAAGTGGGATGATGCTAATTGTTTCTTACTTTAATTTTAGCTGCAAAATAGTATCCAAGACTCAGCAACAACTGTCAATATGCTGTTGGGTATTCAGAGATTTTGCATGTAATTGTGAAACAGCTACATCCAAAGGGTTTGATAAGTCCTGCTTCTTGTGTGTCGCAGAAAGAAAAGTTGCTAAGCACAGGAAAAGCTGAGAGGGACTTTCTCCCTGCTCAGAGGCAGGGAAGTGTCAACAAGTCTGTACTTGGATGGGAGCCATTCCAATCCAGCATCACTGGTAATGTGATGCTCCCAGTGAGAGACGAAGGAGAGCTTGGCATGTTAGGGAAGGTTACGCGATGCAGTCTGTCCAAAGGAACCATGGTTGGTTATCTTTGACCTCCTCAGTTATTGCTGTTGTGCCTCACATGGGTACATTGCCCAAGCTGTGGGAGGTCTTGGGTGGGCACTGAATACACACAGACCTGGTCCTGTTGCCTCTTCATTCCCACTGTACATGTCCTCACTGCTACACGTCCTATCTGCCTCTCTGGTAGATAAATGTTGAGGTGGTTCTAGCAAAGATTTTGGGTACTCCAGCCATGTTGATATCGCTACAAGGGTAAATTCTGTGCCTGGCACAAAACAAGGCTGCTTAGTCATGAAGCACAGAGCCCTCTAAAGGTGTGTGCCCGTGATCTGCCCCACGGGAGCTTGAGGTCACTGTTGTTCTTTGTGGCCTGCCCCTTTAAAAAGCAAAGAGAAGGTCTTTCCTTTATCAACATTAAGTTTCCACATTCTACAGTAGTTAGAAACAAGGAGTGACATAGAGAAGAATTGATGTGGGGGCTCAGTGCTGCCTGAAGAGGCACAGGTTACTGCCATCTGCTCTATTGGACCTGCCTTTAAACTCCAGTTGATAAGTTAGAGCTAAAACTAGTTTGAGGTCACATCCTTAGCTTGGATGAATGGATGGATCTGAACTAAATTACATCAGCTGAGGCATGGGCTTTGTTGGTTTCCAGAACAAGATTTAAAATAATATTAATAATAAATAGGCAATTGTCTGGCAGAGACATAATTCAGCCATATTAGAACAACAGTGTTTCGTGTTCTCATTTTACAGATGTAATTGAGACAAAGGAAAATGAGTTGGCTTAATTTATTCAGGATGCGTTTATGAAAAAATAGTTGTGTGGCATTTCACCAGTCTTTCTATACATTTTGGTAATGGAGATTTGGTGGCAAATTAAATTTACATTTCCCTAAGCAGCAGCTATTAGGAGGTCTGACCTCTTGTTGTGGAACCAGTAGATTGATTTCTACCAATGACACCCACTCCACTGGGTATTAAACAGGCAAACAACTTCACTGAGCGTTTTATAGGAGTGCTGGTTTCGCAGTCAGGTGTTTGTAATGCGCCTATGGGTAGCAGGTAATACTCCTCCTCTTCAAAGCATCAACCTGGTCTCTTAATTGTGTAATTCCACCTCTTCCCTTCCTCCTTCTCCTTCCTCAGCCCCTTCGCAGGTGTCTGGTCTGACCTGTCAGGTGGGTCTCTGTTTGCCTGTCAGCTTGGGAGCTGATGGCCTTACCAAGGTACGGCTGATTGCACAAAGCGGAACGGGGTTCCTCTGAATTGCAGGTGTGAGCAATCGCCAGAGATCTCTGCTAATCCTGGGGATAGTGGAGCACCCTGGGCTGAAGCAGGCACAGTCAGAAAGGGCTAAATGAGGTGCAAAAGGGAAAAGAAAAAGTTAAATGCCGTGGTTTCCTTCTCCCAGGTGGCTTGTAAAATGAGTTGCTCTTGTTTTCCAGCAGCTGATAAGCATGGAGTTTTGAAGCATGGCTGGGTATTTGTTTACATACATACATATGTATGTATTCATATAAATAGCTTTATTGGAAAATCATGTTCTGAGGACTTTATAAGTCAATGGAAAATATTGCCTAC
Organism: Pampusana beccarii; assembly: GCA_013399365.1. Classification (NCBI taxonomy): domain Eukaryota; kingdom Metazoa; phylum Chordata; class Aves; order Columbiformes; family Columbidae; genus Pampusana; species Pampusana beccarii. The sequence continues at coordinate 279,706 of VWYH01003827.1, read as the reverse complement.
ATTAAGAATTTAGGCTTTGAGGCAAAAATGAGCCTCATTTATGCCTTGTCTTCCTTGGCTCTGCTGGGTGCTGAATGCATTTGACAGTCTTGGGAGCAAAGGGGAATGGATCCACTGAGAGATGGTTGGGTTTGGGCATCTAAAACATTGTGCAGGCTGAACACAGAGGGAAATGCTAGGGGACAGTTGGGTGTATAGAAAAGAGCATTACAGTAAGCAGGGGCCATGAGACAGATTTAGGAAATTATAGCAGGGTGAAAAGGGTGGTGTTGCTGAAGAAGAAAAAATGGGGTTACTGGAGCGAGAAGAGAGAGGACAGAAAAACGTAGAGGTGATATATCTCATGCTTTTGATCTGCTGAGTAAATATTGCTTTGCTTTATGAGTTTTTAGGTTCCACTCAGGCTTTATCTTCAGGGGCCTCATGAGATCTTGGGAGTTACAAGTTCATATTTTTTAAATTTAGATATTAAACTTTCTGTATAATCACAACATTCCAGATGCTGAGATTCAGAAAAAAAATACTGTTATATCTAGACTCTAATATCGCAGTGGCATCTAATATAGCTATATAATTTATTTGCTGACCTTTAATATTAACAACCAGTAAATCGAACATTTTGCTAAAATCACCGAAATTTAAGCTTTCTTATAGCAGGGTTAAATTTAAAGTAGAAATGATATATTGCAGCTTACGGTCCAAATTCTATCATTCTGGGAAAGGACTGTAGGATATAGCCCTTTATTTGCAAACAGGGAAGGGCACTTACACTAAGCAAAGCATGCCTTAAAAAAACTAACAAGAAATTGGAGAGGTACAGAGAAGATTAAAGTATTCCTCAGCAAAGGAGGTTAATCCAATTTCTCAGCATCAATTTTTCTGCACTTAAAAGGAGATCGTATTTTGCATTCCTGATCCATCAGGTGTGAGCTAGTTTAATGCAAAAAATCGCCTGTGTTTGGTATTTATTTATCTCTAAGCACATATTTTGCACAGGGTAGTGTGATACAGTGGTATGATTTCTGTTCTTCCCCTCATTCTCCACGCACAAAGTCAAACTGACTCTGTAGTTTGTATTCTCTGACACCCGAGAGACCCGTCTTCAACTTTTATTCCCTTCCTCGCTGGCCTGGTATAATGTCACTTTGTCACACTTAGTCTGCTTGTAGTATAACCTCTCCTTTGCGTTGTGGAAACACTCCGAAAACACAGGAGATGCGTACACAGGTCCCTACCCCTACGAGTGTAAATTTGAGAGGACAAAAACAGACATGGAATAAAATAAAGGCCTGTAACATGTGAGTAAAGTGACCGGAACAATGGCTGGATTGTAGCTTGTTGTTTGGTTTTCAAGTTAAAATCCCCAAGAAAATCCCTCCTGTCAATTAAACTGGAAGGGGTGTGGAGGGGGCTTTCTCACTTTCCTCCTACTCACAGCTTCTGCCCTCTGGTCTAGAAGCTCAGTCCACATAGGAGATGGTGTTGAAGTCAACAGAAACTTGTATGTTGACCCCAGGGTGCGTGGATTGGACCTGCCAGTGTTGGTTTCTGGAGAGGTGTGCTAAAGCAGGTCTCTGAGAGAGGTGAAGTGCTTGAACATAGAGCCAGTCAAAGAGCAGAATTAATGCTCAGGTATTTTTAAAGGACACTTCCCCCCCCCCCATCTAATTCCTTGATGTGAAATTCATGTAGATGTGTGGAATGAATTCATCCAGGATTTAGAAACACTGTTTTGTATGTGTATCCACCCACATAATTGCTTTCCTTTCACATACTGCACTCCTGTGCACACCTGTGGGATGTTGGCAAGACCTCCTGGATATTAAATCTACTGAACATATGATCCATACAGCTTTCACAGTATGGTAAAGTTACAGAATTACACCTGTGTAGCCTTGATAGGCGACGTATTGCATTCCTGGTGTCATCTTCTGTAACCTCTTGCTTCTGTTAGAGTAGTCTGATGGGAATTGGGACTAGTGTGTCTCTTGTGATTTACAATTTTGTATTTTTGTTTATTTGTACCTTAAGCTTCATGAATAATCAGAGTATTCTAGTTGCTGGGATTCCCTAATTTCTGCAGTGAGGTCTAGGATGCTACTTATTCTCTCTGACTAAATGTACCTATGAATAAAGTAGGGAAAAAGCTTATCTACTTGCTGATTTTTTTTCCTGTGAAGATCCTGTTGAGGGAGACTGGGATAGGGCCAGCAGGTCTCATGCAGGACATTGCAGAGACTTTTGTCTTTTTGGAACAGCTGGGGGCCAGGCAGGGTAGCACAAGGCATCTCAGGCTACATGCTGTAGCCTGGCTCTAGGTAATGGAACCATGCTTTAAATGAAGGGAGATTAGAGCTATCTTCTATGTTTTCAACTTTCTAGACTGTATTCTCATACTTTCATGCTTTTGACTGCTTCTTAGATGTGCTTAGATGTAGCTGTGTTTCTTTCCTCCCAAGTAGCAAATCCCTTGCTTGTACTGCAGCCCGTGAATGTTCAGCAGTTACAGCGCTTTTTGTGGTCTCTTGCCTCCTCTGTTTCTGTTCAAGGATAGAAACTCTGGCAAACTTGGGGCAACCTGGATCGTGCGAAAACTGTTAAATAATGACAATTTGGAAAGACCCCATAGAGAAATATGAGTTAGGGGTTAGATGGCAAACTTCAGCCATATAATACTCAGTCATTGTGTAGTCTGATAACCATCTTGTGACTCATGGGAGAAGCAGGTATCATATCTTTAAAGATGTATAGCTCCCAAAAGATGTGGCTGAGTGATGCCAGGGATTTGCAAAACCTTTGAAAGTTCAGAGTCAGCTGCATTGAATGACTCAGCCTGAAATGCAAACGCCCTAAAACGTTCATCTACCATCACTGATTTTGATATCTGGACTCTTCACGGATTAAACTTAGCTCAACTGTTATGTTTAATTTTCTACACAGACTCTTGGCATGGTGGGATGGTACAGGGCATGTCAGGGTGGTGCAGGTAAGCATTCCTCGCCTGAGATGAATCCTGGAAATATATGCAAGGACAAAGTCGCACCAGTGGGGTGCCACGGTAGAATGGCTATTTTAACCTTGAATCCCCCATGCAGGCTTGTGTCTCTGTGCAGTGAGCAGCGCGTTTACGGGCTCATGTGATTAAATAAAACATGGAAATAATGCTTCAATTGGTGACTGTAACTTTTACTAAAAATATATTTTCTTGACACAGGTATTACGAATCCTTACCTCTTGATCAAAGCTGTTGCTTTTTAAATTACTGTTATTTTTAGGCTAAATTGACAGTGGAGCAAAATGACCTAATGCTACTGAGACGTAAAAATTGAAACTTGGAGGATTGTAGGTTTGAATCTTTTTGTGCATATGTTCACCAAACATACTCTCCTAGAATAGCACCATGCATATGAAATGTCCTATATAGTAAGTCATCCAGGAAAAACAATACAATATCTCAGTCTCCTTGATTCAGTCAATTTTTACTTATTCGTCTGAATGTTTAACCATAAATTAATGCACATTCTTTAGTTTTCAAAACCAGTTTATGAAAGGAGTTGTCCCTGTCTCTCTAGCAAGTAGAACAAGCACTGAAGTAGGATTTATACTAGGATTTAGACTATATATACTGTATATATATTCAGAGTATATATATTGTCACTTTTCCACACTGTTTTGGAAAAGTTGCTGACATCAGTGATTAGAATAGGAGTAACAATCATTCAAAAACAAAGAATGGAGAGGAGGGAGTTCCTGCACTATTAAGTCTTGACCAAAAATTTAGGACAGAAGGGAAACAGGAGTGGTGTATATATCTGAAATTACAGGCAAATGAAACCACCAAGGGTGAAACTTATGCTGGATGCAGGGGATGGTGACATTGGCTTGCTTCAGTTTTCAGTGCAGCCTTTTTCTTCATCATCCCCAATTAACAACTCCTCCTCTTCCCACATGTTACCTTGTAGGTATAACAGTGTTGCTCACCTTGATGCCTGTTTCTGATTCTCACAGGAAGAACTCTAGTCCAGAAAAAAGGGTAGTATAGAATCTTTTTGAGTCTACCAAGTACCTATTAGTAGGACATAGGACGCGTATTTTGTTGTTTGTAAGAATGGTAGCTCAACAGAATGGCACTGCCATACTGTGGGAGAGAGGTTGCCCAGTTCTTAACTTAGAGAAAGAAGGTCACTTACTGATTTACTAGCACCATTTCTTAAAGTACTTCAGATTTTCCTTGGAAAGTCCTTCACTCAAATTCTGATAACTTCTAACCTTGCTTAGCTTTCATGGGAGCTAGTGGAACCACAGTCCAAATAATGGTTTGGCTGCATGTTATCGAAACACTGTACAGTTATGTTGCATAAAATATTTCCCCTTTGTGTAGTGGGATTTTATGGGGTTTTTTTTCCCTGTTGCAGGTTACTTTTCTTAATTTTAACTTCCCCAAATATTACTTTCAAGGAAGCAAATGGTCTTCAACGTATGTGTGTTTTAGCTATTTGGGATATTGGAAAGATCAATCAAAATAGATAGCTGATTTCCCACTACTGTGTAATTCACAATTTGCAAAGCACTTTCACACTAATCTGCAAGGCAAGAAGTGTTACTAACCCCACAGCATGGGGTTCCTGAGACATGGGCTACAATGCCAAGTATTTTTCTTCTGGTTCTTTCTGAGTTTAGGAGCATAGAGCTTGATTCTTCTTCCCAAAGTCAATGACCAGGTATATATTTATTAAAAAAAAAAAAACACAGACAGACTTCCTTAGGGAGCATATGGAAGGAAATAAAACAATTTGCTTGCAAATGGGAGGTAATTGGTGTGTTAATTAAAGTCAACTTTAGCTCTCTTAATGTTAACCTCCTGATTTTTTTCCAGTGTTTCAGGTAGGGGAAAAGAATTTATTCTTTAGAATTCTCAAGAATTAGATTGGATAATAGACACAAATGAAGTCCAAACCTAGAACAAAAAAACATGAGAAGATATGTCTCCTGGCTGCTTTCCTAATACAGCATAAGGAGGACGAGATAGTTATCTGAGCAGTCACTCCACAGCTCAGACTTCAAATTATAGTAATTATGACAATTTGTGCCAATAGCCATGAGGTGGGGTTTTTTGATGTGGTTAAAAATAACATCTGTAAAAATCCAATAAAAAAAATTACATTTTGCTAATTTTCTGATAAGATAATGTTTAACTGTACTGTGTGCCTTCTACTGCCGTTTTCAATTAGAGTATTTCCTTCTGGGCTTTTACCATCTTGTCTCATGGATCCGATTCCATCCTGAGCAGTTCATTTGTTTTAACTTTCTTAATTAATTGTTTTGTGTAGGTTTTGCCTTTCAAACTGATATCAATCTTCCAGACTTATTAACGTGCTGATTGCTAGCACGCGATACAAAGCACAACTCAGTTAAATTGTTCTTTCTGTCAAATTAAACAGAGTTCCCATATTAGCTTGCTAAACAAAACAATTGTAGATAATTTAGAGGGTAACAAATGACAAGAGTCCTGTACCTGGGAGAGTAGAAAAAAGTTCTCTTTGCAGTTTCTCTGTGCTGGCTTTGGGTACAGTTCTGAGCCCACATGCACAGGCAGAGTAAGACAAAATAATTAGCTGCGAAGAAAATTGTAGAACTGTTGGGAAAAATTGTTTTTCTTGCACAGTGAAGTTTCTTAAGCTGTCTGAGGAATATGGGGGGCAAGGAGTAGGAGGATGTCAGACACAGCCGATTGCTTCCCTCCGGTATATTCAGGGAATTTCTTCTTTTGCACAAATTTGTTCGACTTTATATTCCTGAGTTAAGCAAGGCAGACGCAATTTTGGGGAAGCATGGCATTATGTCCTTTACACCATCCTCACATACATCTACTCCATTTAGCTTGACTGAAAGGACACATCATTGGGAGTCATGATTGTAAATTCTGATGTAGTTTAATTGGTGTTTGACAAGGAGCACACTTCTCTGGGGATAAGGAGTATCGTTGAAGCTGTCACATAGATGATCTGGTACAAGCTGTGTGTGGCAATGCAGAACTGTTTCTCAGAAAAGGCACTAATCCCTAGACTGTTTAAATTCACTTGAGACTATGATCAGAGCCCACATACCTGGGAATTTGTTGTTCCTGCTATAGTTTCACTACCTGCCTGACCAAGCTGAGGTCTCATTATGCTACATATTGCACAAATGCTTTCTGAACATGCTCAGTGATCATATAACTGCTCTTGGAGGTTTACCTCTGGGGTTGGTGAGAGCAGAGACGGATGCTTGAGTCCTGTTGACAATGTCCTTTTCATAAACATCACAGTAAATGACAGTATGAAAGATGAAAGAGGCATGTAACTTTAGGTATGTCCTGTTAAGGCTTTGAAAGACAGGTAAGGGCTAGGAGGACTATTCTGGCAATCAGTCTTCAAGATGTACTTTAGATAGGAGACTCTGAAATGCATATTTCAGAATTTATTGAGCAAATTTGTCTCACTTCACAGGGGAAATAAGGTAGTTTACATCCTAAGTTCAGTGCACTCAACAACATTGAGATTTACCTGGGATTTGGAGACAGATTTTGATTTAAATTTCTGAGGTACCAGTCCCAATGCATGATAAAACTTAGATGTTGTGGAATCTTAAATCCTGAAATTAATGAAAAGATTTTTGCTGAGTTTTGTTTGAGTGCTACAGAAGTGATTTGCCACCCCGCAATGTATCCTTCTGCGTTTGATGTTTCCTGATGGTTATGACGTGTTTCTGATTTCTCCTTCAGGCCCTGCAGAACTTTGTCTGTTTTCTGCCTCTTTTTCAAATAGGGAAACTCAACCTGCTCTACTCTTCGTAACTTCCCACTCCCATATCTCTTCTGCTTTTTCTCAACATCATTATGGTACATGCTTATGCACGTGTCACTGTTCTTGAGGTGGGACACAGTTATGCCAGTATTGCTTTAAAAGAATCACTTTTTAACTCATACTCCTAGCACTTGCATTGCAAGATAGTGACGTGACCAAGATAATATGTATTTTCCTTGAGGTTTTTTTTTTTCTGTTAAGGCTGGCACAGGCCCTGCCAGCCACTTCAGTGCAGCAGTTTGAGCACAGCTATGTATGGTGGCTGTGGAGGTTGCTCTCTTTTCACTTGATGCAAACCTGGCTGATCCTCCAGCGCACGCAGCCCCCAAGGTGGACCAGGGCTTGGTGCTTAGGCTGCTGAAGGGAGCTCACAAGATGGTACATTGTGCCAATTTGACTACAGACTGAGTCAGAGCAGCTGCAGAACCTGCAGGCTGTGACTCAGGTAGCAAACATTTTCCTGCCTTAAGGTAGCTCCCTCCTGCTTCTTGCTGTGAGGGTTTCCCCTGTGTTTGAAGCCATGCAAAAGCTGTCAACTGGCCCCACTAAAAACTATAGCGTGTAATCGCCTCTTTTATCCGTGCAACAGAAATCCCTGTGCAGTTTGCTCAGCACTGTAAGCCTCTCCTCTTTGAGAGGGGTCTGGTTTGCAAAGTAGGAAGAAGCATCTTGGAGCTGAATCTACCTTACACACAAAGGTCGGCCGTTGTTAGCCTAAAGTTTCTCTGAGCTTCCTGGCTTTTTGTACACAAACTTGCATGTGCTCACACAAATTTCTCAGCTCTGGCACTGTTTAAGTTGCTCACAGAATAAGAATAATAGAAAAATGCTAAGCATTTTGCTTGATTTAAATTTTGCAGAAAACCAGAGCAGAATGAACTTTGGCTCCTGTTCAGCTGCAATCTAGACATGAATTAACAGGCGCTTCAAACTTGAATTAGACGAGTCAACCATTGAATGTAGTTCAGCAGCACACCAAAATAAATCCGGATGACATTTATGACATATTTCATTGTTTCTGTAATCTAAGTAACACAAAAGGCGTAAGTCACAGCACAATACTTTATTGCATTTCTTTTTGAAACACTGTCCATGAATAAATTTAGACTGGAAATGGGAAGATTTGTTACTATCAAAGTGAGAAATATATGATGTTATTGCTGTGACGGCACTGGACTGCAGCTGCCCATACTAAACTGGAGCTCATGATCCAATTCCACTCCAGGCTAATGTTCCTTGGTACATCAGGCTGGGTTATTTAAAACAAATGCCAACACCAAATGTTTTTGGCTTCCTCATGTGTAACTTTTATTCTGCAATCATCAGAGTGCATTAAAAAAATAGAAACTTCAATGAAGTATTGAAAACCTAATTTTTAAAATTTGATTTGTGGTCTGAGAAAATGTGAGTGCTGGTGATAGACTCCTTTATTTGAATATCCCTTCTGTGTGAAATGTATTTAAAACCCCAGACACACCTTCCTCCAAAAAAAAAAAAAGTATGCAGGAATTGGGATATTCCCCAGTGCAGCCATCTAGCTGAAAGTCATGAGAGATGTGGTGCATTTACTAATTAGACTGTAAATTTTCTCTGCCCTCTCAACTGAAAGAATACATAATGTTTTAATGCCCGCAGTACCCATGGCAGATCTCTAGTATCGGTGGCGTGCTGTCATTGGGCAAACAGCTTTCTACTGCTGCTCCCCTCTTCAGATCAGTGCTGTTTGGGAACTGGGATGTTAAGTGGGCAGGATACTTACTGGCAAACAGGCAGCTCTGGTCCTGGTGGAAAGGTCTCTCACACAGTTGATACTCTCAAGGTAACAGTGCTAAATACATGCAATTTCACTGGTCCAGCAGTGCCGGTAAAGGGAAGAAAACTTCAGTGGGTCATCCAGATCAAAAGTATGAAAGTCAAGCAAAAACACAGGAAGAAATAAGTGTATTTAAGTATGGTGGACTACAGGAAAGATACATGCAAGAGAGAACCTAAGTTCTCAATGACTGATGGTTTTACAGCGTAATTTTAAGGATGAACTGTTCCTAAACAATTTTTCCAGTGTATTAAGCACTAACAGCATCAAGCATGCATGTCTTGTTCCAGTCCTTTTTTTTTTTCTTGAACAAACAAGTTGAATGTGGCCAATACAAGAAAAGAGCCCACTCTCCACTTATGTGTACACGTTCCTTTGTCCTCCTTCCAATATCCCCCAGTAATGATGGAGTGCAGGATCGTGTTCTGCTCTAATGTCTTTCTTGTAAGATTCGGAGGGTAGTGCCGTCGTGACCTTCGGGAGCAGTTTTTTCCATTTGGAAGGAGAGGGGGGGAAAGAGCATTGAATTTGAGATTGATTTTCCTCCTTTTAGCATGTGGAAATTCAAAGCGAGCTCCTTGATTCATCAACAATGACTGCATCTCCAGCCTTAGAGAATGCAAAGGCATGAGCAGGAGCAGACTGGTGAAGTTAATACCCTCAGACTGCGCTGTGAATGCGACAAGAGTCCAGTGTGCTGTTTGCTATAGAAAAATGCTGATGCTGTTCCTTGCAGTGGCTAGTCACAGTTTTAACCAGATAATTTTTATCTGAGGATTAAAGGAATGGGGAGATCGAGCAGTTTTAGACATAACAGTATGTCCACAGTTTCTTGTTGGGGTACGTATGAGCTCTGCATATGTGGTGTGTATTTTGGAGTCTTCTAAGGAATGCATCCAACTAAAGGCTAAATTGCAGATTCAAAATATCTATGGGGATTTTAAAGATTATGGTTTTTCCTGTTTTGCTTCCCTGCGATGGGCTGGTCTGTTCAGTCAAAATTCTGGGAGGTGTTGGAGGTGAACGGCTATTCATTGTAAACTTGATTTTCAGTAAAGGGCAGATTGAGTATTTGAGTAGAAAGCCTTTTGAAGATCTTCAGTTCTTCAACAGGAAGCCCTGGGAAATCACACTGCATCCAGACCACAGGGTTCTTTGGATTCTTGGATGTTCCTTACTTACCATCTTCGAATTTGAGCTGGCCAGTCCCTTCTGTCTGGGCTTCATCTTTAGCCCTGCTGATCCAGGGAAAAAGGATTGCACAACTGAAGTCTCAACAAGAATTTACAAAACCTGGATTTCTTCAGGTTTTGGAGAAGAAACAACTGAGTGCATCACTCATTTCTCAGAGGTGGCATTTCTGCATCAAGGTGGAGTTGCATGGACACTGTCAAGGGAGGAAGAGGTGATGTTTCTGCACGTGATTCCTCTTGATAAAAGGGTGCTAACTCACCATTTAATTTTTGTGAAGGGAAAGTTTTCTCCATGGAACACCTACTGCAAACTGAACTGTTGGCTCTGCAGGAGCACGTAAACTCTAGAGTAAACCACTAGCAGTAGATTAAATCTGATGAAGGTATCTCTTTATTGTGAAATAGGTGTTCACAGCTGAAGAGCATTGTATTGTTCATGAGCACCGTATTGCTCTCTGCACGTTAAAAGAGAATGTGTTTTGAGAATGTTTGAGAACTTTGAAAAAATATTAGTGTGATTTTTCAAATTCTTCCACCTGCAGCGTCATGAGCCTTGCTGTAGCCTAAGCAAGGAAGTCTCAGGGTTAATTTGTTTAAACTCTCTGTAAGCAGCTTAGAGTAGCTATTGTAGAGGAGAAAATATCACAGATTTAAATCTCAGCATCTCACAATCTGCCAGGTGTAGAAGTCAAGTCTGGTCCCACTAAAAGAGGGAATCTCCCATTCTTGGCAGCATATTGTTCCAATTTCTTGCCCTTTAGTGATATTCCTCTAAATGAAGAATATTTTTCCTGAAATGGGGACTAAGGGTTGCCAGGAAAGATGCTATAGACAAGTTTAATTCTTGTAGAAAATGTGATGTTTGGAAGGAACACTATTTCTGATGTTAATAGTAGTCTTAAGAGACTCAAATGAGTGAAAAGAGCAAGCAGAGGAGACAGTCAAAGATGTATCATAACGGTTCCATGAAGTGTCATATACATCTTCAGCATAACCAAGCTACTAATTTTGTTTTCAAATGTGTGCTTTACATTAGTAAAAACTTAAGTGATATGATTTTTATATTAAAAAAAATTTTTTTTAGTCATCTGTGTTCAAGCTGTGATGCCCCAGTGTTATCAGCATTAGCCAAATTCTGCTCTAATTTAAGCCAGTGATTGCTTTCTTTGAGTGAAACATTAGTCCTATACTTGGTGTTTTTAAAAATCTTATCTTTTAATCTTGTTCTTTCCTTAGCTTTTAAAATACACCTTTGGCTCTTATAAAGGCTTGTTTCTAGGGGCAAATATCAGGTAGCATGAGGATTACCTTTTTTTGCTTTGTTGGAATGTACTCAAAAAGCCAGAGTTATCAGATTAGTGATCATTGCTGCAATTAATATTGTGTGGTGCATCTATCATCAGCCTGTAGAAAGCCTGATGCTGTGGATGGAGATCCAGATCTGGCTTTGTGAGGAAAAGAGCTTTTCATCTGCAACTGCTCCTCCCTCTGGCAGAAGTTGTGGGATGATTCTGTACATCATCCCTTAGATGTTTCCTCCAGACTGAGCTGGGTTGGTGGAGACAGGTCCAGCAGATCTGTGCTTGTCTGAAGGTTGCCCTGAGTGGAAACACTGTTGTGTGCTGCAGCACTGGCTGGTCTGCAGGGGTGGCAGCCCTAGACAAAGACATGGAGGCAAACTGGCCTCTGAAAAATCTTCTGCATGGTTACTGCTGTTTGCAGAGCCCTGAGCTTGCCTGTACCCTGAGGTGTTTCCTTTCTATGCAGTCTGATGAAAAATTAACACTAGTATTTCTGAAATATGCTGAAAGCATTCACTGGACAGCTAGGAATATGTCTATATATCACCAGAACTGAATTAACTTTCTTAGCACTAGCTATAGTCAAGCTGGCCTCTTTCACATTTAAGAAAAACAAAGTGTTCCTTTATGGAACTATTTCCTTCTCTTCTTTCATCACCAGTCTTTTCCATGTTGTACAAAAAGCAAGTCATCAGCCCCCTTCAGCAGCAGTTACCGCATAACTGGTGTGGTTGTGTCACGCAAAGACTGAAGTATGGAACTAAATCAACAAATTGTGATTTGTTGGTTCAATGGAGTACAAACTAGCTAAGGGAAAACCAGGTTGGAAATGGAGAGCAAATATATGTGAGAGACAAGCCACAGCTTGCAGTAAAGAAAATGTTTGCAGAAAACGCCAGCATTACAGGTTTATCTAAGGTGTGGTCCAGCTTAAGCTGCAGTAATTACCCAAGGTACCATAGCTGTGGCTGGAAAATGCAGTGCTTTATAAACTTAACCCATTCACGTCTCCTGAGACCAGTCACCAGTGCTATACCTAGGGCAAGCCATGGTTTTTCCAGTGCAGTTGAAAATTCCTAAGATTGGATCCTCCTTCATTTACCTGCCAAGAGAGCTTTGGGGTCCGCATGCTCACATCAGTTCCTAGCGTTGCAAATTAGCAAACAGAACACCCAGCTATTTTCTTTTGTTATTTATAGGTGTTAGCAATTCCGTCAACTGTAGGCAAAGCAGTAAAATGAGAAGAAACCTGTGAAAATACGGAAGACCTCTGGGGGAAAACATTTGCTAGAGTGTTATATATGGGGTTGGGAACACCTATGAGGAAGAAATACTGAGTAAGGGAGACAAACTTGCCAAATGTTGGGTGGAAGTGTCTGTCTGAATTACCAGTGGATAGAAATACTGCTGTCTCCGAGAGAGCTGCAGAGACCTTGCCTGGTTTATTCTGTGCTGAAGAAACAGCATACTATCCAGGAGGATGGCAAAATATTTATGCAAACTTGGAGCAACACCTGAAAAGATGGCCAAGATCTGAAGGGGTTTGCTTATGAGGAAAGAACTCAAAAATCCCGAGTATGTGAAGTTTGGACAAAAAAGACTTTTAAGCATTCGAAGTTTTAAACTGTGAGTATGATAGTCTATTATGGATGGATTCCCAGGAACTGGCTGAAAAGGAGGGCACTAAAATTTATGTTCCAAAGTCTTTATTTCACCAATGTACAGAGAAATGACTTTCAAAGGTGAGATCACAAGTTCACCTAATTTAACAGCCTTCATAAATGTTTGCAAAGGATCTGATTTGGGACCAATCACTTCTGTTTTAGTCAAAACATTCTGCGTGATGTATTGACCTCTAAAATCAGAGATGAGCCTCCCATTTCCTATGCTGACATGTTCTAATGTTTAACCTTGTTGAATAGCTCCTGTGGTTGGCTGTTCCGACCACGGTTAACAATCTTCCCTGGCTAGAACTGGTATCTTTAGCCTAATTCAGATTTGTTTGATTTTAACTTCCAGGAAATTTATCAGGAACTATTAGTTGGAATTTTGTGCGTGTGTGTGTGTATGTGTGCGTGTTCATTTTTTCTTGGCTTGCCAAACACTGTAATATTTAGTAAGTTTTCTGGTTTGCCAAAATGAAGCCAAACTACCCACCAGCCCTTGCATCTCCTGTTCTTAGAGAATCTTTGTTGAGGAAGAGGCTGTTCTGGTGTGTTTTCATGTGTGCTACATTTATTTTTAAAATGTTTTCCAAAGAGGCTTGGCAACAAGAGCTGAGACTGTCATTACTGTGAGCTGGAAAATAAAAGAACAGCTGGTGTGTTTGGTGTCTTGGGAGCTGTCACTCTTAGGATTTCCCCCTCCAAAAGTAAAATCAAACTATGTATTTGTTTGTCTTTCATCATGTATAATAAATTACAAGAAGCTGAGAAAAAAGCCAAGCCAAATCCTGCAAAAAAATGAGCTGAAATTTGACAAATGCCTGCTGGCTAAGTACATCCCTGGCAATATGGGAAAGAAAATGGTAGGGCAATCTTCATTTAGTTTATTTACCTAAATTACTTAGGGCCCTGCCTTTGGTTTGCATAGGCAGCTGTTAGTGCCCTCGGTGAGAGGTGCACAACAACCAGTCAGGAGCACTGGACCAGCAGCTGGATGGCATGCACCAGTGTCAAAAAGAAATACTGAAGCTATAGGCACTGGAAGCTGGTCTGGTACTCCAGCTTTGCTAACTGGTCCTGAGGAGGAGGAGAGCATAAGGATCTGGACTAAACCTCATGGGGTGCTTGGTGTAATGTGGATTTACCTCCCCTCCCCTGCCAGTGGGAGGGCACTGCTTCTTATCTGGCTTTCCTGGTTCACTCCCCTACACCAGGTCACTTGTTCCTCGCAGGCTTTTCTCTGAATGGTTTTCGTTTATCTATTTATTTACTTTAAGAATCTGCTCTATATTTGCTCATATCATTTTTTTATCTTGATTAAATATCTTTCTAGGTTTGGTTTTCACAGCCTCATGTTTTCCTATGTAGAAAACTACGGAGGGAGAGGTTTGCGTAAGAAAGGACTGCAGAACCACAGTGTTCACGCGAAGCCTGATCAATGTAAATCTCTCCCTGACATTGGTGTACTTGAGATCAGACTCGTATGTCTTATTTTTCCAGTGTTCCCTGTAGAGAATTGTGACTTCTGCTTCCTTTGAGACCTCTTTCTAGCTGATAAACATCCCTGTCATCCCCAGTGGTGTTTCAGAGAGAAAACCTGTATTGTGGTGTTTGTAAAAGTTACTTCCAAGTATTTCCCTGTGCTGACTTATTTGTTCTGACTTATTACAAAGAGTAAGTGAGGGCAATTTGAAAATACTAGATTTAAGAGAAATACATTATGAACTAGTATTTTGGAGAAATATTCAGTTTCAACTTTGCTGAGCAAAATGTTGGCATGGATTTTTTTGGTAGAGTTTTCCACGTAGAAAAAAAATCCACTTGCACTCATTTCTCTTCTTATTACAAAGAGTACACTGCCTCTGTGCCTCTCGCTGCCCCTGTGTCTGTCTTGAACTTTCTTTTCTTAAACATTTTTATTTGTTGTTCAAATATTTGCAGTCCTTAGAAAAGCAGAAAAACTTCAAGCATTTTGAAAACATAGAAGGGCCCCTTAAACTCAATGAAAATTACCGAGATATTGCTTTAAAGTGCCCTGCTTAAATAAATTAGAGAGTTCTACAACTCTTAAATGCCCAATAGAGGTGGAAGAGGCACCTAGAATAATAGACTAGGTCACACTTAAATGAATCTCTCTTGACAAACGTAACAGTAATAAGATAAACTGACTCTGTGCTAGACCACAAAAGTGCAGATAATAAAAAAACACAGCGCCCCTAAATGAAGCTGTCTTGGAGGAAGTGACCAGGTGACAGACTGCGACATGAAAGGGGAAAAAAAATAAAATTATTTAATTTGCTGGAATAATCAGTTTTTTTGAGTATCAGAGCAAAACGTTACCAGGCTTACAGATAACTCTTCAGAAGCAGAAAGGCTTTTTAAAGCATTTCCTTTCATATAGAAGCAATTTGTCGACTAGATATACACAGTAATATGAATTTAGTTGCTGCAGGTAGGAACTAATAAAGCACTGGTTTAGAGTGCTAGGCTTTTCTTTTCCTGTAACCTCTAAATCCAGGATTTAACCCCAGAGAGCGTCAGAATATTGTTGCGATCGGATTTTTGTCAACAGGCCCTGCGCAAATTGAGTTTGGTGGGTTCGTCAAGGTTATGTAACAGCAAACATTTGGAAAAATTGGGCACAATTGTCAGCCTTTGCTCTGAAAGGGCACAGGATTAAATGAGCATAAAAATTTAATTGTCCTCTCACCCTGAATAAGGCTGGGGCTTTCCATATTAGGGTCGGGCTGGCTAGTTGAGCAGCAATTTTTATCTGGCCCCTGGATAAATAGATGCATTCAGCCTTCTCGGGCCTTCAACCTTCATTAACACAGAAATTAATCACATAAATTAAACATATATATTTTGCTGGAAAAAGTCTTAACAAGCTGCATCCTCTGCTGGATGAGAGAAAAGAATCAGGCATGTGTACATATTTAGCCTGACAATGCCAAGATTTCCAGAATATGTTTAGGTTTCTGTCCTGAATTTTCAAGGAGCAGATTGGCAGCTGGTGTAAATTGTCTACGCTAATCACAGTGGAGTCAGGCCAATACATACCATGCAGGAGCTGATTTGCAGTTTGCTTGAAGCTCTCAAAGTCCCATTCTCAAAGTGTTTTCTCTTTTAAACTTCATTGGTACTTTGCTGTAATTCACTTGCTTGCAGTGGAGCTATATGGGTGTGTAATTGGAATAACCAAGCAAAGAACTGGTCCTTCAGATCTTATGAGGACAAGTGTATTCCTGTGCTTCAACAGGGAAAAGTAATACACATAAGATACCAAATTTGTGATACATAATGACATTTTACATTTACATGGTCTCTTTCATTCCACGTAATCCCATGGAGATTTACAAGTAGCTTAATGGCAGCAAACTGTGTCTGATTTTTGAAGCAAATTATTTCTGCCGTTAGAGCAGTTGGTCAGTAACATAAGTGATGTTAAACAGCAGAATAATCACTGATAACTTGGGTGCTTACCAAGGTTGCAGGGAGAGCAGTTCTTCTCAGCCTCCCCTGTAAATGGCAGTGTGTTATGTGATAATGTTGACCATAAGCCATTAAAATAAGGCAGGATTTGCTTTAAAGTAAATGCTTTGTGTTTAAGGTTTATTTTTCTTGTGTTTAAAATATGAAATTACAGAGTAAAAGGAAGTGGTAAAACCTCCATCACTCAAAGCCATGGGAATGTATCTGCTTGTCCACACATGCTCCATAGTTATTGAAGGTGTGATTCTCATTTTACAAACTAATCCAACACTTCGATGTGTTTAGAGGACAGCTTAGTCCTAGCCCAACATTTTAATTTCCAAGTAATTACAAAGAAGAATGTGCCGCATCGTACCTATCTTTTATTTGTGTGTCAGTGACAAATAAAATATTTGAAGTGCAATTACAGACAGGCAAGTTGTGTGTGAGACACAGAGCTCCTTTAGATAAGCGTCTCTCGTGAATGATACGTATGGAATGTGCTGGGTCTGTGTTATACATCTAGGTCCACTGGGATGCACTGGTGCACGATCTGACGGTGGTTGGTGGAAGTTAATTGTTTCATTTTATGGCTACCAGATCCTACCAGCTCTTCCTTGGCCAGCTCCTCACTCCCATCCTTCTTGTTTACTCTGTGCAGTCTGATGCGAGGTGCTGATGTGCTGTGGAGCAAAGGGGATGTGGGAGGCTCTGGTGCTGTGGGTCTTTCACTGCTTTCCAGAGCAGGAGATGTTGAACAGCCCTTGGAAACACCTCCAACACTGGGGTGAATTTCATACACGGTCTGCATTTGCTAAATCTGGCGTTCAGCTTCAGAAGAGCTGGCAGCTTTCTACTTTAAACTGGCTGGGAAGTAGACATCTTTTCCTATGGAAAAATAGCCGGGGTTTTAAAATAGCTTACATGATGAATCAGAATGAAATGTTAGGGAAAAAAGTGCCTTACTTTTACATGTGTACTTGTGTGTGTGAGTGAGTGGCTGGGAGTTTCTTGGAGAATCAAGTTTTGAGGAAACCAACTAAAAGGGCATGTTTTTGGCATCTTAGCTGGCTTTCTGGAAGCCCCTGTCCCATTTTGAGTTTTGCAAAGCTGGAGAGGGGTGAAAGGGCAAGGAAGCAAAAAGATAAGTGGCACTGGAAACCCAGGAAACTTGTTTCTGGCATCCTGCTCTTCCCCTTGCTTCTTTCTGCTTCTCCTCTCCTCTGGAAGACTTCTGTAACTTTAATAAGGAGAGAGATTAACAGAGGGAAATATATATATATATTTTCCTGTTAAATTTAACTGTTTCCCACGAAATATTTCAATTATGCAAGCACAACACTTCTGATTAAAACAATATAATGGGAGACAATCTCTCAGCTCTGTTTTGATTATCCACCAGTTAATTCACTCTAGTTCACACCGACATACGTAGCCATTATGGTCACTTTTAATAAGATTAAGTCTCTTTCTCTGAGATGCTTTGAATAAAATGCAAGGGTTTCAAGCAGTTGAGTATGTTCAGGTGGCTGGTGTTATTGCAACAAATATACTTTCATTTCCACTGGAAAGCCTGATCCTCCGTGACTAGTTCTCCGTAGACACACCGTGGGTTCTCAAAAGCATTCTCATTTCTCTCGTTTTGTGAGCTTCATTATTTTATGGTCAGTCTGTGCCATCCAGGCCTCATCTTTAATGACGTGCTGCATCTGCACTACAGTGTGATTCAAGTGAATTAAAGGATCTAAACTCAAGGACCATAGATTGGAGGGACCTCTTTCTATTTTTTTTTTTTAAAAAAAAGCTCCTGTGTTAGATGTGGGAAAAAATTCAGCCCTCTGAGAGACTTTGAGGAAATAATTTTGGGATTCATATGCTGCTGTTTGATATTATTATTGTCAGGCTGATTTATCTCATCTAAGAGATTATTAGGTGTTATCACAGTAGATGATATTTCATTACCTCAGAACGCTAATCATAACAAGTATTTTCTGGTTGTTAATATGAGTTTTGTTACTGGAATATTAAATATTATCAGAGAATATAAACTGTGAAAATAGGTATTAGATAAATTAAATAAATTAGAAAATTAAAAGATTTCATTACCAGAATGAGACTTTTAAAAGGAAATAAATCATATTTATTTGTTACTATTGTACAGGTATCTCCAGTTACTTTTCTGTTTAAATTTAATAGTGGTAGGACACATCATTTGAATTCAACTGTAAGAATCTTGAACAGTAACTACTTTGATTAAAGCTAATTAAAGAAACTTTGTTATTAGGTGTTAATTTTGCTTCTTGGTGCATTGTGCTTGCCAAAATCCAGTTGCCAAGCGAGTTGGTTTAGAAAGCTTTTTTCTCCTTTGAGAATGGCAGGATGAAGGGAGTGTTATCATCACTACAGCAATATATTGTGGCTCGGAAGCGTGAGTTGGGGAAGGGAAGAAGGTTGCCATCCCTCAGACCTAAAGGATTTCAAAGGCTGCAAGTTTAACAAAAACTCTTTTAATTTCATGCCACCCATCTTGTTTTCATGGTGACCCACGAAAATTGACACAAGACAGTGGCATGCCAGTGTTTCTTAAAGGAAAATCAGTTTATTACTAGAGCTTTGAGAACTTTGAAAAAAGCTATGGGAGCAAGCTTTATTTCTTCCTTTCTGCCAGCAGAAAGTTTCCCAGGTTTGTGCTCTAGTTTAAAGTGAAGAAACATCCATGCAGTGCAGAATGGACTGAATGATGGCTGGATTCAAGGCATATGCTGCCCTGTTTTGGGCTAGTTCATCCTCTGGACAGGACCAGTATCAGCTGAAATATGTTGTGTTTGTATTGCCTGTGTTAGGTTTACGTACTCAAAGTAAAACAAGCAGTATGTGATAGCAGGTAGACAGTATTGTGGAGTGGGGCTGGTTTTTGATAGCTTACTAATTTATTCATTTATTTATTTATTTTTTAAAGGAAGTCTTTAACCTTCTGGCTGGTAGAAAATAGGGATAGACAGGAGAAAACTGTAGGTTTTCTACCACACCCACACATCATTCCTCCCTTTTTTGGGCTCTTGCCCTGTCTATCCAGATTGTTTCTTGCATACGTTACTGCAAAGAGCGTTAGGGCAGACCCTCAATCTCGACATGCTGTGGAAACTTAATGCAGGCTGGGGCGCAGCTCAGCCTGGATGGAAAAAACAACACGGGCTGCGCTTTTGTCAGCACACGGCTGTGCAGACCCCTACTAAAGGTTTACTAGACTGGTGTTGCTAGCCCAGTACAGAAAACCCCAGTGGAAACAAGGTCGCAGGTCTCTATCCTGGAGGCACTGAGCACTCTAAACTGAGGGATGGATTTTACTGTGTGTGGAATGCAAGACTTTTCTAGCAGCTTACAACGTTTCAAGGTGATGAGCAGTCTTTCTAGTGCTGAATGCCCCCACTTTCTCCATCCCATCTGCAGTAACAGAGGATGCTCAGGAGCACTCTGCACTGCAAAGGATCGAGTCTGTCATCTGGTGTTTTCAGAAAGAAAAAAATCACCACTGAGAGTCTCCAAAAGCCTCTGGTTTTTAATGATCCATCTGTACCTTTCCATTGTGTTCTGCTGGAAAGACAGTTAATTTATTTTAAAACATCTCGGGTGTTCAGTGAGCCCAGTTTGCACATTTCTTGTGACATATCCAGCATTCCCAGCAAGACCAACTTCTTAGCATGGCAGGGTACAGAACAATGCAGCTTTTTTTTCTTTGCCCCTCTTTCTCCCAAGGAATACAAGCCTTCCAGAGAAGAGAGCATCTCTTATTATATATAAAAAAGTGTGTGCCTGGTTACGTGTTTCGTACAGGTGGGAAATATGAACTTTAATAAAAATGATCCATTCTAGACCTGGATGCTGTTAAGTCTAATGATAAAACTGATTGTTCTTATAGCTGAAAATGCACGAAGGAAACAAGTATTTTAAGGGGAAAATGACTTTTCAATTGATTTGTAGAGAAATTACAGCTTTAACTCTTTAGAGGCAGAAGATGGCTTGTTGTGAGGTGTGTGAACCATGCTTTTAAACAGTGGAGCCCTACTCCCTGCAACAAACTTGTTGCTGCTCATGTAATAGAAGTAATAACAGAATCTTTTGTCTCACGTTGGTATCTCCAAATTCTCACAGGGAGAAACAAAACAAAACACCACAAAAACTCCAACAGTCCAACATGTCAAACCCTCGCTGTTTTCACATGTGAAAATCCCCTGAAATGTTGTGTATCACTACTGTAGATAGAGTACATGTACTCAAGAACAAAGAGGGCTTAAGAAGAAGACATGGTGAATATATAATAACTCTGAATAAATACGGTAAGTCCTCTCTTGTTTCTTTGCAAGTGCTTTTCAAGAAGTGAATAATAGTAAAGCTCTCCAAATCACTTAGGGTCTGAGCCTGCAAATATCTACTCATATGAGTACTTCTTACTCATGTAAGTAGTCCCATTGAAGTCTGGAAACCTGCTCATGTGAGTAAGGCTAAACAAGTTCAGGGTCTAAAACACTATGGGGGAGACAAAAGCATATACAAGTACAGCCCTAAGACTCTTCAGACATGGAGCAGCAAAAGATTTATCTGAGCCTTCCAATGTAAAGCCTTGTAAATTAGTAGGAAGATCTAAAAAATCAGGCCGCCGCTGCATTGGGAAGCAATGGAGCTCTCTTAATACGGGGATATAGGGGTAATGTGATGGAAAGACTTAGATGCAGCATGTAGTCTAGCAGTTGTATTCTGTACTCCTCACAATCAGAGCAGTAGCTGGAAGTCTAGTGAACAAATAATTATAGTAATCAAGCCATGATGAAACAAAGGAGAGGCTTTTATTCCAGCAAGTGACCAAGGGAACAAAAGTTTGGCTGGATTCCTGAAGGAGAGCAGGATTTACTACGCAATGTGGGATATAAACTTCAAAGCATTTAAGTTGTTTTAAAGACTTGTTTGCTTTTACTTTTTAAATAACCTTTGACCAAAAATAAACTAAGAGCTTACTATCAATTCAGCTGACTGAATTTTGGACAGCAATAAATGGAAATCTGCTAAAAGTCGGGGCTTGCTTGTCTTTCTATACTTGCCCATATCAAAATTATCCGTGATGAAATCCTTTTGCCCTGTGTTCAGTCTGATGAAGCAAGGAATACAGTTCTTCCCATTCTAAGGCTAGAAGCATAGAAGTAAGAAAATCTTGTCTCATGGGCTTTTTGGGGAGGCACAACTCTGGCTCTGTCTTTGTGGTCTGGAGCTGGAGGCAAGGTGAAGTGTGACTGTGCGCACATTGCAGCCCTGTGGGCTGCAGTCTGGCTGTGTGCCTCTTGCAGTCCCTTGCAGTAAGTGAGGCTTTACCCTTGAATAAAAAAAGCTGCCCAGTCTTGTCTGATTTATGCTGAATATGCGATACAGGCTCAAGATATTTTGTGATAAGTAATGCAGGAATCTGCCTGCCTGGCCACCTTCTCTGCTTTGCACCTAGGGATGGTTTGGAAATGTGAATATTGGAAGGGCAGGGGGGTGGTCCAAGGGTCAGTTTTCTTCCGATTGATAAACCTGAGTTCCAATTTCCGTTTTGCTGGAAGGGGAAGTGAGGCTTAGAGAAATTAAGGCCTAATGTCATGAAAATCAACAGGAAATAGATGGAAGATTGTATTTGGGGGATCTGCTCCCAGTGATTTCCTTAGGGTGAAACACAAAGATTCTCTGAAAGGAGGAAGCCCATGAGACCTCCTGATGGAGATCCAGGTCTTGTCTTGGGCTTTACCTGTGGTATCGCTTATATTTCAGGCAGACTTGCCTCCTGCAAGAGGAGAAGGTCTCTTAATGTTTGAAGACAGGTAGAAATGCTAGCAAATATTACTGTTCCATTGCCATTGCTACTATGTTCTTTTGTAAGTTGTGTGAGCTCTAGAAATTTTCATGAAAGGATGAGGGAGCTTTACTCTTTTGTTGAAAGTGCCAAACTACTATCTTGTTGCTTCCATCACTGTTATGTTGGCTGTACTTGAGGCTGTATTTTCCCGGTCATTCAAATTGTCCTGGATTTTTTCTTCCCAAAGGCAGATTTTTGTTCCATAACCTGGATGTTTCTCTGAATCGTGACTGGACTTGAAATTCCTTGGTTTGTTGGGATCAAATCCTGTACCTCAAATACTGAGGAAGCCAGCTAGCAGTGACACTTCTTGCAAGTATTCAGCGGTGAATAAAATGACTGTAACCATGCTGTTCCCAGGAACACAAACAAGTTGGCCTGCCTGATTTGTGATGCCATAGATTGGACCATTTGGACTTCGCTTTTATCATTTCAAAGCCCTGGTGGTATTCACATGAAGTTAATGGAGTTTCTACCAGTGCAAAATCTGTCCTGTACTCTTGCAACTTTTCAGAGAGATTTCATTTTTGTGCTCCCCCCGCTTTTTTTCCCGTTTTTAAAAATTTTTGTTTTTCTTCCCCCAAAGGAAAAAAGAAACATTTAAGGGGGAAAATAGAGATAAGAAAGCCCGTGAAGAAATACTATTTCTAAGTAATGTACTTTTTTCAATGACAGCTTAGTATTTTTGTTAAACGGCACCACTTTCAGCTTTCAAAAAGGTTTAGCCAACAGTGCTCACAACTGCTTTCGACAAGGTAAACCTTGCCCACCCGTTATAACCTTTAGGTCATTCCAATCATGTTATTTCTCCCATAATGCCAGAAGTAATGGAGTAGGCAGGAAGTGAAAGTAGAAGTTATACAGCACTGCTCTCCTGCCTTTTGTTTGCTTGTCTATAACTACCTTAAACTACTTCCTTCTCATCATTATAACAATGGGATGAAATGGTTCTTTATAAATGGCCATGAAGTAAAGGCAGGCTGCAAAGGCTTCTGTAACCTGTTATTATGACCTTTCTCTCATCAGTAATTGTTTAGCAATTTGTACCTGAAAAATCCAAGCTGTCTGTAATGTGCCACACAAGGTGTGGTGAAAGGGCTTTGGAGACAGCTAGAATAATTATTAAATACCAATGTGGTATAAGGCAGCAAGTCTAAGCAGCATGAAAAAGGCATCAGAAGGTTGAATAATGAACTCCTCTTCAAATGCATTAGGCCCTGACTTGTTTTGGTGAAACAAATGCATGCGATTTAACACACAGAGACTGCTGGTGCTCTGCCTAGATTCACTTCATTAAGGAAAAAACCCAAACCAGGCCTTGTGTCATTCTACCGTAGGCATCTGTAGGCAGAAACCAGACTCCATAAAAATCTTGTTGTCTCACAGAAGTATCAGGAGGATTGAGTCCTGAAATACCCTCATACTTTACTCACAAGCTACAGCATATGTTGTAAGCATCATTTCAGTGTCAGAGCCCACCTGTTTGCTTAGATTAAAGCTGTAAGCAGACTAACCTTTTCTAAACTCCTTCAACTGATCTCTGGGGGCAGCAGCTTTATAGGTAATTTTTTACTAACTTTTGAACATGGCAGCTAATAGAGTTGTCCTTGTGTGACTAGCAATGACTCAGAGCCAGACACATAGTAGGCATGGGTAAGTGTAAGGCAATATGAATGTAAGTAAGAAACTGGGTTGTGAACGCTGCTGTGTCTCCAGTAGTGTAGGGATTGCAATATCGCCTTTTGCTTATGTTTTGGAATAGAAAAGTAAAGCTTTTCAAGTGTCCAGTGTTTGCCTTAAGCTGGATCATTTGAGGCATTTTGTCCAACCATTCCCTGTCCTAAGTCTGGCCACCCACTATTTTGTGTGGTTTGTCTTTTGCTGGCCCTTTTCCCATACCCGTTAGTGTTTGCCCGGCAAGTGCCAAAGCTTTCATTCTTCCTTCCTTGAATGGCTCCAAATTTGCATCTCGTGCAAACAGCCCAGCTGCTCAAGTCACACTCGTCATAAATGGCTGACACACTATTTATACACACTTCTTCTTGGGTAACAACTTGCTCCTTGGCTATGTGGAGAAAATAATATTGCTTGACTTTATTTTTCACAGTCTTGTGTGTGTGTGTGTGTGTGTGTATTTTTTTTTTAATTATTCTTCCTCTTAAAATATTTTGACAGATTGTTCTAGCTTTGTGTCTTTGGCAAGAGCCGATATTGGCTTATTGCTTTAGTTGGGGTTTTTTGTTATGATTTTTGAACGCAGTCAGTCTGGATGGTTAACAAGGGACATCAGTGCAAAGAAACAACCATGAAGATGGGGGAAGAGTAAGTGGCTGCAAAGCAGACGGTCTTGCAGTGAACTGACTTGTGTGCCCTCTCCTGGCTGGAAACAGCTTGGGCCAGCACACCATGCTCCCTGTGCCACTGGCTGCTCCAGCAGGTCAAGAAGCAAGAGATAATATAGGGATTTATGCAGCAAACAATACTAGCCTCTTCCGCTGTAACCTCAGCTATTGTCACTGCATGTTCCTTAGTAATTGTCCAGACCTCCTGACCTCCAGGCACCGCTTTTCCAATCTGCTTCCTTCAGCTCTGACCCTCTGTATCCGGCAGGAAGGGCAGCTGATGGGCTGGACTGGTCCTCCTCAGTATTAGGCTGTCGGTTAGTGAGATTGTGCCTCCATGTGGGTGCTGACATCCTCCCTTTGGAGCAGAGCTGTACCGTTGCATTTGGCTGTGAAGATCTGGGAAAGAAGGTTCTGGGATCCAGCTTGCCCCTCCCACATTGGGATCATTGCAGTTTATGAAGCTGTGGACTTGCTATCTGTTCCACAAGCCTCGTTCCTAAGGGCTTTACAGAAGAACTTCATCTGAGTCCTCATGTGGCCTTTCCAGCTTGCTTCCTATTCTTCCTTCTCCACAATGAAAAGTCTTTCAGGTCTTGTTTTTCAAATCCTGGCTACAGCGTAGTCACATGCATCAGCAAAAGGGCTGTTTTATTATTTGTATTATGGTGACTGTCAGGTCTCAGGGTCCTGGGTATAGCAGAAACACAGAACACAAAGGTTGGTCCTTGTCTCAGACCTCAATGCTGTCATACCTGGCAGGTATGACGCTTGCCCTGCGGTTAACTTGCCTTGATATACAACAGCAGAGTATCAAGGAATCCGACCATGTGTTTTGCTGTATCCTAAGGAAGGGAGGGGTGGCTTCGTGATTGCACTTGTTTGGCATTATCAGATTTCAAGGACACTATTCAAACCTAGTAGTGTGCCAGCTTGGTTCTTCTGTCATGCAGAGCTGGTGTGAAGTGTGTGCTGGAGTTTACTGTGCTTTGGGCCTTGAGATGCCAGACCCGTTGTTAAAGGTCCGTATGTAAGGACTTCGTGCCCTTAATGCTCTAGAGATGGCTGCATTTTACTGTCACAGCGGCTGTGATGTTTGCATAGCATTTCTTCTTTGGAGGAGAAAATGCTGTATCCCTGTAAACTAGCATATTATGTATGCATATTTAACCTAGCCTGCTCAATGTTGCATTACATTTGGCAGGGCAGGAGCTAGATAAGTGTGTAAGCTGAGCAGAGAGATGTGTGAGTAGAGCAAAGCAAATGTCAAATTTTCCCTCTTGTCCTGGTACTTTATTTAGTAGCCTTTTACACTGATTTCTTTCTGCTTTCAAATCCAAAAGGAGTGATGATGGACAAGGATTTTCTTATCTGTTGCTAAAGAGAAACTGAGGCCCTAATCCTGCAAATATTTATTTCTGGGTTTAACTTTAAAATTACAAATTAATCTTGGTAAGATCAGAGGACAACTTATCTTTTAGTTGAGTACACCAAACGCAGCAAGAACTATCCATTTAGCACGGCTGGTCTCTGACCTGTATAAGCTTGTTTCCAGTTCATAAAGTGGTGGAAAAGGTCCTTCCATTAAGTTTTAAATTTGTGTAGGAATTTGGGTGAATCCTTGAAATACAGCAGAAAGCTTAGTTTTTAAGTTAGGCATTCTGAGTATCAAATTAAGCTGTCAGCATGCAAAGTGATACAGAGGAAGATGAGCACAAGTACAAGCGCACTCACCAACACACACGCATCTCTTGCTTTTCTCTGCCAACTGGTAAGTCTTAACAGCAGAACTAAAGGCTGGGAATTACATTTTAGTAATTCTTTTCTAGTTATGTCAGATTTCTAGCATGCTATTAGAGACATATGTGTCATCCTCACCATCACCCAACATATCATTGCTGTTTCAAACTGTTACCAGAGCTGTTGACACAGAATATTGTGTCTGTCGACAGCTCCAATTAGTTGGCGTGTCTGACTACTGACAGCACAGTCTACTTTTGTTTATGAAGACGGTGTGAGCTGTATCTCACTCTCACAACCTCCAGTGGCAGACAGATGGATAGAACTATATAATCATCAACGGAAGCGGGTGATATTCTGTCTTCACAAATCATCATGTGGAGCAGAACCAACGGCCTTTTGTCTGCTTTCAGAAATGACTGCAAGATTCCTCCCATCTGTCAAGTTATGAGGATGAATATGTATAAAATACATCAGATATATATGCGGGGTTTTGTATTGTGGGGGGTTTTTTGTTTGATTGGGGGGTGGGGGAAAGGGGGGAGAACTGCTTCTTAATTTTCACCAGATGTTAGCTATGAGACATGGAACAGTAGAGGGAGAAGCACAATCATTTTCTCTCAAATTGAACTTTCTCGAGGTTTTTTTTTTTTTTTTAAAGGAATGGACCAACCCCTCATCATTTGCAAATGTGGAACCCCATTGATTTCCTAAGGTCGTACAATTGCAACTGAGCACAGAATTTAGTCTAATGCACTCTTTACATGTATTTAATCCTCTCTATTGTGTGATGATAAAAATCTTAGCGGCTGCCCAACCAGCGATGTTCTGCTTTTCATTTAGTAGCAGTTACAGATACAAACTATTTTCAAACATACAGTTCCAAGTTGCCGAGTGGTTCCTCAAGCACAGCATACACTGAGTTCAGGGAGTGTTTGTTCTGAGAACAGACCACCCCCCCGAGTAGGTAAGTAGTATAGATTTGGCTCATTCATTCGAGCAACGTATTGTTTAGTATTCCTTAAAAGACCTAAAATTTAAGTGTGACATTTGTTTTCTTAAGAACATTTAAATTAATTGATATACATAGATTTATTTTTTTTTAAAGAAATAAGGCTTTCTGTTCCTTAACATATCAGAATATCAAGATTTTCAATAGAGCTTTTGCCAGCAAATTTGCCAGCAAATACTTATAAAGCAGACAAATGTCCATTTGAAAGTGGAGGGGAAGTCAGAATATGAATTGTACTTGTGCTGTTTCTCTGTCTAGTTTTCCTGCTCTGTCCTGTAGAATATTTTTCAGTTTTCTTCTGCTGTAACACGTGCTATAATATTTAAGTGTTGATCTTAACTGCTGAAAGTTAATTAGTGTTTGTTACTGACTGATATGGAAACATGATTTGAGTTTTATCCAGGGGTTAAGGAACACAGGTTCACTTACTATTTACTGTATTTTATATAGTAAATGAGTAAGTGCCATTTCTTTGTGAGAAATGAACTCTAATATTGGAAAAATATTCTAACTTTCCCTGCAAAGTCAGCAGGATCTAGTGTATAAAATGTGTGTACTTAAAGCATCAGAGAACAACACTAGTTGATAGCATTTTTTGTTTTGTATTTTATTTTGGGATCAGGTTCCTACTAAGATGACTGAAACAAAAGCAGTGGTATCCAGGGCAGTTTTGTTGATTCATCCCAGTCCCCCTCCCTTTTATTTTCTTTTTTCTTTTCACTTCTCTGTATCTTCTGTGAAACCAGTAACTCATTGAGTGAAATTTAGTGGGAAGGATGCAACTGCCTGTTAGATTCTGTGCATCTTCGTAGTCTCTGCTGGAGTTTGAAGGAAAACCTAAGGTTCATCCTCACTGATTTCACATCCCTGTTAGTTCCATAGACCTTTTTCCCATTAATGAGAAGAACCTAAAACTGGGGAGGAATGTTACTGCTCTGAATACAGGCCAGTTCTCAGTGTGTTCCATGCAATAATTATAACAGGTAAATCACTAATATAAAAGCACTGTATTTTATTCATAATTTAGCAATTTTCCAATGGTGTGGGTTTTTTTTATTTTCGCAAATTCTCAAGCAGTTGGACTGTATGAGGTAAAATACTTTTGAGTTGGAATTTCTTAGCATTTGAGTTTAAAATGTACAGGAATTTGTAGTTGCATTCTATTTTTCAATTGTAGATGAGCAATAATATCCTGAGATCATGCTCCACACACTGAAAACCAGCTGAAATTTTGAAAATTCCTGAGCAGGCCACAGAATAAACATATTAAAAGACATTTCCTGAACATGCATAAACTCCAAGGAAATTAATAGTGAGTTCCTGGATAATCTAAGAACAAAGGAGCAGCTAAGTTAGGTAAATAATTAATTTTTGATTATTCACTCAGCTGTACTAATTATTGTGACCCAGTCAGAGATCCCAGTGAAATACTTTGTGGTAGTCAGGTGTTTGTTCGAATGAAAACCCCAACATTTAGATCATAGGAAGCATGTGGGTTAGACTGAGGGAAACAGAGGCTGTTGACTGATTTCTTGAGAGTTGTGTTGAGTAAGAGAGCAACTACTGTGTGTCCCAGGTTGTGAAGTGTGACAGTAAGCAGAGGACTTGCACCAGCTTTTCTTCTGCCATGGGTCCTTGGGCCTTTTTGTTTCAAGGCCATAAAAGTGGCAGAATTATTAGGAGCAATGATGGTCTGGAGTAGCATCAAGTGTGTAGCTACTGGCTCCATGACTTCGGGGACACTGAGAGCTGCTGCAGAGCAGAAGTGGTTTAACGAGCAGGTTCTTTACTACTGACAGCACCTGCAACCCTCCCCTCCTTGCACAG
Organism: Pampusana beccarii; assembly: GCA_013399365.1. Lineage (NCBI taxonomy): Eukaryota > Metazoa > Chordata > Aves > Columbiformes > Columbidae > Pampusana > Pampusana beccarii. The sequence goes on along the minus strand of VWYH01003827.1, from coordinate 250,614 downwards.
CAACGAGGCACATCTGACTCCAGCATGAGCCACTTCTTGGGATTCAGATGCTGGAGAGGTTAATGGGTGGCCCTAGCCATGCCCCAAAGGTAACTTTTCTTTCAATTGTCATTTTCACAAGAACATCTCTGGAACAGCTGGTCAGTCTTTTGGGACACTCTTCTCATCTCCAAACACAACTCCTTTTGCTGTAGCTTTTCTATCTTCTTCTCCCTCATACCATATTAAGCAGGCTGGGGGATTGTCAGCACCGATGTTAATCTTACATGTGTTTCAGTATATTCAATTCAATTTTATTTTATTTTATTTATTTTAATTTTTTAAAAATGGGCTCTGAGAAACCAGTGATGCTTCCATTTACTGAAATGGGAATTGTATTACTTAAATAGTCATTATTATTTGTGTCCTTGACCTGATCTGGGGTTTGGTAGCTGGGGACCCCATCACTACCTGGGCAGCCATTGCACAGAGAAGATATACAGTCAGATATTGCCTGTGTTGCCAAAAAGAATAGGTAAGCCAGACAAAAGAATGTGTGGTGTGTTGTTTTCTTTTTTTTAATTCATGTTTTACATACAAGAATTGAGGCACTCAGAGATTGGGTTACTTATGCAAGTCTGTGATATGAAATCAGTTTGTATCTCCTGTGTTCCTGTATGTGTCCTAACCACAAATCATCCTTCAGGCAAATTTACCTGTCACTCTGGTAGTTAAATGAGATTTTCTCCTGTGGTAACTTCTGCAAGTTTAAACCTGTTCTGAGTACGTTACAGAAGGGACGAGTTGTTGCAGATCCATACTTAAAGTAGGGGATATTTTAGACCACCAGCTCCTGGAGTATTTTTCATGAGGAAAACATAAGTGCTTCCCTTATTTAGACCAATATGATTGCACTGGAAGTATTTATTATGGAAGCAAATTCTATTTGCTACAAACTGGTACAGTTAAGAAAGCGCTTTGATTTGTGTAGAGTTTAAATTCAAAGTAGAATTTTTCTGCAGCTTTTTAAAAATGTGGAACCACAGCCTGGCAGTTGTAGTTGGCTTGAAAACAAGTTTCCCCGAGGAAGAATTATTGCTCATTTCTAACGGAAAAACTGCTCGTAGTTAGGTAAATGAAAAGGAATATTCCCATTTCATAGGAGGAAAGAACACTACGCTTTTAAGATGCTACACCCAAGACTCTGCAGGTTCAGAGGGCTAAGCTCAGTTTTAGGTGAGTTGAAAGTCAGTTCTGTGCTGAGACTACTGGGCTGTGCCCCTGCTTATTGGTTGTGCTCTATCAGCAAGTAAGTTTTTTGTCTTATTTTGCCTGGCTTGCTGTGTTGCCAGGTGCTAATCCTGCAACCTACCTTAATTCTCAGAGTTCTTTTCCTGCTTTTCATTGCAGGATAACAAGTATCTTGACTGTAATCTATTAATTGAATTGAATAAACTTGTTTCCCTAGCAGTGAGAGCATATTGTTTGCACACAGTGTCATCCCAGGCCCTCCAGCTATCGAAAGATTGCCAGATATGTTTATTAAACCCCCTGAGCTTGGAAAGAACACAGAAAACTGTCATCTAGAGCGATACGAAAGTGCCTATCTCAGCTGGGGATCTGGCTGTTATGAATAAAGAAAGAGTTTGTGGTAGAGTTTTGAGATGTAAAGAGAAAAGGCTTCCCTATGGTGCAAATGTGTTGGAACCCTCAGGCGAGAAAAAAAAAATATTGAATTGTTGCTGGCAGTACAATGTAATTATTGAGTTAGCTACAGCAAGGTCTGCAGCTTCCAAGGTAAAAGCCTGGTGACTTTTTTTCTTCTTCTTTTTTTTTTTTCCTGCCTTCAGGACAACTAAATTTTTGAATTTTTAATTTTTTAACATTTTTCCCTCCTTCTTCTTACTAGTAATTGAACCACAAATATCTACCAAATTTCCAGTGATTTTGTGGAATTATAGGTTTCAAAATTCCCCTTTTGCATCTGCTTCCTTTCCGTGTTCTGTTTAAGTGAAATGCAATGAGCCAATAATGAAAGAAAAGATGGAAGGAATAGCAAAATCTCATTCCAGATCTAAACTATTATTTACTGCAGCTGAAGTCTCAGACCTGGAGACTCTGGTTTGTTGTACTGCATCCTGGTTTTATTGAGCTTTTCCCTGTTGATGTCAGGATTTCACCTACACACAACAGAAACAAAGCTGAGGAATCTAGATGCGAATTATCTCTGCGGAGGATGTTTGTTTCTATTGATCTGAAATCTCATATAACTGAATATATTAATATATCTACATCAGCAATTGCTAAACTTTTGCTAAACTTTTTTTGGATTGTCATCCCACTTAGAGGCTGATAATTTCCTGCAGACTAGCAATACAAACTCAAATCGTATTATTAAAATGGGAGAGAATTACTTTCTGTTTGGCAGATGACTCCACTTGAAGTTGTGATGTTTCTTTGGGGAGCTGCTGGTCTAGATGCTGCAAAGTACCAAGTGTTCCTCATACTTCTTTTCCCAAATCTTCTCTGTTAATCACCAGAAAGTTCTTGTTGGCTATCTTGGAAAAGAGACTTCTGCTTCATACTAATTGAACTTATACCCTTTGTTCATGTGTGCTATGGTCTTATTTTACCGCTAAATTAATATTGAATATTATCTTTATTGATTTTTTTTTTAATGAAACAGAAGTCTTGTAGGTGCAGATTTTCACAGAGAGTACACTGGAGTGTACACTCTTAATTTTTAATGGTGAGAAAACACGGAAAATGTGGTGCGTGGTAAATAACAAGTGGTGAGGTAGAGCTCAAACAAAGGCTGATACTTATCTCTGATTCCCATCAACTGCCCAAGACAATGAGGATCTTTCCATTGACTTTGGTGAGCTGTGGACTGGGTCCCATGTGACTATATCCAAAATATATTGTCTTTGATTATTTATGTTGTTGTCATGCCTCCAGGCTCCAGTCTGGATCTCTGGATCATGTTGTGCTGGATCATTTCTGAAGCACACAACTAGTGCTGCTCTTTAAGCTCTTTCAATTTAAACAGAATAGCTGTTTCATAAACCAGTCCTTTTCTAGAAACAGTAATTTGACTCACGTGATGACACATAAGAGTGGCCTGTTTGTGTTTTCAGATGCCATGGTTCTGTGTTACAATCTTCACTGCTGTTGTCTATAAGCCAAAACTAGATATAGTAGTTTTTTTTTAAATTTTTCAAGCTTAAGGAAGTACTTTAAGTTTACAGGCATATATTCCTTTACTTTCTGTTGCAGTGTAGTTGAGTTTTCCTTGCTTTTCCAAGGGGAATGCAATTCGTGGGAAATTGCAGTTGTATTTGCCCTCATCTGTGAGGTTTCTGTAAAATATTTTTGGTTTCCCTTGACCGTTTTCTAAGGAGGTGTATTAAAGTGTTCCTGTGGTCTGTTCTCTTCCTTGCGTCTTTTAGCAGAGGCGAGCTTATTTCATCAGATCACAAACTGATAACTTGAAGAGTCACGAGCTTTTAAGAATCAGGTTTTCACTGCTAATTGTGCAGATGGAAGGAGAGGAGAAGATGTTCTGAAGTGTTTGGTTTGACTGTGGGCTGAGGACCTTACACTGAGGCAAGAAGTTCAGTTGTAAAGTGTTGCATACTGAGAGGAATATATCCATCACTCACTATTAACTGATGCAAAATTCTTGTGTAGGAGGAAAACTACTGAAAACTTTTATTTTTTATGCACAGTGTTCCTCATCTTTGCTCTATTTGTGGTGTTTCCTGAATACGGGTTCCGGGGCAACCACACTGCTGGCTACTAAGAGATGTAACCAGGAACAAACTTCCATTCCAGCAGGAAAATTAGCTAATTAACTGTTTGACAGCATTGTTTGCTAGAGAGGAGCTGTGGAGAGGTGCTATCGCTCTGAAGTGATGAAGTTCACCTATTTGTAACCCGGCCTGTGCCTCTTGTTCATTGTTGCCAAGTTTACCTTTTAATCCATGATGTCTCATGAGATTTTTTGCTGATGCTGAAGCCTCATGGAAACAATTAAGTGAGTGATTTTCTTCAGTGTTGACTCACAAGGGTGGTACTAGTCATTTGGTTTCAGCTGAACCTCAGAGCAGCACCCATTTGTCCACCCATCAGTGCTTAACCTCATCTCACTCAAAGGATTTGCAGTGCCTTTTGTAAAGCAGCGCTGGATTTTGTGGGTTTTCTGTGAACAGTATAGACTTTCTCTTGAGCTTGCTAACAGAGGGAAACATGCAGGGCTTTATTATCTTTTTCAACAGATACCACTATGAATGTGTTATCTCGGAGCTAAAGCTGGTTAGTTCCACTTGCGGTCTGTTTGGTGGAGTTTCCCCAGTTTGGAAAATCCCATCAGTCTCCTCCTTTTCTGCTAGTAAGTACCTGTATGTCACAATTAATATGACACATTCTGTAACTATTTGTCCGTACTCCCCACGAAGAGGATACTCAGCTAGGAGATCCAGATTTTATTCTCAGCTGGACTGCTGACCTGGTGTTCAACACTAAACAAATGCACACAACTCTGCATACAACATGCATACAACAAATGCATACAACTCTGTGCATCATTGTTTTTTTCCCCCCATGTTTTCTGTGACCTGTGCTTAGACTTATGTAGCTTGCGGGAGGAACTGTATTTGATGAAACATCGGTGTTACAGTACAATATGCGTTTTCTCTAAGCACTTGCTCACCTGCATCCTTTCATAGTTTACTTCAGATATGTGATTCAGGCTTTGTCATTTAATGAATATTGTGTTCTAAAATAACTAGTGGTTAAATTTAAGCAGTAGATTACTGAAGAGGCTTTGATGAAGTTTACACAGTAGTGTGAGCTCTGAAAATGCTACAAGACAGCTTTCGCCAGGGAAGATAGTCTTAGTAGTCCTTGTAGTTCTTGATAAATATCTGAAAATTATTATTTTTTTTTCCTACCAGGAAACAGGGGAGAAATTCTGCAGCACCACCTGTAACTTGAGGTTTTGCCTACAAATTCAGACGTTTATTACAGTGTAAAACAATTTTGAGTTTAAGTAGATGCCATCCTGAGTGTTGTAAATAATCTTTAATCTTTAAATATATATGAAAAGATTATATATGTATAATCTTTACTCAGCTGAAGTTGGTGGTAAACCTCCCACAGGTTTTAGTGGAGCAGAACCTTCCCCAGTGTCCCTTTTTCACAGGGAATTTTGAGATTTCACAGTTTGACTTTTGATGTGTATTTGGTCTAGAACTGCCTGGTTTAAAACTCTTGATGAAGGAACTTTGTAGGAAAAACTTTTTTCAATTTAAACTTTTTTGTTTAATATTTTAAAGTAAATAAAACAGGTTTAAGAAAAAATTAAAAAATATTTTGAGACTATGGAAATAAGTTTTCAATCCACTAAAAAAAAAAAAGGAAAATCTGTAATAATCAATTTGGTATGAAACTGACCCTTTTTTTGAGATACTCTTGTAGAACGAAGATATAGGCCTGTCAAAATATTTGTTACCAACTCTAGATTTCATTCCAGAAATTACATTAGTTTTGCTTCAAAAGGTTTTTCAGTTTTACTTTCAGATCTTGGAAAATAAAAAATACCAAAATATGTCTTTGTGAATGTAAGGATACCTGCATAATAGCTGCAAAATACTCAAATATTTTAAGTTAGAGAAAGTGAAATGATTGCATGCATTTATTTAAAATACTCACTTTTCCTTCCAAAAATATCTACACTTTTTTCATGACATGCTTATCTTGTGGTGGGGTGAAGAAGCAACCCTAGATTTTATTTGCAGTAGAGACGTAAGTGTAAAACAAATGAGCTTAGATGACTTTACTACAAAGTAATTTTTTTACCGGTCTTTTACCCAGAATGACAGTCTGTGTTCCCTATTACCCCTTTACACAATTTTCAGTTGTTATGATATTGTATATATGCATTAACAAATAAAGGAATGCATCCACAACAATTATGTTCCTCTTCTGCTTGATTTAGTTGTCAGCATGCATTCACGACTCTGTAAAGTATCTCCTTCACAGCCTTGTCAGGAATACCTTTTTCTCCCCGTAATGTCAACTTAGTACAGCAGGCAGGCCAGGTGAGCTTGGCTTACATTCAGGTTTTGTCTGTCTCTTTATCTGAAATTTTTAAAGGGGGACGTCAGAAGAGGTAATTGCCATAAATTACACACAGTCTGTTGTAAATTGTGATGAGAACATAATTGAAAATTGAGCTGAGAGGCACTTCCTGGCTTCAAGCCGTACGAGAGCCAGAGGACAGCCTCAGCAATTTGCGGCGGGCCTGCAAAGTCGCTTTTTTTCCACCCCTCTCTCCAAAAGTGTAATTGATTCCGGTGCTGTATGATTATACTCCTGTGTCAAGGGTTGGCCTGAGGGTCCTGGAGAGGGTTATGGAGATGATTCTGTGGGGCTCACACAAATAATTGACTTGTTTCAAGTGAGTACTGTGTGAGGGGAATATCAGCTTTTCCCGACAGGAGAAGTGGAGCTTGACTGCTTGTGCAGAGATGTCGCTGTTCAGAAAGGGACATTGTTCAAGGTTCCCAGGCATTGTGTGTGTTTGCGTGAGCCCTGGTATATTTATGCCTCTCTCAGGCTTTGCTAGGGGTGGAGATAAGTACTGGGGTTGGAGGAGGAAAAGGAGTTAATTTTACTTTTTCACCCACTTCTCCCTTCTCTTTGCCTCTCAGCTAAATAAAATTGTGAAATGATAATAAACAAATCAACCTAAGTAGGTATTTTTATTCGTAGCAGAGACTCATACCTAGAAGAGTTAAGTGACTGAAATGGTACAGAAATCTCTTACCAGGAGTGGACTAAGAGTTGATATTTTCTTTGGCCACTAAATCCTGCTGATGCTGACCCAGTTCAGCATCCTTTCCATGCAGTCCAGGGTCACACAGCAAGAGAAGAGCCCGCGGATCTGAAGGTTGTGTTAAGAGAGATCTAGTGTAGCGAACTTGGCAGAGCACTGACCCATCCAGAATTTGGTGGAAAATGTTTTGTTCATGATTTTCTGAACTAATCCTGGCCCCGGTCCAAGCACTGAATTTGAAAGTTTGGCCCCATTTCATGGCAACAGTTCAGTCTTATATCCGTTTAGACTTTAAGTCCATTTGCATTCTTTTAGATCTTTGCATATATAATCATCCCAGAACAACTGAATCTGTGAAATCCAAAACACCCTCCTATGAGAGAACATTAATTGTCATATTACATAAAAGACCTGTGAGGAAATGCATTTACTACAGTCACTCACCAGTTGGAATTACTCAAAGCTGAGAGTACTTTCATGCGACTCGTGAAAATAAATATGTGCGTATATGTCTGCTCTTACACATGCGTATTTTCTTATAGCCAGTGGCTTTCAGCCTCTAGCTCTAAGAAGATTTAAACAAACATTTTCATTGCCATGGGGAAATAGCCTTTAAGCCTCTGAATCCAATTCATGTTTTGAGTACTTCTCTCCCCATTGTAACAGTTATATGGCTACACCAGCCTTTTGTAGGTATAATTATTTGATGGTATTTCCTAAGAAGTATTTCCCTTTTTGCAAAAGCCTCAGTAACTCCTGGATAGAGAATAAGCAGTAGCAAAGTAGGCAGCCATCTGTGTCTGGCATCCTCAGCCCCACATCCCTGGGATGGTCTTTACCTGATGGGCTCTTATGGAATTCCCCTGGCAGCTGATCTTGGAGAAGATTGAAGTGAAGGAGGCAAGGCTCAGCATGAGGACATACAGTTTTGGACCTGTACATTTCTAGCTCTTTCTCCATTTTCCTGCAGAACTACAATTTGAGAGACATAATATTTCACAGGCAATCAGGAATGCCAGGAAATTTGCATATTTGGACTTTATGCAAATTATGTAATGAGCTACCTTGCATATTTAGGAACAGTTTATTTAAAACATTCCTTTCAATGTCAAAGTTCAGTTTATGATGGGGAAAGGCCAGCCCTACACAGGCTCCTTCCTCAGACTAAGACAGGCAGCAGGGCCCTGCTGGGCTAGCCTGGCAGTGGGTACCTGGAATTAGGGATGACAAAAGGATTTTAGGCAGATGTAGTTCCTGGTGGTTCTCAAGCTCTTTGGCTACTGAAAGGATGCAAAAAAGTGGTGCTGGTGGGTTACATTACAGTCCTGATAAAATTATTGTATTGGCTGTAAAGTGCTAGGGCTGTATTTCTGGGAGAGCTGGGGAAGTGAATAAGTAAAAAAAGAAGCAATTTTAATGCCAAATCTATTATCTCTTTATAAAGCTGGAAATTTTTTTTAGTGCTGAGCTTTACATCTATCTCTAAAATTAACAAAAACTACCTGGCACATGCTTTGGTGGCTTTATGTGAGCTGTTGCAAAGAGGGCATGGCCTTTGGCCTGCAATGCTATGAGTGGAGTTCAATGCTTGTCAGACCTGATGATACTAGGGTTTGTTCATCCTGACTATTTTATAGTTGTTTGTAGTTGTTGGATTTTGTCTTGAATTAAAATATAGCTCTACAGGGCAAGTACTGACATGTTAGCACATGGCTGAGTCCTTGGAGGATTGTTGAGGGGCCAGCGAGGCAAGACTTTGGGTCTCCAAGTGCATCATCAGGTTACTTGTTCCTTTTCTTTAGGCACTTTGACAAAGGACACCATATTTTTGTTGTGATTTTTCAGACATGGGCTGTAGTACTACCGTTTCAAGTTTTGTAGAAGCAACTAACACATATGGGACATCCTCATTTCTGGATGGGAGACTGGAAATAGCAGGTGAACAATTATGATATTGAGGTACTAAAAGGAAAACAGCATGGAGGTTGTTATCCTCAGAACATGAAATTCTTTGGGAAAGAGTAGTACTGGTGGGTAGGTGGTGAACTAATTTTGAGCCAAAGATTGAACAAAGGGGATTTTATGGTTAAAGTACTGGTCAGCATGGTATCTTTTCTGCTAAGTATCTTTGGCATTGAGCACTTGTGACATAAATGACTTGTTCTGTATTTTAAATCACAGCAGGTCTGACTAGTTTCATTTAATTTGATTGGACTTATAGCTTAACAGACAAAGGAGGAGCTAAACTGCTGTACTGGAAAATGTGGAAATTACAGTCTTTTGTTTCAGTAAACCAATTGGTTTTCTGAACAGACAATCCCAGTCATCATGTCTTGAAAGCAATACAAAGCAGACTGGATTGTGAAGAAATCTTCATGTCAAATAACCTGCAAAGAAAAAAAATCTTACAAGGGCAACTAGAAAACACTCAAGAGGTTTCTTTTACTTTAAATGAGGGTCACCAAAAAGGTGTGGAGAAAAAAAAAGTTATTTAAATGTGTTTGTTTTGAATGCACATTCATGGATTTCAGTCATATTTGGACAAAAACCTTCTAAGAAGATGAGGTTGATGGTAAGGGGATACAGAAGCTGTCTCTTCATTCACAGATGAAAAGAACTTTTGCTGATGTTGTAATGCCAAGTAATTTGTAAGTAATCTTTTCAATGCAGAGGTTCCAAGGCAAACAAAACAGATATAAAGCTCAAAACCGAAATAGTGGAACTAAAAGGGGGCATGCATTTCCCACCTAATCAGTTATGAAGAAAGTGATAAAACTGTTTTGCAGAGTCAGGCTGAGGAATTAGTATTGGAAAGCATAATGTGGAAGATGAATCACGAGACTAGCTGAGAGAAATGTGTTATGATAAGAGGTGTTGGGGAGATAATGTAATGTGACCACTGGTTTTAGTGTCTAGGCTCTTGATAACTGAGGAGAGAGCAGAAAAAAGTGCCACCAAAAGGTTCATGGCCTCGGGATACAGTCTATTTAGTTTATTAGGAAGAAGATCAAGATGCATTTGGATGTGTAGTCACCGTTTTGGATGGGGAACAGTGGGTATTAGAGCTAGACTGAAAGAATTTCTCTGCCAAACCCCAATAGGAGTGCAACAGTTTGTAAGAGTTGACAGTGCACGGATCACACAAAAAGGGAAGGGTAAAAGCAGCAGAGTCTTGTTTGTGCTTCAGGTAGTGGTTAATGCTCTGGGAATGCTTCAGGGTTGGACTATTTAGCAAGGAAAGTTGTTACAAGAATCAAGAGAGAAAAGTAGTAGTGGGACAAATATATCAGTCAAAAACAAAGTTTGTGTTTTCAGCAGCATGGGCAGTTAACTGTTTGCACGAGCTCCCAAGAGAAAGTCTGGATTTTCCATCGGGGGATTATGTGTGATCCAGATAATATTTTTGGCCTCAATATGTGATTAACTGGATGAAATTCAGTAATCTGCGTTACAAAATGGTATCATTTGGCCTTCAGAGATTTGTTTCTTCTTAAAACTGGACTTAAAAACTAAGGTAGCATGATACATGTTCTATTGCTACCAATCCTCCTAGTTGTAACAACAAAATCCAGTTATAAAACCAGCTGTAGGGAGAACTACTCTGTCTGGCCCTTCTCTCAACAGGTTAGTTTTAGTGACAGCTTAGGTAGCATTTGTTTTTCAGATCACATACGTAACTGGGATTGATAGTCCCAACTGCAACAAAAGTATCACCAGATCATACAGTACATATGACTGCTTTTAGACATATTTTTTCAGAGCAATTTTTTAGACTAATTTTTTTTTTGCAAAAGCAAGAATCTTTACTCGGTTTTTTGAGCTGGAACAGAAACAGTAACTATTAATAGCCTTAAGTTTAAGTGATCCTGATTTTTGACAGAGGAGAGTGGTTACATGCCACTTGGATCAGTCTGTGTCGCCTTTTTCTGATCATTACTTCATGGTGTGCTTTCCCCTAACACTCTTTTTGAGTCTTTTTAGTATTGAGCTATGCTAGTGATGTATAGTGTTCACCTTATTGTCTTTTCTAATTCAGGGCAGGGAAATTGTTCTCATTTAGTCAGGGTTTTTTTCTCTTTAATGATGGGAAAGGTAGTAATGAGTTACAGGTGAAAATAAGCAGAGAATTAACACAGTGAGACTCCTGGTGTTGTTTGGTGCTTACTACTCCTTAATCAGTTGCTATTAACACTAGATTAGTGTTTCCTCAATTATCTTAATACTTGTGTAGTTGACCACAGTAGCAAATTTACATCTATGTATATGCTGACTTTCTTTGCTACCCAAAAGTGCAGTGAGACTTATGAAACATTTTTTATGTTTTATATTTTATATTTTTATATATAATAGATATAATATATATTATATTATATTATATATATTATATATATTATATCTATTATATATAATTATATATTTTTATATTTTATATTTTATATTTTCATGCAGAAAGCATGAAATAAAATGTAATAACTTCAGTATAGGAAGAAAAGAAACATTTAAAAATCGATGCACTTGGTGTGTAAACAGCTCGAGTTAAATATCTACGGATTGTGGCAGAAATTAAGCCTGAAAATCACAAATTACATAGAATAGAATGGTTGGCAATTGCAGATATTTGGACTGAGTTCCTGCTTTGTCATCAGATGTTGTACGAAGTTGGGTTGGCTGTATTTGTCTTTGTGTCTGTTTCTTTTTTTTTTCTTTAAAAAAAAAGAAAAAAAGGTGGAGGCAATAATGTGTTATCCTGTTTCACATCACATGAGTTGTATATTAAATACAGAGGAAAGTTGAGACCCTGCAGTGATGGGGCCACAGTAGTACTGAAGATGGGTAGTATAAGTTGAAATGATGGGTTAAAGATACAAATGTGGTGTTCAAACTCTCCCTTACCCCAGTTTAAATGTAGTTATTTACTTGTAGTGTTCCTATTTGACTTAATTGCTTAAAAAAAGCTTATGTCCTGTAGTTATGACAATAAAGAGAGAATTTGGAAAGAAGATTAGAAAGAAGTTAAAATTTCGTGGCTTCCTTCATAACAACAAGCAAGCCTCCAGCATGTTTGCCTTCTTTTGTCTCTATACAGTAGCCCATTATTTCTAAGGAGAATCACTAGTGTCCAGGTAACACTTTTGGGACTACGAAATCTAGATGCTGTAGGTTATATCTACTGTAGCAATCTGAGGGTGGTTGCTGCTGGGGACCTGGCATCCACACTGGGTATTTTGGGCAGTCTTTGAAATGGTGTCTAGCCAGGCCCCACGGGCCTGAATGCCCACGAGCAATGTGATAGAGTAAGAAATTAGAAGTGGAACTAGGTATAGTCGTGGACCGCCTCTTCCAGCTCAGTTTCATGTGAAAGAAATCCAGTTTGCGTGCTCTAAGCTCAATGTGTTGGGAACTAAAGTACAGTAAATGAGGACACTGGGCATTCTGCTTCAAAAGCACACTCTTGACTTTAAATGCTAATGTAGACACTGCCACAGAAGTATTTAAGCTGGAAATAAGTGATAATACGCTCACATTCAAGGTACCCCGCCAGGAGTTTTTTTTTTTTTTCAATATAAAGAGCAAAACCAGTATATTTAATTATGTTACAATAGCACTGAAAAGTGCCTAAGTGCCTAAATATCAGACCTCTCTGTGCTGGACATGAAAAAAGTAGCTAGAGAGTGCCTGCCCCAAAGACTTTCCAGTGTAAGTTGAAGAGGCTGAAGGGGCTGATTTAATGGAACAATGTAAAGATTTACAAGTCCTAGCCTTGAAGATTACCTTCGCTGCAGCTTTGGTACTTTTAGTTCGGGTCAGTGCTGTTGAGTTTAAATGAAACCTGGATAAAAGTTCAGAGCTCTACCCTCAAGTCTCTCAGCTTCTAGTCCTGTGAACGAGCTACAACACTGCAGTGACAGAATTTACTTGTGTTTCTTTGTGCTCTATACTTACTTTCTTAGTCCCCAGCTTTTTATTTTATACTTACAAATATATGCATTAAAATGATGTGCATTAATGCTTTTAATACTTGGCATGATCATCAGCGAGTAATGGATATGTTTTGAATCTTGTCACTTTTTGTGCAAACGCCTACATCACTATGTGCATGCACTACAACAACATTTTAAAAAGCGTTTCAGTGAAGCAAACAGCAGCAATTCAGAGGGAAAGCAGCAAACAAACGCTACCCCTAAGAATTGCCAAGTGTAATGCTGGAAGTTTAAGTGCTGCATGGGAGGCCCAGGGGTCAGAAGCCAACTCCTTTTTGTGCATAGTGCTTGCAGAGGTGACCAGTGACTGCTGAGGTTCAGGTGGAAGCTGCAAATTTTGTCATCTGAAGAGGGAGCTTCAAGGTTTTCTTGATCCTCTTGTGCAAAAATTCCGCTTGATAATTTTAAAAGGGACCTTTTCTCAATTCTGCAGAGATGGCCTGTGTCCCTAAAACACAGGTGAGGGCCTGGAAGTTCACTTCAGCAGAAAATCAGACCTTGTGTCCTCCAGAAACAGATGGTTGATAAGGACTGGAGTGTCCATGCAGAGAAAGGGAATGGTCACAGTGCACCTGGAGGTGAAAAGTGGGTCTCTGAGTGGTGATAACTAGACTGCAGTGTTTTACATCAGCTTTTCTTCTCTGTGCACACTGAAGAACTCTAACCCAAATAACCCTGCTGTCGTTAATCGGAAACCACTATCCTAGCTGGGTTATTGGATATTTTGGTTATTAGCTACCACCATCAGCATTGCTGTTGGGTGAGGATTGACAGGAATAGTCCTCCAGAGCAGCTGTAGGACAGGTCTGTTGTTCTGGCTCTACATAAGGTAGCAGATTTTTCTATTTACTTTTACAATTATTTTGAATTTATTTGTAGACAAATGGCCAAGCAGATTCACAACATTCCCTAATTACTCCTCTCTTTAAAGTCAACAGTATAACGAAAACAAGAGAAGCTGTTTTACTCTCTGTACCAAAACATAAACCAAATATAGATCTATTCTTTCAAATGAGTTAAGTGTTCAGTTTTAATAGGCCCTTTGGTACCTCTTCATGAAAGGCACTTGCTCCATGCAGCCTGGAGTGTGTTCTGTGGTGCTCTATAATTTGTGAAAGTATATATTAGTGGAAAATAATAGTGCCAGAAGACTGTTTGTCGGTATGTATTGCCTTGTTTCTCATAGGAAGGGTTCCCTCCACACTTATTTTTTGAATGCACACTTTGTATCTATAATGGGAATGCATTCTTGTTTTGTTTGGTTTAAGAAATTAAATAGTATAAATTGCTTCTGGTTACACGTGTTTGCTTGACTTAGAAAGCACTTCAGGACCTGCTACAAACAGTCAGGAAAACTGAAGTTCATGAGGGGTGTTCCATGTTCTTTGTTTCCCATTTAAACTTCCAGTCCTCATCCTTCCAGTATGTGCACCCAGCTTTGCCCATGCAGGAGTTTGTGGGTGCTCTGGGTCTGTAGGGAATCAGTGGAGATTTCTTCCAGCATTTGCTGGCTGCAAGTCCTACCTGTCTTCAGGACTGGAGTCCAAGTGCTGAAATATCCTTCAGTGGGACTCTGTCTCTATAATGGCTTAGAATACGATATAGTTTAAGTTTAGGGCCTTTCTCTTTCTGCTATGATTATTGTCTGTGGGATCCTCTGGCTTTTCAAAGCTTTTCGTGGAAAACTGGATAGCTAGACCCCCTTTTAAAATGAAGGTTGAAACAGTTGTTTTCACTAGTTGTGGCTATAGGAGAGTGTCAAACATCCAGAAATGGTGGCAGAATAGAATGGCTTACTGAAACTAGGCAGCTTGGATCAGGGTTTCTTGTAAACAAATTTTTATTTGGGGTTGAGCTATTGTGGGAAAATATAATAAATGAGAAACTGTTCAACGACAGCGTGTTCAATCAACTATGTGGGTTTCTTTTCTCCCATGCTGAACAGTTCTCGTTCACCCAATGGCAGTGGTGTTCTTCAGGCTATAAAATATTGTAAGATACCACCTGTGAACAGCGAAATCAGCTCATCGGTGCATCAGAATGGCCATGCTATATCAAACCAAAGATCCATCTAAGTTGGTGAACCTTATTTTTCACCTCATAATGCTGAGAGACCAGATATGAGAAATTGGATCATATAGAGGATCCTTCCCTGGCACGGTGTCCCACTGTGTCAATCAGCAGTTGAGGGATTTCCTCAGACATAGAAAACATCCTAGAACTATGAAGTAATACAAATTGTTTATGTTACCGTAGCACCTAGAAATCCGGGTTGTGAACCAGAATGCTATTGTGCTGAGTACTGTGTAATCATGAAACAAAGAAGCTGTCCTCATTGTTGTTTTAAATCTGTTGAGCTCACCATAAAATATAATTTGCATAGTCTGATAGAAGCTGATACAGAACTAGATAGTGATTGCACAAGCCGCGACCTGCACGTTTAACTGTTTTCAAGGGATTTCCCCAGCAGCTTTCTTAGCCGCTCGCAGACGGCCGCACTCAGAAGCGGTGTCCCTGGAATTACACGCAGAAGGGACGTGGGTTCACCCAGGGCTCTGAGCCTGCGGGAAGGCCGGGAGGACCACGGGCAGCGTGTCCTCTCGGCTTCACTCCATCTCAGTCTAAACCCAGCAGCTTGGTGTGGGTACGCATTGGTAGCATGGGAAGCAAATTCACACAAAAACTTTAGGGCGTAATTGAAAAAGCAGGTAAGGAGAAGGCGTTCTCCAGTGTTTTTCTGTAGAAGAACTAAGGTTTACGTTTCACAATGCACCTAAATTATTCATGAAAATGAAAAAAATGCATTTTAGGAATGTATCTCTTAAACTATAATAAAAAATAATCAGTGGGACAATGAACAAATGATTTCCCCCCATATTTCTATAGTTGTAAATATTTCCATAATAGAAATATTTTCTTATATGGATGCTTCCTTGCACTTAAACTGTGTTGACTAAACTAGAACTTTGTTTTCTTTTTCTTTTTTCCTGTCCCCTTCAGCAGAAAGACAACTTTGCTCATGATAGACCTCTCTTGCCACCTGCTTCCTAATTTATTCTGTCTGGGATGCAACTTTCACTGCAGGAAAAAGGTAGGAATTTTTATTTTTATTTTAAGCAGCACGTTGCCATTGTAAAATGTTACAGAAGTAAACTGGAAAATTGGTGTGATTTTTGAACTAATAATCCCAAAGCTATGCTGTTTAAAAAGCTGATCATTCTATCTTTTTTTTCTTTTTTTTCCCTCTCCCTTGAATGGGGAAGTTATAATGAATTTTATGCTTTAAAATAAGGTATTTCTGCTGTGGAGAAACTATAATATACTAGATGCTTATTTTTACGTTGAGTAAGGGAAAGGTAGTCACATAACAAAATCTTGGTTATTTTTCACCTTGCAATAATTTAAATAGAAGTTATATTGTTCTTACAACACTTACTGGCTATAGCATAAGGATAGCAATATGAGATCCGCACAATGCTTAAGATTATTTAAGTGCATCAGTATCTATTAAAAATCACCTGCGTGATTTTCAGTGAATGGGCCCTTTTGTAAGGGGTGAGGACAGGAGCATTTACACTGCGGTGTGATTATTAAAACTACTGTGACCCTAACGCTATGGAGATGGTAGTGACCTTTTAACCTTGATAGAATCAATAACGGTCCTTCTTCTTAGCTTCAAATCATCTGGTGTTCAGTTTATATGTGTTAGAATAAAAGGTGCAAAATAACTGCAAAAGTTCTGTAGGTTTTTTATCAAAACGCATTTTGAGTGTTGATTAACACTATCTGTCTGTATGTTTGCATCCTAAGAATGGAACATATTACACTGAAAAGATGTAGGCCTGTGCTTTGCAGTGAATGTCTTCTTTAAAGTCTAAACCCAACTCCCTCTGATGGGCATGTTTGAATTTCCTCAAAAGGTTCATAGTTCTCTGTGCTTCATTTCATTTTTTTCACATTTCCTTCATCCTACCTTTGTTTCACAATGTTTTCTTATGTATAGAGGCTTTGCAAATAAAACCAAAGTTGGTACGGGGAACCAGAATCAGTTTTGCCCTGGAAAAAATACTTCTTTAAAAGAAAAACATACTTTTGATAATTTAAATAACAACTGCTTCTTTTTGTGTAACCTGCAAAGACTTACATGAATGCTTAATTTCATTTATGCATTCAGCCCATGGGAGTCCTTGCAGCTACCGGCATTTAGAGACTGGGACATGGGCTAACAGGAGAGTGGTTTGTGATTTAAGGTTAGGATATGGATGCTGGATTTTGATATCAGAGATGGTTTTGTCTGTCATGTTGCCAGTTGTGTCTGTGTGGCACTTGTGCAGCTTAGCAGTGATAAAAGTCTGTGGAATGAATAAAAAACAGCTGAGATTTAATTTATAAATTGGGACTTCTGAACATTTCTCCCTTGCTCACTTTGATACTCTGGGTTCACAGCTGCACAGAATGACAGAATAGGGGAGATTCAGATATTTTGTTTAAAGGAGAAAAAGAAAAAAAAAAGGAAAAACAGCAATAAAGCACTGAGAGGAGAGAAAATGTCTCTACGAATGCAACAGACATAAAAGAAAGTGAAGGAAAGTTAAAAATTACCATAGGGCAGGCAGGACACCTGCTAAAGAACCTTCTGCTGCCTCTCACAGCTGGAAAGAAAAATGAAAGAGATGCAAACAACTGTTCTGGAAGCATGAAATCAGCCTTTTGTCTTTTCACCCCTCCCTTTCTGAACAGTTACAGTATGCAAAATTTCGGGGAATCTCAAAGTATGCAGAGGAAAAAAATTCAGCAGGCTCTGCATATAAAAAGCTGAGCCATGGAAGTGTGCCTCTTTGAAAACAGGAGCATGTTTGGGAGCTTCCCGGTGCATTGAAGAAAGTGGTAATTAATGCATAGTGAATGACTTCGAATGAAGGTTGAATAGGGGCATGACAATGGGAAGCTTTTTTTTTTTTTCTTTAGGTCGTGTTGAAAAAGGAATGCTGCTAAAAGATGGCTACTGTGAAGCTACAACTTCAATCCTTGTCTTCTGACTTTCCTTTATAGACTGTGGTGGGTTTTGTTTTGTATGGGTCTCCAAATACAATGAAGTTAATTTCATTTTGTGTATGCTTTGGGATTTTTTTTTTAAGTTTTTTTTTTTTTTTCATTTTTTTTCTTTTTTGGCAGGGTTTGGTTCTTTGATGGTGCTTTTGAGCAAATGGTTTGCCCAAAGTTCAGATGATGTTAGCTCCATCCTCTTTTTCATTTGCAACATCAAGGGGATTACAGAGAACAACTTTGTTGCCCAACATCAAGGCTATATCTTCAGGCTACTAGAAAGGTAGTTCTCAGAAAGTGTGTCTTCTAATATTTTAGAACCTCCACAGGCTTCAGATAAAACAAGTATTAAATACAAAAAGCTCACAAGAATCCCAAGGAAGGTTAAACTCACACAACCCTCCTTCATGTTGAACACCTGAAATACATTTTTTTTAGACTGTTGGAGTGTTATCATAGTGAACACAGCAGTGAAGTCTTATATAACCGAAGACAGAAAGAATAAAAAAAAAGCACCTTGTGTAAAGACAGGCAATTTTTAATGGAACATGAGCTAAATATAATCTACTCTTACTGTTGAAAAAGGAATTTGGAGAGTGAGCAAATAATTTTGGAGGGGTCTTGAGAGCTGATTCTTTTATTGGATCGTGTGCTAGTAGATCTGCAGTTCTGCTGTGCTTGATCCAAGGCCAAAATTCCTGAGGCTTGAGGGCAGAAGAATTGAGATGTTTTGGAGAAACGAAATAGGGAAGCCACTGTGCTCAAAATAATTCCAAATGTGTTTCTGTTGGTAGTAGCTCTTAACAGCAGTTCTGGTCTGACTTATACTAAACACGCACCTCAATCCTTATCACAGAAATCTTAATTATTTCTAAGGAAGGTATAATATTGAAAACACCCTACACAACTCCCAAAGTACGTGTTTCATTTTTCCAGAGGAAGGCAAAAATAATGTAGTATTCTCTGCATTTAACCTAGCAGATCATGTGCCCTTTCTCCCCAGAACATCCCATTAGTACGGTTTTGAAAGGAAGGTGAGTCATGCTGGTTAGAGTATGAGAATTTGATTGAAAATTTGTCTGCTTTCCCTGCTTCCATAGAGCTGTTGTCTGCCCTGGTCAAGGTGCATATCCTCTCCCAATATTTAACTCCAGCAGGTGTGTAATTACCCTCCACTCCTTAATATTTGCAAATGGACTGTGAATTTTCAGATCCTGGAACAGTGCTCTAAAATGACTGTTGTCAATATTATGGTAACAATGAAGTTGATATAGGTGCATTTTTGTACTATTTTTCTTGTATATACATGTAAACCAGAGTTTCTGACACCCCCAAAAATACTTGACTCCTCCTATTTTTGTTAAATTGAAAATACTCAGTTAATTGTCTAGCGGCAGCTAGATGCACCTTGTGAACTGTGTGGAACTCAATGTCTGCATTTCAACATACCTTTTACTGTATTAAAGTAAATATGTGTGTGATGTGGACAAGTTTCTTGGGGGAAAAAAAATAAAATATATATATATACACATATAAATTCCTATGTTTTGCAACAGATGTTTGAGATTAATCAGAGATAAAGTAGCCAAGATAAACTAGAGCCCTTTACCTGATCTGTGAAATTCTGTTCAATTTAGGCTGAGTTCCTGACTTCTGAACATCCCCACTTACTTTTTCTGGCTTGCGCTCTCAGGAAGCTCTTAGCAGCCTGCCAGAGCAACACGTAAGTGCTAATGGTCCAGAAGCCCATTCCCATCAGCCCTGGAGCAGGGCAGGGTGTCCAGGGGTCTGTTCGAGCTGCCACGGAAAGGCTGGAACTTGACTCCCCTTTCCCATCATATCTGAGACTCGGCACATTGTTGTGAGGGTCTGCTGGTCTGTGGGAGAGAATAACAATAGCACTGTGTGGGATGAAACCTGGGGTGGACTCTTCATCTCTCCTGTGCCATTTTGGTGGATGTTCTTCTTGAAATGGGGGTAAAACAAATCAGATTTATGTGTGGAGCAGCATGTGGAAGGAGCATGAGGAGACTGATGCTCTGTGTTACATGTTGAAGGAGTGGTTGTGCTTCTGCATATATCATTTCACCCAATGTCAAAACAGCTTTTGGTCCTGGTAATCAGCTGTGAGATTTGGAGTTTGAGCAATGAGGATGGGTTTGGGTGTGTTATACACAAAGTATGGGATGTCCGGTATTTTTAAATGTCTTTTTCTTTATAAAGCAGTAAGCTGGTGTCATCTAAAACAAGATAACAAGATGAAGTTATTTAGGTTGCTAAGTCCAACAGCCAGAAGTTGAGGAGTACAGGATACTTGATTGCTGAGCATTTTTTTTTTAATCTATCCCCTTGTGAGTTTTGAGCAGAACTTAGTGATGCGATCCTGTTGTTCCTCTCCCTTATTGAGTGCTCGTGATGCATGTAGCAAGAGCAACATGAGTCATGAACAGGTACCTGTAAACTTGATATTTTCTGAGTTGAAAAGTCAGTACTGTTAGCTTGCTTTTCTAGGCTTCTGTGTGTGTATGCTACACATACTCTTTCATAGGGGAAAAAAATAAAAAAAATTGGTGTCAGAAAATGTCAGGGAAACATGTAATGTAAGAACTCCCTCTGCTGTAAAAACTCCCAGCATATAAAATGTGCTGTAGCACTAGCCATTGTGACCCAGAAATAAAATGTTTCCTGTGAATTAGAAGGATACAGAGTTGGATTAACTGGATGACATTTCCCCATCTGGTTTTTATTTATTGTTGCCCTTTTCCATTCACTGTAATTAGTGCATAGAAGTGACAATAGGCATATACTGCACTCTGAGCTACAAGGATGTACCAACATTTTGACCACTTTCCATTATTTTTTTCCAGTGACACTTCTAAAACTCCTAGCATCTTAACTCTGCTGAAACCTATTATTTCTGTGAACTGAAGAGGCAATTTAAGGCACCTTTTCTGTTTGCAAACAATTTTCAAATATAACCTCACACTTTCTGAACTTTTCCCAAAGGCCTCATAAAATCGATAATTGTCCATTTTCCTCTAAGTGACTTGAAAAATTGAAGGTCTTGGTATTCGAAATTCAGATCTGCTTTTCAGGGTGCTCGCCATCAACAGTGCTGCTCAAAGGTGCTTAAAACTAGAATCTGTCTTCTCATGGACAGAGGAGCTCTTTGGAAACACACGCATCCTGAGCCCCAGAAACCCCAGTTTTCCTCTGGACATTTCTCTAGATTGAATTTAGAGATACTATTGCTGGATATCTCATAAATACTAAAGGTGCAGAAAGTTTGCTCTTTATCAGTGATTCAAATTTGACATTAGCACGAATCAGTTTTATTTTAAAGGTGGGACATTGACAGGATATTGCCACATATAAATGTGCTTACAGACAGTCCTATATTAGTCTGTTCTTGGGTAATCAGCAGGGTTTTGTGATGGCTTGGCAGTAAATCAGATACTTCAGATGATAGAAGGGTGATGCAGATGCTCAGTGGCCCTGCTAGCACTACAGGTGGGTGACAGTAACTAGTGATACTAGTCAGGTCATTCCAATGACATAAAGAAGTATCTCCAAAGCAACAGTTGCAAGCCTGAAATTATTAATATTTATCCATAAGAAAGGATCCTGTAAGGAAAACCACTAAAACTTGGACCAAACTCTATATGCAGCAAAAAGGGGAAGAATGTGGTATCTTCCCCACAAAGTTATGAGAGCATGAGAAGTGTGGCTGGAAATTGAGGGTTCTTATAAAGGTACACTAGATAGTCCAAAATCCACGACACTACAGCCAAGAAAAAAGCCTAAAAACCTTTTCTGGCTCAGTGTTGAAGCAAAAGCAGAGATTAGAAATAAAAAATCAATTTATAATGAATGGGAAAAGGGACAGCAATTGATACAGTTTAGAAGTTATGAAGTGTAGGAAGTTGATAACAGCCACTAAAGCATCCAGGATAAAGCCATGTGAAAGGACAATAGGAAAGTTAACAATGTATTTTTATTTTATTTTATTTTTTTATGAAGAGCAACACAGTGGCATAGCTCTGTTACTGGACAGAGATGAGAAAATCATCTCTTTGGTACACACAAAAGCAATGAATTTGTGTTCTTTGTTCAGCAGAAAAAAGACCTCCAAAATGAGCTGTGCTTATATACCTGAAATACGGACGGAACTCTGGAAGTTAGGAAGAGTGTTAATGTTTGGCCAGTGCTCAGGATTACTGTAGTAAAACCAAGCTGATACATCTGTTATCTATCATGAGCAAAATCCTGGAAAATTGGTGGTACAACAAATAAATTGTATTGTTGTTTCTTTCTGAAGACAGAGAGAAAATAATTAGGTATCATTTCTGATGGTTTTTTCATCATTAAATCTGTTCCCTCCTAGCTGTGAAACCTACACTGTGGCCACAGAGCATGAGCAGTTAAATGTATATTCCAGTGCAGTGTGGTAGAAAGGGGAGTATATAATTTATAAAAAGGCATATAATGAATAGAATTTGTTTTTTGCTCTAAGTACTGAATATCGGTTAGGCTGATGACAGACTGGTACTCACAGTTCAGGGTTCTGCATCCCCAAAAGATATTGAAAACTGGACGTAGAATCCGTGGTATTTAAGGTTGAAAAAAATGCCATGCTGTGACTACTTTAAAGACCTCAATCAGTAAAGTAAAATGAGAGCTAATTAGATTTTAAAAAATGATAATGCTGTTTTATTTCTGGTTCATATGTGCAGTTCTGTGGTAACGGTATGAGGTGTAATGGCATGTGGTAATTGGGAAGCTATTCTTGGAGGCTATTCCTGTGCTATTATTTGAGTACTTCTATGTGATCTTCTATATTTTATTAAAATAACATACCTCTGGCACGCCTCTGGCTCATAATAAATATTAATAACACTCACCCAACAGGTTTGGAGGTTACACATGCTGGGAACCATTTCCAATAAGCAATTTGGACATGGCACTCCTGTTTCAGAGGGTAAGATAAATAATACTGTATATGTCAGCTGCTCTTTCTCAGTTGGCCTCAGTGTTAAAGAATTTACTAACTCAGATACAGCCAACGGTCTAAGGTTCCCTTTAAGCCTCAAGCTTTAGGAAATAGAAGTGATCAAATGGCATGTCCCGGTTGGTGTGCTCTGATCCTACCAGCTGTGCCCCTCCAAAAAAAAGGGATGAAATGATTAAGATCTGATTTATGCTCTGTCATAGTACTACTCTAGCTGTCGGACTAACTGTGCCAAGGCAGTAGGATTTGTTCACAAGTGAACTGGAGTTCATATTTCTATTGCGTATTTTGGTGCTAAGTGTTCTGCACCTGTGTGTGTTTGTTTGATTTCTTTACTGTCTCTTCAGAACACGTTTTGGTTTTGACTTTATCTTTAGACAGGAGTCATCACACATTGGAATGTATTGGCGTGAGGCCAGTGCAATAGGCAAGCAGCCATACATAGTTAGATCTAGAACACACAGGTCAAAGATTACACAAAGAAATTTAGAAGGAAGTTGTGATATGGCCAAAGGCAGATAAATGCCTCTACCTAGGCTCTGGTACTCCTACTCAGTTGCCATGTTACAGGAGTCTTATAATGCTTTACAATTATGAAGGCACTACAGGTATGATGAAGACCCCACAAGAGTCTTGGAAACAGCTTTCAAGTACTTTCGCAGTTTATGTAATCTATAGCTGAAGAAGAGTACTATATGCCCTTTAGACCTCATTTTCAGATAGAAGGAAGATAATGACTCGAAAAAACTGAGGACCTCTGGCTGTTTTAGGATGAGTATAACTCTTTGACTGCAACCACATCTCAAAGTGACGGATATTGCATTAGCAGGGATCTGTAAGAATAGTCCAGACAAACCAACATAATCTTGACTATATATAACATGTTGTAAGGAACAGTCTCAGAATGAATAGTACATTAAAAGGAATGCCAGAACTGCCACAACAGTTCTTTCCTGTCTTTGTTTTCATAATATTCTTGTGAGTGTTCAAAAGCTTGTAAGAAAACTTTGAAGTTTAGGAGAGACAGAGGAAAACCAGCCTAAGGCTTCTCTTCAACTCTATAAGCAGGACTTTTGGTAGGAGGGATGTCTTATTAGGTTTTGATGGAGAGCTGTGATATTTTTCTCAGCTGGGTTAGAACTTATTCTCAGGGATGCTTTTCCAAGTTTCTTCAGTATGAAATTATTGAACTGTGAATCTCAGAAAGCTGTTTTTCTGCCTTTGTGAGATTTCAAGCAACGTCACTTCTGCTCCCATTCACAATTGTCCATGAGACCAAGCTGGCGTTTGGCACTTCCAGGCCTGAATGGAAGTTCAAGTGGAATGAAGGGAACCGGTTGAGTCCAAATATTTAATGTTAAGAAGTACAGATATGCTATTTGTTCTAGGAACATGTGAAAGTGAGTGAACATCTCTACAGTAAATAAACTATACTTTCTCATCTCTTTTGGCAAAGGGATGAAATGCAGACTGATTGTCAGCAGGAATGCCTTTCAGGACACACAATAGGTCGTTGGATACCTACTGAGTACTTTAACAAGTGTGTCAACTGGCATCAAGTGGTCAAGCCTAAGTCTATGTCCTGGGATGCTGTAATTTGTTTGCTGTGGTGTTTATACTATAGAAGTTGGAATTTGAGATAGAAATAAGCGGTCCCCCAAAGTCTCTTTCATATATTTGCTGAGAAATTAACCACCCAAACACACTGAACGCCAGCTGGGGCAAATTAGGAAAACGAGCTATCTAGAAGTGATGTTTTATCCAAGGGCAGAAGTGGGTGGAGCCACAAGGCAGCCAACTGGTTTAATTATTTGTTTTTGTTTGTTTAGCCGATTTTCTTGAGAGTTTGTCCTTCAGTCTCTGCTCAAATACACAGTTCTGTTGACCTACTGCCTTATACTCATTGCTTCTTGGCATATAGTTAAAATTAACATTTTGACTAATTAAAACCAACTTTTGAACACCTGGGGAAAAAAAAAAAGCAAGCTTTTATCAGTTATGATCATTCCATCATAGCGACCTTGTGTTGCCCTTGTTTTTCAGTCTCTTGCTACCTTTGAAAGTCTTAGCCAAAAATTTGAAGCTAAATTCAGCCCTGATGTAAAACAGCACAGTTTTTCTAGAGTTTTTACTTGGTTCTGCTTTGATCCTAGAAGACTCAGTTTTAAAAGGTGGGTATGACACAGTTTCTCCTCTGTAAGGAGCTGATTTTTTTTTCTCCTCTGATGCTTATCATAGCAGCAAGGCAAGCACAAAATTACCCTGGGAAGACATTTCAATAGTCAAAAATCTTTCTTTTGTAAAATTATCACAACTAGTATTTTACTTGACTTTAGCTTCCACAAAAGCTGGTGGGAGGAAACTTGCTTTGTAGTTTGGACCATTCTCTCAAAATATAGAGGAATTCTACTATTAAACACACTGGACTGATTGTGACATCTGCATAATTTCTCAACTCTTCTCAAGAGATGAAGTAGTGATATTTTGAAAAGTGGCAGAATTTTGCCCAAACTGGCATTTCAGAACTGACTGCTCCAACACAGCAACAACAACAACAAGTTCTATTGACTAAAGCTGGTCTATCCTTGTTGCTGTAACTTGTTAAACTGGCGCTACATCCTTAGGCAGATGAGGATAGTATCTGTTTTCCATATAAATAAGTTTTAACCTGAGTATAGATGCAAAAATCCTGTTGAGTTCCCAGTGCGATTGCATGAGAAACAGTGATTAGCTGCAACTCACAGCTTTTAAGATATTGGAAGAGAGTTGGTGGTAGAAGAGGCAGCATGAATGTAAGAATTGTTAATATACTCTTTAGATCTCGTGTCACTGGAAAAATGTTTAACCCTTTGTCTCAGAAAGTTAGCATGAAGATAGTTTGTGATATTAATTGTTCCCCTTGTTAATTGGATTACCTCCAAATCTCAATGTCGTTCAGCAAAGACAGCCAGAAGTGGAATGACAAACCAATTTATGAGTAGAAAGGTATTTGGTAGGACTCCTTTCAGTCAAAATATCCTTTTAACGAAATGCCATGGGCAGCAGTTGGTTAAGAGAACAAAGTCAGGTTTGTGGCAGGGCTGCCAGTAATTTGAGAGGCTGTGCATCTCTGGAGCAGGATCTTGTGGAAAGGGTAATTGCAGCAAGTGTCAATCTTAAATATCAAAAAAAGACATTGTGACCAAATGCCAGTGTCATGTTCTGTGAGGTATCACAGTTCAAGAAATAGCCCCGAAGCGTTATGCTGTGTCAGTTGTCTGGACCCTTTGATTGGGAAGTGCTAATACTCCCAAGAGTTCCAAAAGATGTTGCCAAGTGTTCAACTTGTTGTAATACTATTTGATAAAGATCTAGTAAGGATGGGGACCTTGCCAAACCAAAGACAGTTGGTGTTTCTGCGTTATGGATTATATTGCTGGTAGAGAAACACTGACGCTTTAAGGGAGCACAGCAAAAAATCTCAGGGCTTGAATTTGTAATTTTCTTTCTGTCTAATATCACAAAATGCCACGTTCGTGAGCAGAGTGGGATACAGAGCATAAATTAATGGTCTGTTATGGGAGTTTGCTTCTGCTGCTGACAGTGATTAATGGAAACTTTCAACTTAGCTTGTGTGAAATATTTTCAGGCTTATAGTGAGAGCGACACAACTAACTATCACACTAATGCGCTTCAGTATTCTTTGCATGCTATAATAGCTCTTCTTTCTCAGAGTGATCTTTCAGTATTTCTGGGATTACTCAGTTCAGCAGTACCAAATTTTGGGGTCCTTTAAGGCATGGAAAAATATGAGGGAAGAATCAAATGACTGGAAAGTATCTGTAATGCACATACACTTATTGATACTAAATTTTATTTTCTAATTTAAAGTGAGAAATGTACCACATAATTTAGTCAGCATACAGAAAGCACTGACGGTATATTTATGAAATAAATATAAATTCTCAACCTCTGAATAATGACAAATAGAGCTAGAGTTAAAGATGAAGCTGCATTACATATTCAAGTACTAAGTGTATTTCTTTGCCTGTTGACTTATCTTCAGAGTAGGAAGAAAGTGCTGAAAATAGAAAGCATTAATATTGTTGACAAGTAAACAAAAAGGAAGATTATATCCACATAGCTCAGAAAATTGTAGTGAATGCAGACCTAAAGTAACAGTGCAGATACAGGAGAAATATATGTTTTCTACAGGAAAAGCTTAGAAAATGAGCGTGACCTTTTAATGTGCGATCACTATGTTTTTAATAGCGGCACAGCATTAAGGTCCACTACTAGATTTGCTCTAAAGGATGGAGGTTCACCATAGACAGGAATTTCTTGTCTGATACAGTAAGTGTTG
This sequence comes from Pampusana beccarii, assembly GCA_013399365.1. Taxonomy (NCBI): domain Eukaryota; kingdom Metazoa; phylum Chordata; class Aves; order Columbiformes; family Columbidae; genus Pampusana; species Pampusana beccarii. The sequence goes on along the minus strand of VWYH01003827.1, from coordinate 223,420 downwards.
AAATAAGAATTTCTGTCAAACGAACTTATTCCGTTACACAGAGCATTTTAAAGATGAAGTGTAGCAGAAGTAATATAATTTTGAATATTTCTCTAAACATTCCCTATTCATTCTGAGGGAAAATGTTGTAATAAAGCATTTCATTTCTTTTTTACCTTTGTATTTTTCATGGTTTTAGGGGAGAGAGAGTGGGCTGGTTTTGGTTTTGTTTCTGTGGTTTCTATAGATCACCACATCTGTGAACTGGTTACAGTAAAGTGATGACACTTATTCAGGAATCTGTGGAGTTTTAAAAATTGGTTATTCTGTAGCCAAAATCTCATCAATTCTACCACATAAAAGAGGGTGCTTAATATCTCATTTTTCTTAGAGGATGGATATTTGCATTAAAAATATTTTAGCACTCACCTAATTAATTCAGTTTTCAACTACAACTTGGATAAACCAAACCACTTCTCCAGTAGATTGAATTCCCCACATTTGCACAGTCTGTCATCTCCAGCTCATTGGTGGAGGAGAAAAATTCCTTGAAACTTATTTGGAAGTAAAACAATTATGGTTTATAGTTACATATGGGAGGAGCTGAACTGGTAAAGACAAACCCTGTTCTCAGTTGCCAAATGGCATTTTTCTGCTGGAAAAAGGCCAAAACAAAAGGCTCTCAGCCAAAACCTTCTATTAACAAAAATCCTTTCCCTACCCAGTCCCTCTCTGCAAAAACGAAACTCCACAATCTGTTCTTACTGTGACTTACATGCCACTGAAGAAGCAGCGTGATTGCTAACTTCTGTAACCAGGTGAACGTCAAAAACTCTTTGTGGATACGTGAGAAGTCTGACAGAACTGGGGAATATGCCAAAACTATAAACAGACTCTAAAAATCTTAGAAGAACTTTTTTGGATTCTGCCGTCGTGAGATTAGGATTTTCCTGGTGAAAATAATTCATTTTATCAGACCTATGACAGACTTTAGGATTAAAAAAGAGAAACAAATTAAACAAACCAAACCAAAATACCACACAAAAAACTCCCCACAAACCCAAACAAACAAAGAAAAATCAACACAAACTGAAAATGAGGATATAGGAGGTTTGGCCATGTAGATTACGTTTGAACACGCGGATTATTGTACGTAGGCAGTTTCTAGACTTTCCTGCTTTGGATGCCATTTTAGACTTCTAACCCTATTCATTTTCATCCTTTGGGCAACTCCACTTGTAGAGTCTGTGGCGCCATTTGATTTGTGATGCTAATTTCAGAATTAACGTATTAGATGTTTGGATGTTTGATTTTTTTTTTTGCTGGCACACCTGAGCAAACTGCAAATGTTTAAAAGGCAGATTGTGCAATTAAAGCCCAAGTTATTGGATGTTCAGAAAACTGCTATNAAATGATAAAAATTGAAGAAAAAAAAAAAAAAAAAAAAAAAAAAAAAGGCAAATTATTAGGCAAGAAAGGGCTTGTCAGGGACAGTAATGAGTTAGGAGAGTGAGTCCTGGCAAGAAACAAACAACACAGCACAGAAAATTTTTTGCACAATGGGATGCACTGATTGCTAAAGTTTCTATGACTATGCGGCCTGACACCCTGGGTATCCTCCAAACTCAGTTGGCCATAGAAAGTAGGGAGAATAAAGAATTTTCTTTTGTTTGTTTCATATTCATTTTAAAAGGAACAGATTTTTAAAAATAATATTTATTATTAAGTAAATATTATTTGATAATCATCTGTCACTTCATCTGAAGAATTAAAAATGCTTCATGCTTGAGCTGTTGGTGTGTCATCACTTTTTCAAATGATATCAAGTATAAATAAATTATATTACTTACAATAAGATGCAGTTTTTGTTTTGCTGCAAAAGATTAAAATGAAAATTAAAGTGATGTTGCTTGAAGACTAAAAATGTGGAATGTATCTTATTCTAGAGCAGGAACTAGAGATATAACATGAAGTGATAGCGAAGCAGAACGTTGGACGTTAATGCTCCTTTGTGTTTGTCTAAAAGATCTCCAATATAAAAGCATATTATCTTTTTTTCTAATTCAAAAGTTTGTCATCTAAACATCACGTAATAAGCACCAGCTTCTCAAAATCCATCATCTAACTTAACTAGCATGCAGCTGTTTTGAAAATCTTTCCGCAAAAGTTGTAGTAAAAGATCTGGAAATTGGAGCCTTATTGTAGAGGCAGGATGGTAAAGAAATTAAATATTTACCTGGTATAAAAATATATAATTTTTTTTTTTTCTTTTGAGCACAATATTGGTTAATTCAAGAAATATTCTTAACTTTGGGGTAGTATTTTCCCAGTAGTGGTATACTTCAGTGCATCACTTTGCCTTATTACAGCTGAAGCAGAGGTTGTGTTGTAAGGAGGAGTAACTTCTTGTGAGGCTTTTTTTCAATTCATCAGTCTTCACCTCTGCCTTCTGAACTTGGAGTATTTGTACTGTCAGTTTTATGCCTCTAAAACGTTTTCAGTCCGGTTGCAGGTGACTCTGAATCTCACCATCTTCCTGTTGATTTAAGAGAAATTAGATTTGCTGTCTGGTAAATGGTTGAGTTGCAATTGTTCTCAGAGAAGCAAAATAACCCAAGGGATTGATTGTTTTGTAGAAATCATAATCGCAGCACTCTGGCAAATCTCTTTCTCCTGGAATGAGTTATTTTAAAAATATCTGGCTAACTTCAAAACAACAGTTTTGTATCTCAGACCCAGGTGGTTGCAATAGGTTAAATTTCTCCAGTTTAGTGGTGTTTCTTCGTGAACCTGGGGACTCTTGGAAGTGGTAGATGTTCTCAGGGTAAGCAAAAGAAGTGAGGGAATGGAAAGCAAGCAAGCAGGTGAATCTAAGGAGTGATAATTTTGTGTCATTCCTAGCAGTTGTTTATCCATAGTATTCTTGAAGCTCTGCTGTAGTGGAGGCTCCGCAGCCCCCAGGCAGCCTGGGTCAGGACTTAGCTGGTCTTTGGTTTGCTCCCTGAGGTTTAACCTGGCGCTTTCCTTCCTGCTGCTGCCATCGCTGCCTGGTCTGTCTGCCCTGGCATGGAGAACAAACTGCCCTGTCCTGCCCTGCAGCAACCTGAAATGCATTTGGAGGTGATCTTCTGTATTCATGTTCTCTCTTGAAAAACATCCTCAGTTCTACCTTCCCACATGTTTTACAGATGTCTGATTATATTATATCATTCTGAAATCAATAATAATCACTTTCTTGTGTATTCATGCATTGGATTTCAGGGCTAAGGAAACCCATACAGTCATTTTTGCTTTCCTGTCCAGGATGATGCAGTCTCCTGGAATGCTGGTTTTGAAAACCACAGCTACTGCAGAGTTGTGTAATAGAGCCAAGTGACAAATGAACTGTGGGGAAAAGCAATGGAAGAACGTCTTGTTGGTGTATCCCTGAGAAAATCCCCTTTATGCATGGCCCGCTGCAGTGTCTTCCCTCCTGCTTTTTGGTTTGTAAGCAGCAGAACAATAGAAGTCTGTCAGCAGCTCTAGGCACAGTAGCTCAGATACTTTGATAAGCCTATATGTGCCTTGGCTAAGTAACAGCTACATCCTTAGCATTAAAATCCTAGTGATGTTAATAGGAGGTGACTTCAATAGGAACAGTGTAGAGGGATGAGGTCCTAACACTACAGCTGTAATTATGGAGCTGCCGTATTGTAGCTGCAATGGGGCACTCCAGCCGAGCCGTCTCCAGGCCCTGTGCAAGCACAGGATGTGGGGAACAGTCTGTCCTGAGGGACTTCTGCTCTAAGGATGGGGCGACAGACCACAGCAGAGAGGAGAGAGGGAAGAAGGGTGAGGCTGAAGGGGTGTGCCTTGTCCTGCTCGGTGGGGAAGCAGACAAAATGCTACTGCTCTTTGCAACCACTCACCTGCATGTGTGGCATCCTGCTCAGATCACCAGCCTTCCCACGCTCACGACTGTATGTGTGAAACCAGCTAATAGCTTTCTGTAAACCAGACTCTTCCAGTGAAGTTGGGAACAGAGGAGCAGAACGTGGCGGATGTCTACTCTTGTGCAAAAACGTTGTGCTTCGAAGCCACACTGTAGCCTCAAGTCTCAGGGCATTAATTGTGTGGACTAAGCTTTGGGAATTGGATTTAAAAAATACTCCAGACAGAAGAGGGCTAGTCAGCTGTTAAGCACACCAATTTTTTTAATAGTTACAGTCTGTATGTGCACACGTACAGAGAGTTCTTTTCAGTTCTTTTTCTGGGGTGTGAGTGCAGGTTGATTTATTTATTTTTATTTTTTTTCCTTTTAAATAACCAGAACAAGATTTTATCTTTTGATATATATGAACAGTTGCCAGCGGTGTGGTTCCCTGGCTCACTGGGGGATCTCCATGGCTTTTGCTGGGAGTTGAGCCGCGGGCCAAGCAGCTGGGGCTGCCTGGTGTGGTCTCTCATCAGGAATGAGGTGTTACGAGTGGCACTGGAGAAATGCATTGTCTTGCTGTTATGTCTTGCATTCAACAGACCTACAACAAATTGCCCACAAACATAGTTCCTGTGGAGTGGATGGTTCACAAAACTGAGAGGAAATTGATTTCTTTAGTGGTGAAATGGAAAATGTTCCACTATGGACTTACAGAGCAAAAGTGTGGGGATAAAATAAGGTGCAACTGCACATTTGTAGATTTTTTTTTTTCCAAGTAGTTGGTTTCACAGGATTTCAATCTTAGATGCTAAAAACCTGGTAATTTCAAGTGGCATTTGGAAAGCAAGCACTTTCCAAGCAAATGATAGTGACAGATCAGTGACTCAAACTGGAAAATCTTCCCAATGCTTAGACTCAACTTGCAGCTTTTCTCCAGCTTCTACTTATCTGCATTTGACAAGTTTGTTTCCATACTGTGATCCTGAGGATCCTATGCAGTGCTTTATTTTGCTCTTATGGAATCGGTGCATTTTCATACTGTTGAGACGATGAGCTTCAGAGGTGGATGATCTCTTAAGTCAGCTACCCTATAATTTCTGAAGGTGCTTTGGGGTCCCTGAGGCTGGAAGCAGTCCAGGAATGCTGGATAACCAGGGTCTACTAAAGAGAACTGCAAGAACTTTTTCGACCTATATTTGGAGAAAGAAAAACAAACAAACCCTCCCCACAAATCCCAAACTGAAAAATTTACAGTAGAAAAGTGAACTTAAAAGTTAAGTTTCTGGTGGAATAATATGCAAAAAACCTTCTCTGGGATTCTTCTCTTAACCAAGAATTCACTTGGGTACTCTGTGTGCTTTAGGAGTGGTAGTTTCTCTGCACTTGTCCTTGCCAAGAGCCACAGGAGAGTGATTCAGTCAGTTCAAAAATGCTTCATGCAAACATGTCTTACTTAAGAGAAAAATAAATGTAATAAACTCACAGACAACGTGATTTATCTTCAAATAAGGCCATTTATATGAAATTGAAGAAAGCCGAGCTTTTTTCCATTTGTAGTGTTTTATAATTCTGTAGCAATTTACATAATTTTCATAAGGACTAGATTAAATGAAAATTAAATTTAAATAATTTTCTTACTTATTGGTTTCTATTTCTGAGGCAATGTGTTAATGCCAAAAAACCCAGTTTTGTCTGAAGGCCAATTTAGTATTTACAGGTGCTCTGGTGTTTTGGTGGTTTGGGTTTTGTTTTGTGCATTTCCCCCTTCCCCCCTTATTGATATTGCCTCTGTAGATAAATGTCTACCTTTTATTAGTTGTATTTTTTTTTAAACCTGACTTAAGCAGGAGGCTATATAGTCCTAAAATGTGAATCCTAAACTGTGAAGCTTTAATGTGTTAGAGATAGAGTATACCACCCCATGCTGAAGAACCCTAAATTTAAAAAAAGAAAAAAAAGGAAAAAAGAAAATGTTTTTGCTTTCTACTAAACAAAAAACATCCACTAAGCTGAGGGCATTTGAAGGCTTTGGACACATGATCTTTACATACTACATTTTCTACATTTCATAATGCTTTGTACTGTTCTGCTATGAACAGTTAACAGAATTGCACAGTTTGTTACGTTTTCTTTTTAGAGGCAATAAATTCATCAAAGTAACTGCACTTGTTTAACATAGACTGAAATTAATCCAGGAGAACGTTAATGAATAACATCACCAAACAATAGTATCAAAGAAGGTTTTAAGCCACTTGTGATATTTCTGTATTTTCTAGAATCCAGTGCTCTGCAAGTATTCAATATTACGTCGATGTATGATTGGAGAATGTAGTCCTGTATGTCAATGTAGCTCACTAAAACCATACAGGGGTGTTATATTCCACAAGTAGAATATGACATCCATGGTCTTTTTTCAATAAAATTCTAGAATTTTTCATCAAATGCGTGTAGCACAAACTTTCAGTACCATTTTTTTCCATTCAGTAAACATTTCTGGAGACCAGAGAAATCTGAGAAGCAAATGAAGCTCTAACATTTGAATAAAGATAATTACATCTAATCAATTAACTGTGTGGGGTATACAACATGTAGTGGCAGAGTTTTCTATTCTATCAGAATTTTTACATACTGGATTGCCTACCTGTATAAACCTGGCTGTGTTACTGCTAGTTTGGCTGATAAGCAGAGAACTAAGGGATGACCTGATAGATTGTTAGAAACATTTATTTGTGCAAGTCATCGTTTTACCTCTGTGAAGCTGAATAATGTGAAGTGCTTGTACAATGCCAAGTTTGGGACGGAAGTTATTAAAGGCAGCCAGAATCTCCATTTGGAGAAATCGTTAGCGTTTGCATGCACCATGTCATTGGCTTCATTTGAGAGATAAACTTATCTGTAAAGATGCTGCTGCGCTCGGTTCCACTGAGCTGAGTTCTAGGTAACCCAGGGACACTTCTCAGGAAGTTGAGTGTGTGTTTCTTTGTTCCAAGGTACCACGAAAGGGGATCAGCGTGGGCCTCCAGCTAAAAAGTGTGAGCTGACCTGCAGTACGCAAGTGCAGGAGGTCAGCCATTTGATGTGGGATGTGTCTTCGGGCCATTTGAATAGCTTCATAGCTGGGTCTCAAAATGTGGCTTCCCATGGCTGTGACCCACGGACCTTTCAAGTACAGTGGAAGCCTTGACAGATCAGTCATGCGGAGTTTCCAGGACTCTCAAACATCATTTGCTTCTCAGCTGGTTTTCTTGTGGCTGAAATATTAAGACAATCATCCGACGTTTTTCTTCTCTTGTGAAGTGCATTTCATTAAAATGCATATTTTATAAAAAATTAACAGAGCAGCTCAAACTTTTTAAAAGCTAGACGGTACTTTGAAAACTGGTTCCAAATCTCTGGCCTCAATATATGAATACTAATTGTATCTTATCTACTGTCAGTTATTGAAATCCCAACCACTAGGAAAGCTAATCTGACATCTCCATTCACACACACCTTCTTTTGAGCTTCTTTACAATTCAATGAGTGTTATCAATGATTAAATATCCCAGTCCCTACAGTTTTAACCTTTTTTTTTTGTCCCTTAACTTTTCTTTTTGGTTGTTACTTTCAGTTAGCGAACAGCTCATTTTCAGTTAAAGACGTTGTGAAATTCACTTAAAATGGCCATTTGAAGATTTCATTAAAAAAAAAAAAAATCTCCATGGATAGACTCTGTCCTTCATTACAACAATGGAAATCTTAATTGTCTTCAGCGGTATCACTCCAAATTTGCAGGAAGGTTAGAATCTGAACTATGAGATATAAGATACATTTGAATGTGTGAGCCACCAGTTGAGAATAGCGCAGGAGTTTGTTTTCACTGCGACTCATTTTGCTGACAGACAACATAATTGTTGGGACCATTCTTAGGTAGATGCATGCCACCCTTGGAGAGATAAAAGCAGATGGACCCAGGGCATTGAAATTAGAATTCAACCCTGTTAGTACAATAATGGTTAAAACTGTACACAGTTTATTTGCGTTTTCCAGGGCTTGCATTTCAGTGGTTTTGTGCACGTCATTTCTAAATTGAATAGTTCTTCTCTAATTTCACTTCTTGTGTTGTGATTTATTTGAAAAGCATAAGCGCAAAGCCAGATTGTCCGTGGCACCCTCCATTTTATACTCAAACCACACATCTAGGTCTAGGACAACATCGAAACATATGCTAGTATGATTGAAAAAATTACTACAGTCCTTGGACTTCTGACCAACTGGTGTTGACATTGCAATGAAAAATGCAACCAGCTATGTATTTTCTGTTTACGTCACTTCTGTTGACTTTTTGTACAACCTCGATTTATTTACTTATTTTCAAGCATACCTGTATAACATGGCAGTAAAAGCAGAATTAAGTTGAACAGAGACCTTTTTGCTGAGACCTTACAAAGGAGCAAATACTTGACTCCTGCATAGGAAAGTAATGTTTTCTGTTTCTTTTTGATGACTCACTGTGTGTCAGATGATGGAATCGATTAGTGCTACTACAGGAATATTAAGAAAGCTTGAGTGTTTTAGCTGAGAGATTAGGGCAAAGAGAATTTTTTTGAAAAGAAAAACCAACTTTTGAGAAATGCTAGGTGAAGCTTTTGTTTTGTTGATTAAAGCTAGCAGTGAAGATTAACACTGGCAAATGGTGGAGCCTGGACACCATCCACTGTGCATGTACAGTCTGCTTGGGATGTGGAAAAACCCAGTCGTTTACAAGTAATTTGAAATGAATAAACTTACAGCAGTCCTGCAAATCTGTAGGGGTTTTTTTGGTTGGTTTTGATAGTATTTTCACTTCTTAACCAAGAAGCAGCGAAGTCTGGGCTTCAGCCCAGTGTTTTAGGAGCCAAGCTGAAAGAGTTTGTCTTTTATCAGATACAACCCTGCTCTGTTTCCGCAGGATTTCTCTCATAGGTTTGCACGAGACTTGAGTCGAATTTTTGCCTGTGTTCAGTGGGTGCACAATCAGCATCATCAGCTGTGGATGTTTTTCTCTCTGAGTTTACAGAAATACTTAGTGTTTCTCTTCAAGTCATAACCTCTAGAGTCATGTGCTAAAATGACAGCCTGAGTTTTCATTTAATGAAAGCGTTAAATTTTTCATTCTAGCTTCCAGGTGGGCATTAACCTTAAAGAATTGGTCTTGCTCTGTAGACCCTATGAGTAGTAAGAAAATTTTGTGACTTTTGGTTGGCCTAGGTCATCATATTTAAATATCAAGGCAAGTGGTTCTGTATAAACCAAACAGGTAACCCAGGGTCAAAAGCCTTGGCTGGTATAAAGTGGTGTAGATCCATGTAGCTGTGGCAGTTGAGTGAATACGATGTAAATTGAAGGTACTGAGAACAGGATCCAGATTTGCATTTTAGTATCTGATACACGTGTATACTTTTAAACTGCAGTGTACCATACATATTTGCATTTTGCAGGTCTGTGAAGCACACCTAAAACCAGGCTTCAGCAGCCAGATCTGAACTCAGACTTCCTACAGTTGAGCAGAAGACAAATGCACAACCCTTGCTCTTATATTTTTATTTTTTCCTGCTTTCCCCCCTTCATCTGTGACTATATGTTTTGCTTTTTGTTTAAATATAATGATCACCACCACAGATTACAGGGCCATGGCTCAGGGAAATGTTTTTAAGTATCACAACATAATAAGAAAAAAGTACATTTATTTTAGAACAAGTAACAATTTACAATGTTTTGTGGAAACTGGTGATTTGAAAATGGCTGATCACTGCGAAATATGAAAATTAAGATTATCCCCACCCCCACCCTCCTCCCAGTGTATAGGAATTTTGCATTTAGTTGTGACTTGACACATGTTCAAAAGTGTGCGATTCAGGCACTGGCTTGAGACATCAGTGGAAGCAGATCTGGGTTGTCATGTCTCATTATAGCTATTGAACTATTGCAAATGGCCATTTGAAGATTTCATTAAGGGGTCTTCTCCTTCTTTTTTCAACTTGCAAATCTAGGAAAGATACCATATGTCATCAGTCCCTGGCACAGATCTTGGGGAAAGGAGTTCTCCAAAGTGCTAAAACGTATGTGAAGCGTTTTCCCTTGAAAAAGATAAAGGAAATATATTTTTGTCCAGCTGAACCTCAACCTTTTACTAATGTATATATTGGTTACAGATAACTTAAAATATAACTTCAATCCCAATGCATCTTTTGAAGGATGACCTGTGAGGATGGGGTTTGGCCCTAAGGGACCTGTGGAAATGGTAACGCAAACACTACCCGGTACCCTGTGAGTGTCGAGTTCCCCACTGAGCACATCTGGGTCAGGGTGCCAAACTGTGGGAAACTCCTGGATGGGATCTTGGGCAGAAATTTGGCTCTCTGGGTCCAGGAGTCTGCTGGTGCTTCATTCATCATTGCTGTATGTGGCAAGAAACTGCTTGTGAAAGTAACGTGTAAATCACAATGGTGGTGTATTGGGCAATGAGACTGAGGTCTGACCCAGCCGGTATCTCTTAGCCTTGCTGGTGTTTCTATACCTGTTTTGACTCATCAGGATAATGTCTTCAGTAGTGTACATGAATCAAGCGTTAAAATGTCTGATCATCTTCTTGAGAAGTCATTCAAACAACCTGATATCGCAAGGTTATTTTAAAAAGATTAATCCGGCATTTATTTAATTGGTAAAATATGCATGAAATAGATCAAAAGCCTTGATATTCAGTACACAGAACTTCCAAAATAGCAGATGTCTTATCAAGGATATGGATGCATTTGTTTCTTCTCTTTCTTATTCAGTTCTCTGCTGCAAAATTGCCTTTTGCAGGAAATATGTCCCCTGATTATCTTTTCCTTAGGAAACAGCAATATCTTCCTCTTGATAAGGATCTAATGATATGTTAATCTCTATTCAAGAATTTGAGTGAAGGTAACAGTACCGTTCAAGTCCCTTGGTGCCTTCTCTCACCTGCAGATGCCTGCAAAATAACTGCCTACCTAACTACAGAATGAGTAACTTCCCAAAATGCATTGGATAGATTCAGTGAAGTGGGGATGCATCCTGAAGAAACATCCTGTGGTTTCAGCCGTTTGAAACCCAGCCAATCCAGATGGAAGTTGGAAAAGTACCATAAAAAAGTGCATTAAAATCTTAACCGATAATGAGAGATGATTTTGTGGCCATGGCAAATGAAATGTTACGTTGAGCTTGCTAGAAAATATTGCTTTTATTGCTGATAGGCTGCAGTTTCAGAAATGGGCGAATGCTGAGTTCTTCAAGCAGGCTTTCTGTTAAAAGAAAAAAACCAGCTTTTGCAGATTTATAGCCTCCTTGTTTCTTGCTTTTTGGATTTTGGTTGGGTTTGGTTTTGAGGGGAGAGGAGGCAGGGGTCACTGATGGTGGTAATTTTTTTTTTTTTTGACTGGATGTAAAGCCCCTATGGGGAGCAGCAGGATGCTGAGTGCTCTCTATAAGTCAGGATTTGAGTCCTTCAGAATCAGCAGTACTATTCCCATTAATGCCAGTGGACTTTGGATTAGACCCTTGATATAAAACCAGGCCCCCTGAGCCAAACAAAAAGCTCATCTTCCCTGACATTTTTTTCTGTGAGGAAGCCAGTACTGGATTTTTAGGGAGGATGCATTCTGGAAACCAAGGATTTAAAGAATTACTGAGATGCAGTTTGCTACTGATCCAGAATTTCATTAATATTTGATAGGCCTTTCTTCACATTAATTCATTTAATCACCATTGAAGCCAACCTACATTTTGTCTTCAAGAGCACACTGTAACACTGCCTCACACAACCGACTTCTGCATATTGATGCATTGTACACCTAGACCTGCGTCACGGAGGTCTGTATGACTTCCAAAATCATGGGAAAGGTAAGGGTAGTTCACAGGCCAGGCACAGAAATGTATGTGGTATTAATTAAGAGGAATAAATACTGGATGAATGAATTTCTTGTGGTCTGAATCACCAGCCATCACCAGAAAGAATATTAAGGAATGAGTTCTAGTATTTGCCAGACAAAGACAGAATTCATTATTTGGCAGCGGTAGCCCGGGATGGGTACAGGACTGGAGGACATCCTCATATTTCTTTAGGGACTTTGAATGTTAGGTGTGTGGCTTGGTTTTTTCTTTTTTTTTCTTTTTTTTCTTTTTTCTCCTTTTTTTTTTTTTTTTCGTTCCACCCAAGGGAAAATAGAGAGAGAGAGATGAAAAGAAATAAGGGAAAAGGGAGTCAGGCAATTTATCCTTGATAGTAACACTTTAGTTAACAACATGTCATTTAGGTGTCTGTGTTCTGATACTCATTTTCAGAAACATTGGAGAATTCAGCACTCTAGTACTATATCATGGGGATTTGTTTGACTCCTGTTAGGATAAGAGGGAGTGCCTCTATTTGTATTAGCTGGAGGAGGATTGTGAACTGTTATCTTACTTTGTTATCTGAGCTAGGAGTGTACAAGGAAGTTTCTTCTACTAATGGTTGAGCCGCTCTTCAGATAAAGCCCTCCACAGGATCCCTGTAGCCCTAATTAATCAGCTGTTAAAACAGTAGTTGATAGACAGGCTTGCTTTAAGTTCGAATTGCCTGCAATCAGAGATAACAGGTGAGTCCCATTTGGCAGCGAGATATGAAAGCAGTAGAGTGATCTGTTATCAAAATGGATATGGCACTCAAATCAAAATTGAAGTTCGCAGGAGGAACCAGAAAAGTAAAACAAAAGGGAATATTTTTTACTTTGAGTGATCAAAATACCTTCATTTTGGTGATCGTTTTAGACAGGCCTGAATCCATTTTGTAAGTCTTTGTACTAAAAGCATGCATTATCAAGGTAAATTTAGACTTCTGGAGAACCCTTGCTACTCCAGGAATATTGCTGAAGTCATTGTCAGGTGCTGCTAACAAGGTGTTCCAGCAGTTACTGCTCCTGCGGGGCAGGCTACGTCACTGCCCTAATCGTCAGGCTGTAGAGTAACTTCTTTCCTTACTCAGTTCATATTAAATAAATTATGTAGCATAGTGGTGCACCAGTGGTGCCAGCTGTATATTATATCCCAGTAGCTGGGTCACTTACCTGGGTGTTATGGCAGGTCTAGGCTTGAGTCTATCTCTGCTGGGTTTAAAGCCACAAAGAATGACCTTTTTCTTTCCTCATGTTCAGCATTAAAAGACAGACAGATTAGAGGGATAATGGCAAACTTTTTGGGCAGTAGGTACCAGGTTTATTTTAAACCACTATTTCATTACTGACTCATTTGTATCACACCAACAACTGGAGGTATCTCTCAGGACTGATGCTGCTTCTAGTTCTTGCACAAATAGTGATTAAAATGTTCTCAGTCTAGATTCAATTTATGTTTTAAATTCTCTGGATGCAATAAGAGGGTTACTGCTTCAGAGAGGGATGCTGAGAGCCTGAAAGAGAGATGGACTTCTATAAATGACTAAACACCTTTCCCGTCTTCCAGCCTGGGCAGTGTCTGATAGTCCTGTGTTCACAAGTAGGACAGAAGTTCCTCTAAGAAAGAGAAACTATTTATTTTCTTTGACTTCTCTGTATGCAAGTGAATATTCTTCTGTTGACCCTATTGTTTACTCTTGATACTGATGTTTATCAGTACCTCGGGAATTGAATTACCCCTGACTTCATTCAGATGAAACGAAGTCACATACAGGGCAGCAGCATAGCCAATAGCCTTTTCTTGAGATCACATACCCTAGCATTTTTTTTCTCTACATGCTAGAGACCTCAGTAGATATCTTAATTCTCATTGGAAGTCTCTAACCATAATCAGTGCATATACATTTACTTTTTCTTCCTAGGATGCCTCTGTTGTTGGGACATGGAGTTCTGTTTTCCACATTTACCATGGGCAGGGCAGACATTGTCTTTTTTTTTTTTTTTTCTTTCTTTCTTTCCAAATTCTATGTCCTGGGCCGTGGACCCCATATTTCTTGATTGCTATCTCTGCTAGAAGCTACATCCTCATGCTCTAGTACCGGTTATTGTTCTACTTTTTATTTTTTTGGGGGGGGTTCTGTTTAGCTGTGCTTGTCATCTGGACTTTTGTTTCTCCAGGCTAACACTTCTTTCCCTGTGAATCTTTCTTGTAAGCTCAAAAGACATATCCTGCTCTTAAACAACACACTGTCTAGAAGATAATGCAGGTTTCCAAGATCACATATGCACACCGCTTTTTTCAGGTCTGTAAAATTTTTGCTGCCTTTTTTTTTTTTTTTCTCCATGGCTAAGCCCCATCTGCTCTGCACGGTGTCATTCTGTTTTGGCTGATGTTTCTCATCAAATATGTCTATCTGGTGTTCCAGTGTTTTAGATGTTATTTTTGACACCTGAGTTTTGCTTGCTCTTAGTTCTTTTACACTGATGAAATGGCATGAAAAAAACCCCAACAACTTTGTTTTCCTTTTTATCCCTCAATGTTTATCTCTGGTACATTCTGCTGTGCCCTCAGTTTTACTTCTGAAAATCCAGCATGCTGGTGGTCACTCCTTTTGATAGTCCGCTTGCTCTGTTTCAGGATGCTGCTTGCCCCTCAGATGATCATGCTTCTTTTCTGGTGGTGTCTCTCTTTAGGTCAACTGCTTCCTGCATGTATGGCCTGAAACCTGATGGGTTATAATATGAGAATACTTCATGTTTCTAAAATTAGTCTCTCTTTTCAGAAAACTCTTTACAAAGCTGTTGCAATTCATTTACTGCTGCTGTAGTACCATGCGCACACAGACCAGCCCTCCAGTGTGCCGGCCAAGCTTTCTCCCAGTAACAATCCAAGTTCCACACAGATCTGCTACCCAAGGAGCTCTTGGGCAGCTACTCAGTGCCAGATCAGCAGGGCACGCAGCATTCAGGAGATTTTCTCACCAGTTCAATATGCATCACTCCAAGATACCATGGACCAGGTTTTCAACAGCGCTTCCTTGCAAGGAGTCCTGCTGGAAGTGGAGGAGTGACTGTGCAGAAGTCACCCTGCCTTAGGACACAGCAAAGAGCATAAGGGATGCAGACCTTGCTCCTGTGAGCTCACAGGTCTGTGACTGATGTATTGTCCCCATTCCTGTCAAACCTTCAGAGAAGATTTACCCACTTGTGTAAAAAAAATCACTTTTCCATGACCCCTATTTTACTTCCATTTTAGTGATATACCATGGAATTAAACAGTAACATTTGGATGTGTAATGTTCCTATTTATACATTTAACTGTTAACTAGACACACACATATGTGTGTGCACACACAGAGGCTACACTGAAGACACATTAGAAGGAACATTTCCAGCAAAGGGATTTAGCTGTGTGAATCCCATTAACATTAATGGGAGTTGTTCTCCTAAATCCCCATGTATCTCATTAAAATATACCTATTAGTGACAGGCTGAATCCTACAAAAATCAGTTTTCAGGTTAAAACTGAAACTTCATCATTAACTTATCCTATTGTGCCTAGGTAATGCAACACCCTTTAAC